>OX392463.1:130007005-130180589 GCA_947623515.1 Neoascia interrupta
GAAACTTGTTTTTAACGTCCCCAATCCCTTTTCACGAGTAACAGAATTATTCTTATTTCTGTATTGCTTATAATGACAGTTTCATGTATAGTTACTTTTTGACGGCTTGTAAGCGTTTCTGTATAAACTCATGACGCGAGGAATCTATGCCAAGGCTTCTCAAATGAGAGTCCACGACGAGGCTACCGGTTTGAGAGAGAGCCAATGTCAGAGAAGTCTGTTTTTAAAAGTTCCGACAGAAAAGGTGAGCCGCGTTCCGATAGTTACCAACTATCTACAGGGATACTCGCTAGTAAGACAAGGAACGTGCAGGTTACCGGTATCCGTGTTTACATTTTGGCGCAATTTGCCCTTTGTAGACACACGTTGTTATCAGTTTAAGATCAAGTCTCGGTAGATAGTAAAAATCTTTAAAAAAAGTCTTTTTCTGGGGTTTTTCTTATTAAGGCCAAGGGGAAACAGATACGCAAAAGGTAAAAAATGATTTCTTCTTCTGGTTCGCCTGTATTGCTTCTCCAAAAATTGTATGAGAGAGTACGACCAAGGGACTGTGGCTTGGGAGGACCACCTTATCTTCCTAAGGTTCATCATAGTAGTTATCCGAAATCAGTCTCATAGTTCTCCTGGAATCCTGCTCAGGTCCGGCACATGCTAGTTTGTTCCGTCTACCAATTGCTATTCTGATAACTAACTAACTGGTGACGGTATCTAGCTGGAATTTGATAGTTTTTATGAGTTCCAACGCTCCCACTACAATATAAATGGCATTCCGATAGGCACCTTCATTAGCTGCCCTGTCCGCCTTACAACCGAACACACCGATTGCATTAAAAGATCTCCGGCATTGCTCTACCTGCACTGCTGTTGTTTTGATCCCTCTGTGTAGATTAATAAAGTCATTAAATAAATGACTTTAATGGTCATTTCAGTTACTTGTAAGGCCACCATCTCTCACGAGCCAGTAGCAGGAATTCCCTCAACCTTAGTACTGCTTCTGCCGCAATCAACCCAAGATGTCATTGGGAAGGAGGACTTAGAGTTGTACTAAAGGCGGCTTTGATGCAAACATGATAATCTGTAATCTTTTTTCACATACTTCGTACATAAAAAGCACGATCTGGGGTTGATGACACCAGTTAAGGTTGAGATAAGGTCTTTTACCACACCGACTTCATTATTTTTTTCACGGAACCGATATTAGATCTTCCTTCGCGAGGTTGGTTGAATATCATGTTTCTCGACGCGTTATAATTGGCGTGCTTATACTGAATTTTACGAGTACACTTTTACGAGTACGCTGCTATCAGCGTATGTCATGGCTTCTTAAGGGAAAGTTTCCGGGCGTATCTCGGTGCACCTACATTTGGCGTGGTTCACCCACAAGAGTATTTTTTTTCGTGTTACAACTTCTCGCGAGAAGGCTGATTTATTCTCTAATTTGTTTGCTTAAAACTCGCGTATAGATCCAGGTTAATCACAAACTCCTAAAATTCTGGTAGTGCAATCCAACATGCACGATGTCTATATCTGTCCAAGACTATAAACCTATTGAAACTCCAATTTCAATCACTCTTACACCGTAGAAGTGTTGCTGATATTGGTAAATGTTCTGAAAACTCTTCTTTTGCACGATATACAAGGCAAGCAATAAGCGCTGAACACCCGCAATGTATACCTCGTACTACACTATTTTAAAATTTAAAACAATAGTTTTGTTTGAAGTAATAACTTCAAATGGAACAGTATACCTTCTTTGGAATCCACGACTTGAAAACTATTTCCTGCCACCTGTAAACTTAAAATTTAAAAAAAAATCTAGCATCTCGGGGCACTGTTTCGGTGTGATAGGTTGTCTTTCCTAAAGATAAAAAAAACACGAGAATCCTTGTTATTTCTAGCGCTATTACCAAACGCTCACAGCGTTAAGATATTTCCGTATTTTTCAATCTTACATTTTGGAGCACTAAGACACAAAAACATCAAAACATCTTACCTCAAAGAAAAATGCTTTTGAACTTAGTTAGTAGCCACATGCTTTCGATTGAAAATCTTGGCTGATACAATAGTAAATGCGCACGAAATTTCTCGAAACAAGATTTACAAAAATCTTTACACGAAAATGATTTAACTGAAAATTCGGCTTCATCCGAGAAAAACGCGAGTTTGGGTAGATAGTATTGGTTTTACCCACTGAGCAGCTACATCCTATTTTTCGGAGAAAGATGAAAAGGAGGTTTGATAAAAGGCTTATATGTTTGGCATTCAACACGTCGCGTAGGCGTATTAGTAACTTAGAAAACCTAAGTTACTAATACGCCTTTATGCAGTCTGAAAACGAGTTCTTTTAACGATAGAAGCTAGAAAAGATTCTGACTTTTTGCAGATGTCCGGGATCATTTTTTGGTCTGTGGGCAGTCATCGTAGTCGCGCCAACGTGACTTGTGTTGGCGGTTTCTGAGAAGACCGCTTCTGAACCTTGCCCAACAAGCTCATCACAAATCGAATTTCATAAGAGTGTTTAGCCTCCGACTTATTCATTAGAGCATTAAGAGCAGAGCCCGGCGTGCAAGTGAGCCATTCCTTAAAGTTTAGCAAAAGATACCGAAACAAGTTTTCGATAAATACCTTGTTGCACAAATCAACTAATGAGATAGATCCAGGTAGGTACCCTTTTAGGCTTTTTACCTGGACCTAAGACTTAGCCCCATCTCCTGCAAAAAGCTCTTCTACACTGCAACAAAGCTGACAGTTGGGAGACGTATAGAGAGAGATTATTGTCAGAGATAATTGACTTATTGGGAGGTCGAAGTAGTGACACCTTTAAGCACGTCTAGCAAGTTAAATAAGACCAGTGATCTTCCTTCTTTTCGTGAAGATAACAACTACTGTAGGTTGAAGAGAATTCACTGAAATTTCAAAACTTCAAATTGGCCCATTCCCAGTGGACCAATACTCGATAAAGTGTAGGGATTTCTGCGACTAAGAGTAGCCAAATCCTAGGCTTGAACCAACCGCGTTAGCTTGTGAAAAGGTTCTAGCGTCATCGATAACCCTAAGAGTGGAATCTATAGTCTTAGGTAGGTTGGTAGGTAAGTGACTTTAAGGTGCACTGAGGCCAAAGTAGGTCCACTGTGCTGCCAGGTCTATAGTCTTAAAACGTTCGATTTCCACTTAAGTTGTTAGATATGAGCAGAATCTTGCTGTATTTCCACTGGAAATACATAGAAAAGAATATTTGCTGACGCGGAAAAACCCACGTGTGCAATATATTGATGGGCATTTCTTTTTCTGCTGACGTTCTCTGTTCTCTTGTTATAGTCATGTATTAGTCATATAGTCTTCTATTTGATCATGTGCCACGAAGACGCATTAGACGCACTTCTAATGTTAAACTTTCTACATTAGAAGTTCGTTTAGCTATTTGTTGTTGTCTTTAGTATATATAAGATACCTATATGATGCCATCGAACGTGTTATCAAATTACGCTTTTAATGTTTAAAAAATCACATACATATAACTATTTCTTTTGTATGCAAACATTAAACTGTCTAAGCTGAGCTCGCATGTTAGAAATACCAAAGCGCAAATATATCAATCTTTTCAATATGTTATAAACATACTGAGGACTCTTGGCATCTTGGAACATCTATGCAGTGTTTCAGTTACCTTTCATTCCCTGTACTGCAATCCGGAGACTAAAAGATATCAACAGCAATATTCGTTGACATTCAATTCACTCTTCATGGAGTATGAAAGATGTTCTGCACCTCAATCACAATTTTTAATTTGCGGAAACCTATAAATTTGCTTTCTATCGATAAGCTACTGTTAGTATGTGTATACCAAAATAATTGTTTTCCGAACGTTCAATAACGGTAAAATTCCGCTAACGATAAAGCTCCGAGTTCGGTGACCATTTTAGCAGACACTGACATAATAATTTAAAAAATGTACTCCATGACATTTGCCCAGAATCTTAGCGGTTTAATGCACTAGTGGTTAAATAAACTTGACAAAGATAAAAAATAAAAGCTAATTTCATATCAGGAAGTATGCTCGTACGAGACCAAATTTCATATCTTCTTGCTGTGGTGTCATCGAGTTCATCTTCATAAAGGAATGACCTACGGCAATCAAATTCCATTAAAATAAATATAAATAAATAGAGTGGCGCAACAGCTCGAGATGAACCAGGGCCAACTTCTCAACAATGTATGCTGTGTGTGTTAATTTCTTCACATACAAGGGGACCTACAATTTTTTGCCGAATCCGAACGGCACTTTGAAAAGTTTTTAAAGACAAATGATACTCTCGGAGGGCTTGTCAGACAATCGCGGAGGTGGGGACCGTGAAAAAGAACTATTCTTTTTTTTTTCAGGTGACTATGACAGGATTCGAACCCAGGCCTCCGGCGTAGTAAGCACACACACTAACCACTACGCCACGGCACCCCACAAATCAAATTCCATTATTATTAATTATTTCGTTTAATTTCGTAAAAAGTGTTATACAAAATGATAGATGGCATTATGACACATATTTAGTGCCGCATAAGTGATATTAAATGTTTAAGTTTGGCCTATTCGAAAATTTCTGCAACTGCTTAGCTCTCTCAAAAACAAACTATACAAATGAGCAATAAAAAAAAAATAAAACGTAACGTAACAATGAAATAAATACGCACGATATTATGTGCTAAACTTAAAACTTATTTAATAAAAAAAATGTTAAATGCTCAATCTAAGTCCCCTCGAGATCCAAAGCGTATCGTCACTAGCAGATCAATCAAAAATATGACGCACGCAACCAACGCAACTGATGCTGCACCCAGAACTAAGTCCAAACGTTGCATATTTGGCTGCCAGTAGTTACGATCTTTTGTATTCGCCCAGTCCCTAAACAAGAGCGCTGTACAAGCGAGAACCAAGCAAAATCCAACAAATGACCAGACTGTTGCCGTTTTCCATGGTGTTCTGGTGGTGGAAGCAAGAGCAATGGTCAAGTTAATTGAATTTCAGTTGTAACTTCAAACTCACGTATCTCCGAACATGGTCATAATTAAATAAATTGACGTGTAGATTAATAGGCACCCAAAGGTCACATAGCAGAGTGCCACAATGCGTGGAGTAATGAAGACTCGTATGTGTGAATGTGTAGCAGGCTCATCTATCAGTCCGATGCAGCATATTAAAAGACACTGTAGAAGATTTTAATGTCGGTTAATTGTCTTTAATCGAATTAGGAACTATTGTGGGCTTACCAACTCGACGAACTTGAGTACGATCAGCGAGTAGGTGGCCTTTTTCGAACTCCCACTGGGGAAGACTGCGTCGTCGGCTGGTGCCATATCTACTCTTGATATTTCTGGAAATGAAAAAGTAAATTGAGTGAAAATGAAAGATATTATTGTGTTTCAGAATTTTTTTTTTTTTGATCCAATTTGAAATCGTTTACAAATAACTGTTTTTTATGTTTTAAGTGCGTTGATTTCCGCTTTAATTTAAACCCTTAGGAGTCTTTGCACATTTGATGGCCATTTAAACCTATGATTATCTGGTTCCAGTGAAGTTATCGCCTGGGTTACGCTGTGAGTACCTTGTGGGCTTTTTTTAACTTTTAATATGGCACCACATTGGTATAAATTCGTCTGGACAGAGTTAAAACTATAGGTAACTCACCTTTGACCAAAAACTTAAACCTTGTGCCCAAAACCCTGTCAAACGGCTTGACTGAGGCTTAACGCAACTATCCTTCAAAATTGGCTTTGGTAGTTTGACCTGGTATAGCCAAAATTATTTAAAACTAGTGGGAGGGTTACAATCCGCCTAGGCGAATCGTTGGATATCCGATCCCAATTGACCCTTGTCAAGTTTCAACATGCGTCAAAAATCTTGGTTGTTAAGAATCTGCTTCCTTGAAAAAGGGGCGTGGCATCCAGCCCTTTTCAATAAAATAATTTTTTTTATCATATTTTTTATCAGATGTGGTACACATTTGTGGATTGCAGTTTTATATAAAAAATGTGGTTTTTACTTAAAAAAGCCCCCAAAGGTGGGCGTGGCAAACATTTATTCAATTGAATTGATAGCTTACGCACATATCCGAACTTTTTGTGGTGCAAGTTTTTAGGATTTAAAGCAAATACATCAAATGAAAACCGTTCATTAAAATGCATATTAAATATGACCACAGGGGGCGGTTTCCGCTTTTTTTTTCAAATGCCAGTCACAATACACTTAAGCGAGGAGGATATCGCATACAAAATTTTAGCTTCATACGACGACTTTGATTTTTCATGCTAATAAGTAAAGTGGGCGGATTTCAAAAAATTTTCTGCTTCGGGACCTAGAAAGAACAGGTATCAAGTTTCAAGTTCCTAGCTCAAAATTTAAGGCCTAAAAACTACCGACAGACGGACGGACATGGCCCATTCGACAATTCGGTCTCGATCATATGCCCTTAAGGTCTTGAGGGTCTACGGTGATTATTTCTCTTTGTTACAAACTATGAATCAAACTTTATATACCTCCTATCCTATGGGATGGGGTATAAAAATGCCTTGTTAGTAACGGGTGATTTTTTAAGAGGTTGAGAACTTTAAAAAAAAAAAAAAAAACACAAAAAATTCGAAAAAATTAATGAAATATTTATTTGAATCGATAGTTTGAACCTTGCAATTTAATGTTTAAAGATAATTTCATGCAAATGTTGACCGCGGCTGCGTCTCAGGTAGCCCATCCGCTGAGTCCAATTTTGGCATACTCTTTCACACATATCGGCCGGTATCTCACGAATGAATGCATGGATGTTGGCTTCCAGTGCGTCAATCGAAGTGGGCTTGTCCCTATAGATATTAGCCTTGACATACCCCCACAAAAAATAATATAATGGTGTCAAATCGCACGATCTAGGCGGCCAATTGACCGGCCCGAAACGTGAAATTAACTGTTCACCTCAGAAGGTCGAGAATGCCGACCATAAAATGGAAGCAGCGCGCGATGAACATTTCGAACCGAGCACGAATTTCGATAGTAAAATTCAATAATTTGCAAGCGTTGTTCATTTGTAAAACGATCCATGGTTAAATTGCAAACCAAACTGAAGCTGTTTGACAGTGACACAAGGTACTAAACACACGTCAGCTGTCAAAACCAGTGTTGCCAAAACCAAACCAGCTAAAAAATCACCCGTTACTTAACATGTATTTAAGAGTCGGGTCAGTTTCGAGCCGAGCTCTAGATAAGATTTACGTATATGCCCTTGACTTTCCAAATAAAGTAGTCAAAATGTTGACTTTATACCGAAATATTGAACGGGTTCTAATAAAGAAGCCAACCCCCATTTATTTTTTATCCCGAAGGTAGTAAAATTGAGTTGAACATTTAAAGATAAATATTTGATTAAATACCCGAATTAGAGTGGTGTAAAATCAAGGACGAGTAAAACTTCTCTCGCTGCTATGCCTAGGCCACAGGTATGTTCATTCAGTTTTTTGGATACGTAAAACACATGCCGTAACAGCTTAGATTGTGCGAGTGTATATTTTGTGTATATTTTTATAACCTTATATGCCGCGTTTCTTATTTTCTTTCCGTACTGACCATCTTCAGTTTTGTTTCGGACTGCCACCAGCGGATAAGAAGCTTTTCTTAACTTTTTTTTAATAAAAGGCTTTTCTTAATTATTTCTTTATACGAAGATTTTCAATCCTCTTGACCGTTTAAAATCAACTGTTCAAATTGGATTAAATTTCGATGAATAATAATAGAGTGGAGTTGAAATACTAGTTGACGAAATGTCGAAAGAAAAAACCATTAATTTGTAGTTCACCGGTAGGGCATGATCCTGTAACCCTTACCTGCACACACATGTTCAAGCAGCGATGCACGAAATTCACTAACATAAGTTTTCTATGCGTCATTTTTATTTATCTACAAAATAGCAAAGAGTATTCAGCATTCGGAAGGCAAAAAAACCAGTGAGGTTATCGAATTTGAACAAAAAGCAAATCGGGTAAAACTGGTGGGCGGTGAACCACAAGTCGACTTTTTCTTTCGACTTTTTGTCGCTAGTATTTCAACTCCACTCTACGACAAAACATCAAAAATTAGGGGACCTATACGGTTTACTCGTCCTGGTAATAGTTATAATTTAGGGATTTTTGGATTTTCAGTAAGAGGTGCTACCGGTTTGGTATTTAAATTCTGCCGGGGTCAAAATGATTTTACAAAATTCTTCAAGATTCTGGAAATGGTACTTTTACAAAGCGATACAGTGAAATCTGTAAGGGGGGGGGGGGATTCCTCCCCCTTCGTGTTCCTATTTTACCGTTGCTTTACTTAAAAATGTGAAAAGTTTGCTTAAAAAGCAGAATTTTATTGCTGAAGTCAGAATATCGAAAAAGCAGAGTTTTGAAAACAGATTTTTTTTGTAAACCTGTTCCTTTTTTAACCTTTGCTTTACTTAAAACATTGAAACGTTTTCTTAAGAAGCAGAATTTCATTGCTGAAGTCAGAATTTCGAAAAAGCAGATAATTTTAAAGCTTTGTTCTGCCCCGATCTGAGCTACTACCGTCTGCGGCAAAGCCACCATTTGTTCCCTCTGCATAATTAATTCTCATAAAAAATCAATAAAATAAATATTGTTTAGGGTATGTGCTACTGAGCGGGAGGTCTGAGTCCGGGTAGAGGTCGAAATTCTTTTTACAAGACTCTCCTTTAAAAATTCTGGAAATGCAACTTTTTTAAAGCGATACAGTGAAAAGGATATTGGGAAGAGGGATTGCTGCACTGCGCACTTCAACTTTTACCGGTATGAATACTCAGTCTAAGAGAAAGAGGAAATTTAACCACCTACTTCTGTATCGACCATGTCCATTTTGCCATGCTAGAAAATTTCAAAGAGTGACTTTTTTAGAAATTTGCCCTAAATAAAACATCAAAGTTCTTATATGGAAAATGTTGTTCTCTAGAGTCCTTTGCTAAGTTCTAGTACTTTTCTTGACGTGTCGTAAGTCTCGAGACAGAAACAACACCAGGGCTTAATGTAAGAGCTATGGCGACGTGGGGTGCCGTGGCGTAGTGGTTAGTCTGTGTGCTTACTACGCCGGAGGTCTGGGTTCGAATCCTGCCATCGTCACGTGAAAAAAAAGACTTGTTCTTTTCACGGTTCCCACCTCCGCGAGGGTTTGACAAGCCCTCCGAGAGTATTAATTGTTTTGAAAAACTTCTCAAAGTGCCGTTCGGATTCGGCAAAAAATTGTAGGTCCCCTTGTATGTAAAGAAATTAACACACCAGCATACATTGTTGAGAAGTTGGCCCTGGTTCACCTCGAGCTGTTGCGCCACTCTATTTATTTATTTTTATTTATGGCGACATGCTAGGAAAAATAGTAAATGCTGGTTTTGACACAACCCCGAAAATCCGATATTACAAAAACCAAAAATAACGAAAATCTTGGATCACAAAACTCACAATGCTGAAAAATAATATATGCCTTTACGATTGGATTTTTTCATATTCCTTTTCGTTTCGGGATATGAATTTTTGGGGTTTCCTAGTTTTAGTCCGGCTCAAAAAAAAAAAAAAATTATGGAAGTCGAATACAGGGTCTAGGAAATTCGCGCCGGTATACTTCGTGTGCGCCGTGATACAATGTCAAGTGTGTTGGACTACTTTATACGAAATCCGGATGTCGAATTTCCATAGGACAAACATTTTTCGCAAAAGATTTAATTGTGATTCGGAGTTGGCTCCAGTAAGTTCCTCAGGGCAGCGTCTTCGGGCTGATCTATCTCTAAACGTGAGACAAAGCACGTGATGTGAATTACAGTTCTTATTAAAAGCAAAGCATACTTCTTTTGCTTATAATTCTAATATTGCCTCCCAAAAATTTTGTTTAAATGCAAGATCGTACCCTGCCCGTAAGCTAAAAATCGTTGTTAATTTCGACATTTCTTCCGTTAGTAGTATTTTAACTCCACTTTACTACTCCTTGTTAGAAAAAAAAAATAGAAGAAATAATACATATATTTCACCTGGCATTGAGCCCAGGACCTTTTGATTGTCGTTCCGAGCCATCTGCACTAACACTTCCATCTCGGGAGCATAAATCCTACTTGTTCTCTCAGTGACTTTTATGTTTATACAAATACATTTAGTTATTTAACAAATACCAATAGAATTCATCATACGTGACAAAAGTAGCGAGAGGGTCGATTTGAGACAAAGATTTAATAGAAACCGATAGATCATTTAGTTATAGCACCCACGATAGGTGAAGATGGCTTGAAAGGGCCCTTAAAGAAGGCCAAAAAAGTTTTTTTTTTAATTTTTGCTGGCTAGTATTCAAAATCCATTCTAAGATCGAAAAATATTTCAAAGTTTTTCAAAAATTATGCGACCTTTAAATAATCAGAAGATTCTGATATTTGACAAGTAAATTAAAAAAAAAAAAAAACAAAACGTAAACATATAAAGGGCAAATTCTGGAAATTTTACAATTTTTAAAAAATTTTGTTTATAACTTAAATTTTTCTAAACTTTCAAAAGAAAATATCTGCAAAATATTGAAAGAAAATAAGCCAAATCACACTTAGTACAAACTTTCGAGAAGCATTTTAAAATATGCCATGAATGTCGAAAAAAATGTATTCCCAAACATCTAAGCATTTTAGTCAAATCAAAACTGCGCCGGACTGTTCTGTTTATTGCTCCATACTTAACGGTTTTCTTTTAACCAGATAAAGTTTCGCAACTTTCATACGGATGTCAAAGACAGTTCAACCAAGCTTTCGGCCTTGACGTTTGTCATAATTCATAAATCAGTATTGGCTTTTAAGGTTTTATATTGTACAAAGTGTATCTTACTTTAAACAAAATTTTCGTTCGTTGACAAGCAGAAGTAGCACCCTATATGAATCTTAAACGAGTGACTAAATTCTTAACTGCCATGCAAAATTCGCGTGCTGCAAAAAAGTTCAAATAGCCGATAAGGATGTTGTAATAACCTATTCAATAGCACTTAATTTTCAGTATTAAGCCGAAAATAAAAGCCATAAAATAATTTTTTAAGACAATTCTCTTACGATAGTGGCCTTTCCAACATCCACCGGGAAGTGGTTCTTAGTTTTATAAAATTGCATGTTGACCGCTCAACATGTCGTTAAAAAAAATACTGTCATCCACAAAAATCATAACTAGCAAATATGCACTTTACGTAAAAAAACTAAATTTCTAAACAGTTTTTTAATAAACAATTTCAAAAAGTCTCAATGAGCAACAGATATCTGTTAAACACTATACTCAAATACCTATGCTTCGTAGATAGTTCATGATAATTAACTTTTAACTTCCCCCAAAATGAAACCAAAAACCAAGGTTAAAGACACCTCTCTAAAAAAGTAAATACGATGTAATTACATCAATAAGCCAATTGTTCAAATGCGTATAGGTTACAATTAGACCATTTATGTTCAACAGAAGCATGTAGATATACGAAAAAAAAAAACAGAAAAATTACTTTACTCCCAATTTGATTAAGTATGTTATAAAGGGTGTTGTCGATTACTCATTGCATCATTCAACGTGTAGCGATGCATAACAATAAGATAATTGTTGTCATCGTATGTTAAATCGTTAAGAAGAAAAAAAAAAAAAAAGAAAAAAAAAAAATCAAGGTTAGTATATGTATACTACAACTACTAACCGCCTCAGTGAAGATGACAGTCTGAGAGAATCTATTTTTAATGTGCAAATTGTTGTTAATAGATTATTTGTTAGTTTCTCTGCAAAAGAAATCAACTGTATACAAGATAGAATGGAATTTATTGATGGATTTAAAACACACACAGTCTGTGCAAGTTTTATTAATTGCTATCAATGCAGTTGACTGTTTCTGTGATAAAGGTTCAAATGGGCAAACCTCAGGCTTCGGCACTAATTAAAACAAATCACGCAAACCGCACGGTTTTTAGTGATATGTTATGCCATCACGCATTGAGCACAACACCCTGTCTCGAATAGGCAAAGCTATAGGCCGTCTTATCACGTACATCACGGACTTAAGGGACCGCCACACCGCGTCGGTCGGTCGTGAAAACTTAAGGAATTTTTCATCATACTAGAAAGCAGTTAGGTCGCTTGTCGTTTTGAATGTATCGGCTTTAGCCATGTCGTGCGCCTCGCAGGCCCACAGTGTGACTCTTCGTCGAACGTATACGATACGACAACGTAATGTGGGAAAATGTAAACAAACAAATAGAAAACCCAGGCGTGCAAGTCAGAGCAGCGGCGCGTAGTTGCTGCAATAGAGAGAACAACAAAACTGGATTTTCTTACAGTTTTTTTTTTCTTGGCTATGAGTTGGAGCAGACCAGCAGCGGCGGGCCACTGCCACACCTGTGTTTTGCTTTGTTATTAGGAATAGACATGAAAATGGTTATAAACAATTTAGCCAAGAAATTTGACTCCGAAAGCGTGCACTTTTCTCTGGTCGATATATGTAACTAAAAGGAAGTCATGACAAAGACTCAAATCAGGTGTCGGAATTCCCATACTAAACATACACTCACGACTCTCAGTCAATTAGCAGAAAAACGATTGGCGCGCATTTTTTTTTGTAAATAATAAATTGTACATTCCACAATAGCACATTACGTGCGTATGCCACCTGACACACATTACCAGCTACGTAAGCTATGGTCTATTGCACTCGTGTTTCTTCTATAAGTCAACTCAAAGGTGCATTCGACAAATAGCCCCAAGTCATCGACTCCGGTTCTGTGTATGCGTTTCTTCCATTTTAGTAAAATTAATCGAAAGTTAGTTTTTCTTTGATACAATGATGAGATTGTTTATTATGCTTAACACTGGTAAAAATAAGACATAAAACTTAGAGGTATTAATAAAAACAATACAATTACTTTGCTTCACTTCGTGCTAGAGAATAAGAGACTATTGGTGCTTGTGCTTTAAGGCGTTTCCTTTAACAAAATTCACTCTTTTCTTATTTATATTGATTTTTCTGTTAAACTACTTCGATTAGTTGTTTTTGTACCACGAATGAGAGTTTAATTAAAAACTAATTTAACAGATATAAAAGGGGCGCAAAACCAGAACAAATTTACAAAACAAGAACCGAACAAGACGCGCGACGGTTTAGAAACTCGATATCCGTTGTAATTCCACCACGTTTCAACTGCAAATGGTTTGCTCGATCTCACAGCAACTCTACAACTCCTCTGAGCTCGCAATGACTAGAGAAGCAACTGCTAAGAGAAATTCTCCTTCATGCCAATAGGCTCTAGATGAGTAGAGTAGTTACTACAGTCGCATTGTTTGTTATACCCCAGGTCAGTCAGACTTTAAAAACGCTTTGCTTTATACGAGGTGTATACATGTTGTATGAAACCTAAGCAAACACACACATTCACAGCATTGTATTTTTATTAACTATACAGGGTGCTACTGTATAGTTTTTATAGTGAGGCGTGTTGTTGTTTTCTGACTAATTAACTTCGAATGAACAATTAGCAATGTGGCGGGGTGGGGACTTAGCTGCATGATGTGAAACAATGAATTGGATTGATTCATCAACGTGAAAAAGGTATCATTAATACTACTTGTAAATAATTTGATAGTCAAAGTTGAATTGCAAATTATGTATTTTTGTAAAAAAATAAATGCAAGTGTAAGGCGTTTAATGTTTAATGAATCAATATACCTATTGCTTCGTGTTTCAAATTGAGCTGCCAGCCTGTTTGAAATGCAGTTTTCTTAATTAGGAAGGAAGCCCAACCTTATTAATTTAATGACCCGAATATGAATCAGAAATCGTGGGAAAATATTGAAACAAATTTTCCTAAAATATTTATTTTCTGTTTTTTTTTTCCTCTAGCTCCCAAATTACTTACCCAATTCTCACTATTTAGCTCTTTAACTTAAGAGTGAACTTTTGGAACTACTTTGCATACAAATATTTTAAAGCTTTTTACCATAAAGCAGGATATTTGGGCAATATTAAAAGATCATGTGATCAAGTGTTTTAAAAACGATTCTTATAAAAGTTTTCTTGTACATAAAGGCTTATATATTAAACACTATTTATACATTGTTAATGACTATTTAATTTACATAAATTTATAAAAAATCTTTACATAATACAGAGACACTATTTCCATCAAGGTCAAAGAATTTCGGTGGGTGTGTATAAGAGATAGGAAATTTTTAGGCAATTCTTATTTAAAATTGAAAATAGATTTTTTCATCTGGTCATCAGTTTTAAAATAGTAGCTTTTGCGTTTTTTGGTTGAATTCGAGCCTTTTCCCACAAAATAAAAACTTCTAAACCTCATGACAAGTCTGGTTTCAGGTCTAATTAAAAAAAAATAAAAAAAAATAAATGCTTCAAATTAATGGTTTGCGAATAACTTACAACCTGATTATATTTAGTTATTAAAATAAGGATATTAAATAAATTTTGTACAAGAAAACTTATGAGGTTCGTTTTTTTAATTAAGCAAAATCCTTTCAAAAAACACATGATCTATTAATCTTGACCCAATTATGTGCTGCATCATAAATAACTTTTTAATATTTTTATTCAGTGTAGTTCACAAAGGTTCAAACTTAAATCAAATAAATAAGTAGCGTGAATTGGGTAATAAGTCTGGGACCTAGAGCTTTTTTTTCTTCGAAAAAAGGGGAAAAAACAGTGTCTTTTAAATCTTTAGTGGGGATCGGGTGTCGACACCATTTACCGATATCCAGTCGAGCTGAAATTTGGTCATCTGCAGGGGCATATTTATGGGGTTCCCTTGACTGATTTTCGAAAACTGATTTCTTTTGCTCACCCTAGGGTACACACATAATAAAATCATTGCCACTACCATTTTCGAACTGAGGTTGCTACGATATATGTATTATGTTCCATGCTTAATATACTGATAAGCTAGGGGCGGGTTACATACAATCCGCTTAGGAGAATCATTGATTACCCCATCCCAATTGACCCCCCTGTCGAATCGACATAATGTCCAAAATTTAGTTTTTTTTCAAACTTAAATCGCATATATCAGTTGACCATCGCCAAGGGGCGTGGCTTCAACCCCTATTCAAAGCATACATTTTTTTGTCGAAGTATTTTATCTGATGTGATTTACATGTGTTTTTTGCATTTTTATATTAAAAGTTTATGCTCCCAAAAGAGGGTGTGGTAAAATTTGTTTGGGCGGAGGCCATCAAGCCACAGTGTCACAATCGAGGGTCATCATTATCTTTTTTCTGTTGCCGCTTATCCTCCACTCGGAGAAGTAGCTGCTCAACATTAAGATTCCTACGAATACTGACGTTTCTCTTTCTATCCCTAAAAATAACACCAGCAACGCAATTCTTTCGGTTGATACCTAAATTTTATGACCATCACCATAGATTAGGTTCGGAACGAACACTGACTTAAAAACTGATGTCTTTGCTTTCACTCCAAGCACAGCTTTCCCGTTCACCGGTCGGCGCTATTCCTTTACTATTGCTCCAGCTTGACAATGCTGCAGGATAACTCAGTATCACCTCTCACATATTTCTTAAAAAAAACCCGAAGTACTTAAACTTCTCTACCTATTTTATTTGGACTCCATTTATGTGCATGATAACTGCACAGGAGTTCGGTAAATAACCATCTTTTCCGATTTGCTCACATTTACTTTCATCCCAGCATCGCCACAGACGGCTGCAAACCCATCAAGAGCTCACTCTAGTTCCTCCTTGGACAATGGAAGTATAGTTAAATCGCTTATTTAGATGCCAGCCTATTCGAAACATTCTTCGCCAAAACTGCGCTTCACCATCCAGTCCATGTATATTATGAAAATGAAAGGCGATAGTCCAACGCATGTACATCAAAAGGACTAAAAGGCATTTATCGGCACACAGCTTCTGCCCGTCTCATACAAAGACTGAATGGCTCTGAGGAGAGACTCACTCAGCGCATAGTCCTCAAAACTGTCCAGAGTTTACGAATTTGCGAATACTTTTCCCGGAAGAGAGATATACCCCTATAGCTTAGAGCAATCCTTCTTGTGTCTTGTCCCCTCTTTTAAAAATGGGCACTATAACTGATATTTTCTAATTGCTGCTTTAAACTGCTGTTTGCCAAAAGCCACCTTAATGACCCGTGTTAGCCATTTTACACATTCTTCACCTTTTGCCTTGAGCATTTCTGGCCGGATTTCTTCAATGAGCGATTCAATCGCAGCAGTGACTTCATCTACTCTAGGACTATTCTCCACCCCAAATTTCGCTAGCAGTGGAATTGCCATCTTCAGTGCTCTGCTGAGTGTTGACAAACTCCCAAAAGTGCTCGCTCCATCTGCGTAAGACATCGTTTTCATTTGAAAAAAATGAACAGTTCATGGATTTACCCCTTGTTTGATATTTAACATCCTTCCTGTGAGACGGCGAGTAGTCTGCCAAAATATCTTGTTTGCAGATCTGTAATCATGCTACGACTTCTCGCCGAACGTTTCCATGTCTGTTCTCACTGCCTGATTGGAAGCTCTTCGCGCCTTACTGTACCTGGCTCGAGAAGTTGAGTTCCTACATTGTTTTCACACAATATATGCTCGCTTCTTCTCTCAGATAGCTTCTTGAGCTTCAGGTGTTTTAAGGCACATAGATCTTCTCACCACCAGTTGCCACACCAAGCCCTCCACTCCACACACACCTATTTGCGAAGGCAATGACTGCCGATGAAAACAGCTGTCATTCCTCTTCTACATTAAAAAGGCCAGTTTGAATTTGTTCAAACTTCTCCGAAACGCACCTTGAAAATCTTAAATAAGTAATATTAAATATTTTAATACCTTACTTACTTACTTAAGGTGGCGCTACAGTCCGGGGTGGACCTGGGCCTCAGCCAACAAGCTTCGCCAGCCAGCTCTGTCTCTAGCTAGCTGTCTCCAGTTTCGCACGCGAAGTTGGCTGAGGTCCCCTTCCACTTGCGTGCGCCACCTGAGTCTCGGTGCTCCTCTACCGCGCCGTCCCTGTGGTGTGGATTCGAAGATTTTCCGGGCCGGGGCGTTAGTGTCCATCCGCTCTAGATGACCCAGCCATCGTAGACGTTGCGTTTTGACTCTTTTGGCTAGGTCGGTATCGCTGTACAGCCCGTACAGTTCGATGTTATATCTCCTCCTCCACTCTCCGTCTATGCAGACGGGACCGTAAATCGTCCGAAGAATTTTCCTCTCGAAGCAGCCTAAAGTGTTTTCATCCGCCTTTGACAGGGTCCATGCTTCTGCACCGTAAAGCAGGACTGGGATGATGAGGGTCTTATACATGGACACTTAAGTTGCTCGAGAGAGGGCTTTGCTACTCAATTGCCTTCTTAGCCCAAAGAAACAGCGATTGGCAAGAGTTATCCTTCCTTTGATTTCAGCGCTGGTGTCATTGTCTGAATTGATAGCGGAACCCAGGTAGACAAAGTCCCTAACTACCTCAAAGTTATAGCTGTCGATGGTGATGTTTTGTCCAAGACGTCGGTGTTGGGTGTCTTTTCTTGATGACAGCATATACTTGGTTTTGCCCTCATTGACTGCTAAACCCATATTCGCCGCTTCCGTCCCAATACTCACGAAGGCTTCACTGACATCACGCTTTGTTCTACCGATTATGTCAATGTCGTCTGCGTATGCAAGTAGTTGAACGGACTTTTGAAAGATTGTACCTCTGGTGTTGGCGCGAGAGTTCTGCACAATTCTCTCAAGCATGATGTTAAAGAAGTCGCATGACAGCGCGTCGCCTTGTCTAAATCCTTTTTTGACATCAAAGGGGTCGGTGAGGTCTTTGCCGACCTTGACGGAACAGCGTGAGTTTTCCATCGTCATCCTGCACAGACTGACGAGTTTGGCAGGGATGCCAAAACTAGACATTGCGCTATATAGCTCGTCTCTATAGATGCTTTCATACGCGGCCTTGAAATCGATGAAGAGGTGGTGTGTATCGATTTGTAATTCCTGGGTTTTCTCCAAGATCTGCCGCAGTGTGAATATTTGATCGATGGTGGACTTTCCTGGCCTAAAGCCACACTGATATGTGCCTATCAGATTGTTGACAAACGGCTTCAGGCGTTCACACAGTACAGCAGAAAAGATCTTGTATGCGATGGTAAGAAGACTTATGCCTCTGTAGTTGGCACAACTCAGAGGGTCTCCTTTCTTCAGGATCGGGCAAACAATGCTGAGGTTCCATTCGTCGGGCATGCTTTCTTCCGACCATATCTTGCAGATGAGCTGGTGCATGCTCCTAACCAGCTCATCGCCAGCGGATTTAAAAAGTTCGGCAGCTAGGCCGTCTGCTCCGGCTGCTTTGTTGCACTTGAGCTTAGACACAGCTACTTTCACCTCCTCCAGGTCGGGTGGGCGGTATCGTTCGTATGCTTCGTCGGTAACGTCTTCGCCCGGGTTGAATGGTTCGTTCTGCCTGACAGCGGTATTTGGTTCGTCCTCGCCGTTATACAGTCTGCAGAAGTGGTCTTTCCAAATCCTCAGCACCGACTGCGATTCTACAACGATGTTCCCTTGATGGTCCTTACAGGCTTCAGTTCGAAGTTTATACCCTTGGCAGGACCTTTTGATCCTTTGGTAAAACTTTCTAACCTCATTCCTGTTGTAACATCTCTCTATCTCTTCAACCGCGCGCTTCTCGTGCTCTCTCTTTTTCCTTCGGAGAAGCCGGTGCTCCTCTCTCCTCCTCTGCTCGTAGAGCTCGCGAGCAGCTCTAGTCCTTCTGTGCAGCGCCGCTTTGTATGCTTCCTGTTTAGCTGCATGTGCTTGCCGGCATTCATCGTCAAACCAGGGGTTTCGTTGTGGTCGCCGTGTGAAACCCAGCACTTCAGAGGCGGCGTCTCTGATGGCATTTTGGCAGTGTTGCCACTGGCTATCAATACTTGATGCTGGTTGCATAGGACTTCGTAGAAGGTTTTGAGAGACTCGGTTGGAGAAGGACCTGGCGATCTCTTGCGATTGTAGTCGGCCGACGTCAAACTTCCTCACAGTATTTCCATTACTTGGCGCTGGTCGGGATATCCGCAGCCGTACCTTGGCTACAACAAGGTAGTGATCCGAGTCAATGTTGGCCCCTCGGAAAGTTCGGACATCCATGATACTGGAGGAGTGCCTTGCGTCGATCGCAATATGGTCAATCTGGTTGACGGTTGATTGATCGGGAGATTTCCATGTCCCTTTGTGGATATTGAGATGCGGGAACTGTGTACTAGCTACCACAACGTGTCGCCCCGCAGCAAAGTCGACCAGCCTGAATCCGTTATCGGAGGTCGTGTCGTGCAGGCTATGCTTTCCGACAGTACGACCAAAGATGCCCTCCCTTCCTAGCTTGGCATTAAAATCGCATAGGACAATCTTAATGTCGTAGCTAGGGCACTGCTCATAAGTTTTGTCCAGGAGCTCGTAGAACATATCTTTGGTCTCGTCATCTTTCTCCTCTGTGGGGGCATGTGCGCATATCAGGCTAATGTTGGCGAATTTAGCCTCGATGCGGATCGTCGCGAGGCGCTCGCTTACAGGGTTGAAGCTAAGTTTGCCTAAGTCTGCCTCCAACAACGAAACCACATCCAAATAGGCGCTGTCTTTGATGCCGATAGCAGTCGCCGTAGTAGATGTCGCAGTTTTTCATCCTTTTGCCCGGCCCGTCCCACCGCATTTCTTGGATGGCAGTAATGTCTGCCTTGCAGTCGTTAAGGGCCTCCGCTAGTTGCTCGGCTGCACGTGGTCTGTTAAGGGACCTAACATTCCACGTGCAGATCCGGAGCTCGTTGTCCTTTTCTCGTTTGCATTGGCCGTCAACAGTAAATCCGTCCGAATCCGAGGCTTGTTTCCGCTTCGTGACTGGTGTTTCTTTACGTGGCCGGGAAGTCACCCCGACGGCACGACCCCCAACCTGGAGGACCAGATCCTTTGCTTAGCTCTAAGGACGGAGAGCCGGATAGCCCGCTCCTTATAGGCCTGAGCTCCGAATACGTCGTAGTAGCCCATATAAGGTGTTCACTAAGTAGTTCGGCCTGACTGGAACTATGGACGCCACCGTTGATTCCATCTGGGGAATTCCTCCGCTGCCGTCCGGATGCAAGGAGAAGTGCCTTAGTGGGAACACTCCTCCCCCCTCTCTCCTCTGCTACCCCCAACAACCTTCCAAAGGGGTTGGAACCCAATCTCCAGTTGAGGTACTAGGCACCCGGTGTTCACCACGGGGAGGTGAGAGTAGGAGTTGATAGACAGGTGGGTTTAGAAAACCTGTGGACTTGAACGTGCAAAACTGAAGACGGCGATCTGGAGACATCCCCCACGGACTGCAGCGCCACCTTAAATGAGTAAGTAAGGTATTTATGTGATCGACACGAAGATCCACGGCTTATTCTGCATCTCCTAAAAATAAGCTTGCTATAAGTCAGCAAGTATGTCTGCGAACTACGCAGCCTTATTAAAAATATTCGATTAAACACATATTCGACGTCGAAATGCTTAGGTTTTAAAAACTATACAAGAAATACTTTACTCTTTCGGATGCAACTAAAATTTACAAAGCGTACATACGAACTAAACTGGTCAACCCTTACGTCTGGACAGAAGAACTAAAGACGACTTTGCAGCTCGATGAAATCCAAAAACGTACTTTAAAACTAGTGGGAGACAGAATCATAGTAAAGTCAGTTGTCTCGTTAGAGCTTCAAACATCGTTCCAATGCATTGTCAGATGCAGGCCACTTCCCAAAGAATTCGACCATAATACCAGCGCAAGAAGAAATGCTCACGAACGCAACCTTTAGCCCTGTTTCGAACTAAGGTCGTCGTATTTGAGTTATTTCATTAGCAGAACATAAAGCACATGGAGGAGCCCACCACATGCGGTTTTTCCTCGACAAAGTGCACCAGTATCTCTCCTGTATCTCCTCTAATCATTTTCACTCGCGTTATGCTAGCTCAAGACCTCAAAATCCCTTTACCGAAAGTGCATTGTATAAAAAAGCCTGGCGGCAGATAAGACCAATATCCGGTGGCTACCAGGTGTATATTTTGTTTAAACTCATTTTACTTGTCCTTTATAAATCGACTTAGCCCTTCATCAGGTTAAATTTATGTGTAGAGGCTAAAAAATGCATTTAGAAAATTCAGAATAACCCCTCACTGAGTTTTGCATTTCTTAACATTGGGCACGTAAAAAAAAAGTATTATAACATACAATATAACAACCTACGTACACATCGTTAAAAAAATAGGATTAATCGGTTCAGTAGATTTCGAAAATGTTAAACGAAACCTTTGTTGTAAGTTCAAGCACAGACAGATGAATTTGTTTACCTTCATTTCAAATAACCACTGGACTGGTTAATACTTACTTTGCACACATGTTTCGTGTTTTTAGAAAATCAATATTATTTAGCACTTAGTTCAAGGGTATGTGGCGAAACAAACACATTCTTATCAAAGGTCATCTTACACGGGCGGGAGTGCGGCCCATCGCATTTAATTTGTTTCTAATGCTTGCCAGAACCCGGGCGTAGGTTCTGGCTTATAATGCAAACTTCAGGTATAAAAGATTGTAATACTTTTTTTACATTAAACTCACATGAAGTGAATCACAACTGGGTCTTATTTTATTGTTTCTTCCTGTATTTTGTTCTACTTACCTTTTTTATTGTTGAAACGCAAATGCTTTGCTAGTTATGTGAAGTAGTTACGTGTCTTATGACATTGAGATTTTTTCCACATTCGGTGTCAATAATGAATGGGAAGACTGTGCGGTTAAAAGACTTAATTGTTTTTTAGGTTTATCGGGGGTGTGCCATTGTGAACTAACGAATTTTCCGGTCGGCTGATTTTAGGATTTTAACGTACTGAGGTAAGGTTATCGAATGCTATCTCAGACAAATGTATTGTGAGTTTTCTTGAGAGAATAGAAAGAAGTCTATTTCGCTAAAAGTCTATTTCTAACAAGGTAAGACTGAATTATTCTCAAATGTATTACATTGCTTAGATACGATCGAAATGATGACCGCAAATGTTCAAAGACATTTTCCGTGCAGGTACTCGTCGTAGTTACTTATAAATTTGCTTGAAAGAAAAGTTCGTGCTCTTAATGTCTCTCAAGTCTAGACCAAATTTGTAATTAATTAGTGGCGTTCTTACTTAGGTGACCTCAGGTGAAATTAGTAATGGGCTTTACCTTGACTAAGCGAGCATGTTTACTTTGTAACAAGTTGCTTAATTTTAATGGAATTCACCCCAGTTCTTTAGCCATTTACGTTTTAATAATTTTCAAATCTCTATTTCAGATTGATCTTTATGTAGATACAGCACGACCGATAGTCGAAAAAGTTCTTGAAGGTTACAATGGCACGATTCTTGCGTACGGACAAACAGGAACGGGAAAGACATACACAATGGCTGGTAACCCAGACTCTCCCCAGACGAAAGGTATCATTCCCAATGCATTTGCACACATTTTTGGCCACATTGCTAAGGCAAAGGATAACCAAAAGTAGATAAATCAAAAGGGCACATTATACTTTGACTAACTAAATTTTTTTCTAGATTCTTGGTACGTGTGAGCTACATGGAAATTTACAATGAAGAGGTTCGAGATCTGCTAGGAAAAGACGTAAATAAAAGTCTTGAAGTTAAAGAACGCGCAGATATTGGAGTTTTCGTGAAGGATCTGAGTGGCTATGTCGTGCACAATGCCGATGATCTCGAGAACATCATGAAACTGGGAAATAAAAACCGCGTTGTTGGAGCAACAAAAATGAATCTAGAATCATCACGATCGCATGCGATTTTCTCGATCACAGTTGAGTCGAGTGAACTAGCCGATGGAATTCAACATGTTAAAATGGGAAAACTGCAGCTGGTTGATTTGGCTGGATCCGAAAGGCAAAGTAAAACACAAGCGACTGGAATTCGTTTGAAAGAGGCTACCAAGATCAATTTGTCACTGTCCGTGCTGGGCAATGTTATCAGTGCCCTGGTCGATGGAAAGAGCACGCACATTCCGTACAGAAACTCAAAACTTACTCGCTTACTACAGGATTCCTTGGGTGGCAACTCAAAAACTGTTATGGTAATTACATTTTTTAAGAAACCTCTTCTGTTAATCACTTTATCTTTGACCGTTTTAAGTGCGCGACAATAAGTCCAGCTCACAGTAATTATGTGGAGACCATTTCCACTCTGAGGTATGCCAGCCGAGCGAAGAGTATTCAAAATAAGATGCACATCAACGAGGAGCCCAAAGATGCGTTGCTACGTCATTTCCAAGAGGAAATCGCACGTTTACGCAAACAACTCGAAGAAGGTTGCTTCGAACAAGAATCCGAAGAAGAAGAGGAGGAGGAAGAAGAAGACGATGACGAGGAAGACGAGATCGAGATCGAAGCAGAGACCGAAACAGAAAACGGATTGCCTAAGAAGCCAAAGAAGAAGAAGAAGTCCGAAAAGTCAGACGCCGAGAAGGAGGCTTTTGAGAAGAAAGCCAAGGAACGCGAGCGAGAATTGGATCGTGCAAAGTAAGCTTTAGTTTTTTTGTATTTTATATGTTAATGTTAGCGTCTTTTCATGTGAGGTGCTCCTGGGTGCCCCTTGGCCTCAATCAACAAGCTTCGGTGAGGTCCCCTTTCACTTGTGGGTGGCACCTTAGTCTCGGTGCTCTTTTACTTCGCCGTCCCTGCGGGGTGCATTCGAAGATATTTCATGCCAGAGCGTTGTTGTCCTTCCGCCATAGATAACCCAGCCCAACAACCATAGCCGTTGTGTTCTGAATCTTTAAGCTAGGTCGGTGTTGCTGTTCAGTCCGTAAAGTTCGATTTTATACCTCCTTCTCCAATCTCCGTTCATACAAACGGTACCAAAAATTACCGAAGGATTTTCCTCTCGAAGCAGCCTAACTAGTTTTCAACCGCCTTTGCCAACTGCCACGATTCTGCACCATAAAGCAGAACTAAAATGCTTGAAAGCATCTTTACCCTTCTAGTCCATAGAAGCAGCGATTGGCCAGATTTATTCTTTGTTTGATCTTAGCACCGGTGTCGTTCTCTGAATCTGTAGCTGAGCCGAGGTAAACAAAATCCCTAACTACCTATACCTTTAGCTATAACCCTCAAAGTTATAGCTACGTTAGTCTACGGTGGTGTTTTGTCCAAGACGACAGTGTTGGATCTCTCTTCTTGATGGCGGCATATGCTTGGTTTTGCCCTCATTGACTGCTAACTCATATTTTAATACGCACAAAGGCTTCACTGTGATGTCAATGTTCTTTCGATTAGGTCAATATTGAGTAAGTGTACGTACTTTTGATAGATCGTGCCACTGGTGTTGCCGCGGTAATTCTACACAACTTTTTCAATTCACATGACCTACTCTTAATCCTTTTTTGAACTCAAATGGGCCGGTGATGTTTATACCAGCATAGTTCGAACAGCGTGCATTTTCTATGATCATCCCGCACAGACACACGAATTTGGCAGGCAGGGATGTAAAAACAACACATTGCCCTATATAGCTCCTCTATATAGATGCAGTCATACGCAGCCTTCAAACCGATGAAAGGTGGTCGAAGATCAATCTGGAATTCCTGAGCCGCAGTTTAAGTAGATGTTCAAAGGTGGTTTACCCACGAGAAAAGTTTAAGACTGTATGCAATGTGGCACACATAAACTTCTTTCTACTCATATTTGACTTTAATGCTCATGTGGCAACAGACTAAACGTCTTGGAAGTGTGTAATTAAGAGGCACAATGACCTAGATCAAAACAGTAACTGAGATAAGTTGTTGGAGTTTTGTTGATCATACGGCTTCTCCATCATGTACGCTTTGTTATCGTATAAAAACATTCTTAAATACACGTGGTGCCGGCTCAGTGTGAATCGAAGATCACTGAATGATATCTTTGTTCTGGTTTTGAGAGGTGCTGAAATGACTGATCACCACCTATTCTTGTGCGAATTGTATTTCGGCGACGGTGTTTCTTTGCCACCGAGCCGAAAACCAACACCTGTGACCCGCATGCATTAGAATAGATTAACGGATGCTAACTCCGGTGGTTTGAACAAATTTTAGCAGATCCATTCAATGTAGAGGAAGAGTGACATTTTTTTCAGCGGCAGTCTCAGAGAAGTTGGGATGCCGTGGCGTAGCGGTTAGTGTGCTTACTACGCCGGAGGACTGGGTTCGAATCCTGCCATCGTCACCTGAAAAAAAAAGACTTGTTCTTGTTCATTTGTCTTGAAAAGCTTCTCAAAGTGCCGTTCGGATTCGGCAAAAATTGTAGGTCCCCTTGTATGTGAAGAAATGCGCACACACATCATACATTGTTGAGAAGTTGACCCTGATTCACCTCGAGCTGTTGCGCCACTCTATTTAGTCTCAGAGGAGAGAAGGATTGCAGATGACAATCCAGTTCCTAAAATAGAGCCCCATAATGAAATACGACCGCAAAATAAAGGAAGGTAAAGAATAAAATAATTAGGGGGCTGCAGAGCATTGTACCCCGATAAATATTTCAAATTTGCAAACACAACCTTTCACGCACTCCAAATCGACTGAGCCAAAGCCCAAGTTTTGTATAGTTTTTTGTAAAACATTGGCCTTGGCTGAGAGAACTCACCCTAAAGCACTTACTCTAGCCAGTTTGACGTAGGAATCTGAGAATGAGAAGTGGGTTTAAGGTGGGTATCTCTCTGTCTGATATCTGGATTTTCCCAGACATTTTAGTCTTTTATGGTTCAGAGCCCCACCGGATTGTAGATCGTGATGGCAAAATCTGCAGAAGGGTTCCTCCGTTACACCAATTTTCCTTGAATATTTCCTGAGTTTATAATGCCCCGTCAGGAATACTGTAAGGATACGGAATTTATTTTTACTAAAGCTAAAGGTTGTAGCTTCCTAGAAGTTTCTTAGCTTGCCTTAGGCCTTGTAGGCTGTCCAAGGTGTTAGCTCGGCTTGCCTTCTCCGTTATCATGAATTCTTCCTAAGGGTGTGTTCCCCTATTCTGCAGAAAGGTTCAGGTCCTGTAAAGGATTCTGCTGCTCCTTTCCTTGCCAAGGAGTCTGCAGCTTCGTTTTGCTCTATCCCAACATGGCCAAACTATTGGGTTTTTTCATCCTAATATATGGATTTGTGTGTCCTGAGCCCGAATATGCTATTTAAAATTGTCGGTGTCGATTAGTTTAGAAGTTATAGGCAAAAAAGGTTAAAAAAGAGTGCAGCTTTACCATACCCGTAAATGGCCGCAGGCGCCTGCCAGACAAGTCGCACCTTCCCTTAGCGGAGAGACGAAGTCCTGCGAGCGGCTAAACCCTGAGAAAAAGAGAAAAAACCTTTTAAAATCTCCAAAAGCAATATTTTTCCAGAGAAACATGTTAAATTTCCATTGCGTATTCTCAGGCAGTTCTTCTTTTAGGTCTTAGATAGGCTATTCTGTATGGAAAAATTGAAACTTTGAATAGCTATAACTTTTAAACTAAATGAGACTGACAATTTTAATAACATGTTCGTACTCAGGACACTCAAATACATATATTAGCGTAAAAATAACAAAGAAATTCCACTTTGACCTACGGTTAACTTGTTCTCTGTCGTCCTTAGGGATAGCCAGAAGGGGGAGCTTTCCAAGAAGTGCGTCAACCCGCCTTGACCCAATGCACCTCTCCCTCCCAATCCCCTCTTAAGCCATCCCCAAGATCGTTTTCTAGCCGTTCCCGCAATCACGATGCGTAATGGGGTTAATTCCAATCGCACTCCATAGCTGCGGCGGTGGGACATGTTAGCATAGCTACGGTTATGCAGAGGCATGCTAGTCTTTGCACTCTATTGAGTGATTCCCTCTTGTGCTTAGACTTGTTTGTTTTGCCCATGCTACTGCTCCATAAGTGATTATTGGTCTCACTATGGCAGTGTACTCACTATGGCTGTGTGGTATCTTATGATGTTCGGACTGCATCCCCAAGACTTAACTCGATGGATTCTGCATAGCTTAAGAACACGAGTAGCCTTTTTGAAGATCTCTTCTGTATGTGTTTTTCAAATTAACTTGATACTACTTGTCTAGGGAATACCATACATACTTAACCTTTTTAACTGGTATCATTGTCGCGCCCAATAGCCTTATAGATTTCATTTGAATATTTGTTTTTGCTCTACCTATAGTTTGGTCCCCATTTGGTTCTTTTGGGGTTGCTGGTCCCAATTTGGGCGGCTTTATAGGTGGCGGATAGGGAAACGCACATGCATGGAAAATTTCCGGGCGGACGAAAACCACCAACGGAGCGGAAAAATACAGGAGCGTCTGTCTCAGAATAATTAGTTTCGCCTTTTATTTATAGTTGGGCCTTTACACTCTTATTTATATGAGGTTGTCAAAAAACCTTTTGTGTAAATCTCCTTTGTTTGTTATCTTTACGTTCTAACATTTGCTATAGTCTTTTTCAAACAGCAAGCAGGGTGGGGATCTTTGTAAAATCAGTCAACGCCGCTTATTCTCGGCGGGGTTGGCAGACCCTTGTAGAAATAGGAACCGTAAAAATGAAACTACATTTTTTAAGACGACACAGTGGGAAATTAATTCCTCTCTCGGTTTAACGCACACTAATTGTTAATCTTATTTTTAAGTTTGATTTCCGCTAACTGTTGCTGCACCAGCGTATTTGCTTACTATAATTTAAAAAATCTTAATTTTTTTTCTAGATCCGAGCAAGAACAACTCAAATCAAAACTTATGTCTTTGGAGACAAAGATTTTAGTTGGTGGTGAGAATCTCCTTGAAAAAGCTCAAACACAAGAGATGCTTTTAGAAAACTCTCTAGCTGAACTGGAAGTACGCGAAAAGACCGAGGAAGAGTTGCGTAAATCTCTTCAAAAGAAGGAGGTAAGACAGAAAATGTAAGGGTCATAAAAATCTCTTCAATTTAAATAATCCCCCTAGACCGAGCGCATAGATATTGAAGAGCGTTATTCAAGTTTGCAAGATGCTAGTACTGGTATTACCAAAAAGATTCATCGCGTAATGCAAATGCTTATGAGCGTTAAAGCTGAGCTGGCCGATCAACAAGGAGAGCATCAACGGGAGAAGGAAGGGATTTATGAAAACATTCGCAGCTTGTCACGAGAATTGGCCTTGTGTGAACTTGTACTGAACTCCTATATACCCCAAGAGTACCAGGTTTGTCCGTTCAGGCGTGTTTTGAGTTTCAGTATTGATTAACTGTTTTGCAATCTTTAGATGATGGTTGGGCAATACACGCATTGGAATGAGGACATTGGAGAGTGGCAACTGAAGTGTGTTGCTTATACAGGAAACAACATGCGTAAACATATTGCCGAAAACGAACAGAATGCAAAAGAGGTAATGCATGATACTTGTAGTTTATGTGAAATGTGACTGTGATTTTGTCCTTTTTGCTATTAGTTGGATTTCGTAGACTTGTCACATGTGTATCTAAGTTACAATACGGAAGCTGTGACAAATCCGGTGCGCGCCAAGTCTGCAAGACCTCGGACATCTGGCGTACCAAGGCCGACAACTGCGAGGCGTTACTAGTCAAATCGATTGTCATCGGCAGTTGACTTAAAATAGGCATACTAACATCACATTTTTGCACAATCCATTTAATTAAATATTAATTTATGACTAATCATTTTGTTTTATAATGCTGGCGGTTTGTTGCTTTAGTAGTCATCACTAATAGTAAATCACTGTAGTAAATGTGAAGACCGCGTTCCAAGAATACTGAGAGCGTTTTGTCATTGTAAGTTTATTACAACCAAAGGGTTGTATGTTTGTATATGTATTTATTTATTTTATTTTTTAATTTTAAAGTTAAATTTTTTCTTAACGATTTGGCAAATAAAAATCAACCACAATCAGAGGGACATTCTGCAAACACAACAAGTAGTACCAAGGACTACCAGAAAAAAAAATAGTTTACAACTACGAAGGAAGCTAATCTGTTATTATTGAAAAAAGTATATTTTAAAAAAACTCGTGGTAAAACTTTAACACAAAAGCAAATCGTTGTGGCACATCGCATAAATTATTAGCTGAACTCACAATACAGGAACAATTAGGATTATATGGATGTTTAAAGGTGGAGGGATTTGGAAAATTAACCTTGCCCCTCGTAAGGCCCGAGAGATTGTCCTGACGTGTTGTAACGGTATATTGTAAAATTTGATCAGATAAGGCACCCACAATATGGAAAATGAAAAACAATTTGAAGAGAAATTAACCGATGCAACTCGGACCCCCAGACCTAAACCCGAACGACGTTTATGGTAATATTCTGACAAGCTGGTTAAAAAACTTGTCAAAACAAGCGCAAAAGTTCAAACTCGGCTTCCAGAGCGGTTCATAATTCTGTTTTCAAAACTCTGCGAAATCAATGTTCTGCATTTTTTTGCGAAAAAAATCAGAAAAAGAATGAATGGAATCAACTCGGAAATTTGGTTTGGTCAATGCCAAGATGACCACAGAAACTGTTAGTTACCCTTGTAGCAAAGCTCTTTTTGCCATTTTTAACCTTTTTTGGACCCCTTTACCGGGTGGGCACATTACCTAGGTGGAATTATTACCCGTGCGGACTTAATACCCAGGTGGACTTAATATCCAATTGGACTTATTACCGTGTTGGACTTCTGACCCGGGTGGACTTAATACCAGGGTGGACTTATTACCCAGGTGGACTTATACACCAGGTGGACTTATGCACCAGGTGGACTTATGACCCAGGTGAACTCATTACCCATGTGGACTTATGACCCAGGTGGACTTGTGACCCAAATGGACTAATTACCCAGGTGGACTTATGAACCAAGTGGACTTATAACCCAGGTGGACTTATGACCTGGATGGACATATTACTCAGGTGGACTTATATCTGGGTGGCCTTATAACCCAGGTGGACTTATGTCCCAGGTGGATTTATGACCCAGATGCACTAATTACCCAGGCGGACTTATAACTCAGGTGGACTTATAACCCAGGTGGACTTATTTCCCGAGTGGACTTAATACCCAGTTCAACTTTTAACCCAGGTGAACTTATCGCCCAGGTGGACATATCACCCAGATGAGCCAGGTGGACTTGTAACCCAGGTCGACTTATTACCGGACTTATTACAGGTGGACTTATTTCCTAGGTGGACTTATTAACCAGGTGGGCTTATCACCCAGGTGGACTTATTTCCTAAGTTCATTTATGACCCGGGTGGACTTATTACCCAGGTGGACTTACGACCCGTGTGGAGTAATGACCCAGGTGGACTTGTGACCGGTGGACCTCTGCCCCAGATGGACTAATTTCGCAGTTGGATTTATTACCCATGTGGACATATGACCCAGGTGGACTACTTTCCCTCGTGTACTTTTTTCCCAGGTGGACTTATGACCCGTGTGGACTTATTATTCAGGTGGACTTATTACCCAGGTGGACTTATTTCCCAGGTGGAATTCTTACCCAAGTGGACTTATTACACAGGTGGACTTATGCCCCAGGTTGACTTATTTCCCAGGCGGAATTATCGCCCAGGTGGACCTATCAACGTGGTGGACTTACTTCCCAGTTGGACTTATTACTCAGGTTACTTATGACCCATGTGGACTTATGCCCCACGTGGACTTACTTCCCTATTGGACTTATTACTCAGGTGGACTTATTACCCAGGTGGACTTATGCACCAGGTGGACTTACTTACAAGGTGGAATTATTGCCGAAGTGGACTTATTATCCAGGTGAACTTATTACTCAGGTGGACTAATGCTACTGGTGGACTTTTTTCCCAGATGGGCCTATGCCCCAGGTGGACTAATTTCCCAGTTACTCAGGTGGACTTATTACCCATGCGGACTTATTTCCCAGGTGGAATTGTAACCCAGGTGTACTTATTACCCAGGTGAACTTATGCACCAGGTGGACTCACTTCCAAGGTGGAATTATTGCCCAAGTGGACTTATTACCCAGGTGGACTTATAACCCAGGTGGACTTATGCCCCAGGTGGACTTATTTTCCAGGGGGGTCTATGCCCCAGGTGGACTAATTTCCCAGTTGCACTTATTACCCAAGTGGACATAGGCCGCAGGTGGACTTATATCCCAGGTGGACTCATCATCCAGGTGGACTTATGACCCAGGTGGACTCATTACGTAGGTGGACTTTTTACCAGGTGGACTTATTACCCAGGTGGACCTATTTCCCAGGTGGACTTATGACCCAGGTGGACTAATTTCCCAGTTGGATTTATTACCCAAGTGGACATATGCCCCAGGTGGACTTATTTCCCTCTTGGACTTATTTTCCAAGTAGACTTATCAACCAGGTGGACTTATGCCCCAGGCGAACTTATTTTCCGAGTGGACTTATCGCCTAGGTGGACCTATTTCCCAGGTGTAATTATTAACCAGGTGGATTTATTACCCAGGTGCACTTGTCAACCAGGTGGGCTTATGCCCCCGGTGCACTTATTTCCCAGGTGGACTAATGACCCGTGTGGACTTATTACTCAGGTGGACTTATTTCCCAGGTGGACATATGCCCCAGGTGGACTTTTTCCCTGGTGGACTTATTTCCCAGGTGGACTTATGACCCAGGTGGGCCTATGCCCCAGGTGGACTAATTTCCCAGTTGGACTTATTACCCAAGTGGACATTTGCCCCAGGTGGACTTATTTCCCTCTTGGACTAATTTCCCAAGCGGACTTATCAACGAGGTGGGCTTATGCCCCAGGCGAACTTATTTTCCGAGTGGACTTATCGCGCAGGTGGACCTATTTCCCAGGTGTAACTATTAACCAGGTCGACTTATTACACAGGTGGACTTATTTTCCAGGTGGATTTATTACCCAGGTGCACTTATCAACCAGGTGGGCTTATGCCCCCGGTGGACTTATTTCCCAGCTGGGTTAATGACCCGTGTGGACTTATTACTCAGGTGGACTTATTACCCAGGTGGACATATGACCCAGGTGGACTTTTTCCCTGGTGGACTTATTTCTCAGGTGGACTTGTGACCCGTGTGGACTTTTTACTCAGGTGGACTTATTACCCATGTGGACTTATTTCCCAGGTGGAATAGTAACTCAGGTGGACTTATTACATAGGTGGACTTATTACCCTGGTGGACTAAATTCCGAGTTGGACTTATGCCCCAGGTGGACTTTTTTTCCGAGTTGACATATTACCTAGGTGAACTTATTACCCAGGTGGACTTATTTCCCGGGTGGAGTTGTTACTCATGTGAACTTATTGCACAGGTGGACTTATTACCCAGGTGGAGTTATTTGCCAGGTGGACTTATTTCCCAGGTGGACTTATTACCCAGGTGGACTTATGCCCCAGGTGGACCTATTTTTCGGGTGGACTTATGACCCAGGACCTGGGTATTAATTCCACTCTGGGTCATAGGTCCGCCTGAGAAATAGGTCCACCTGGGGCATAAGTCGACCTGGGTAATAAGCCCACCTGGGAAATAAGTCCACCTGGGTAATAAGTCTACCTGTGCAATTAGTCCACCTGGGTAACAACTCCACCTGGGAAATAAGTCCAACTGGGTAATAAGTCCACCTAGGTAATATGTCAACTCGGAAAATAAGTCCGCCTGGGGCATAAGTCCACCTGGGTAATAAGTCCAACGCGGAATTTAGTCCACCAGGGTAATACGTCCACCTGTGTAATAAGTCCACCTGGGTTACAATTCCACCTGGGAAATAAGTCCACCTGACTAATAAGTCCACACGGGTCATAAGTCCACCTGGGAAATAAGTCCACCAGGGAAATAAGTCCACCTGGGGCATATGTCCACCTGGATAATAAGTCCACCTGAGTAATAAGTCCACACGGGTCATTAGTCCACCTGGGAAATAAGTCCACCGGGGGCATAAGCCCACCTGGTTGATAAGTCCACCTGGGTAATAAATCCACCTTGAAAATAAGTCCACCTGTGTAATAAGTCCACCTGGAAATAAGTCCACCTGGGCGATAAGTCCACCTATGTAGGTAATAAGTCCACTCGGAAAATAAGTCCGCCTGGGGCATAAGTCCACCTGGTTGATAAGTGCACCTGTGGCATAAGTCCACCTGGTTGATAAGTCCACCTGGGAAATAAATCCACCTGGGTAATAAGTCCACCAGGGAAATAAGTCCACCTGGGGCATATGTCCACTTGGGTAATAAGTCCAACTGGGAAATTAGTTCACCTGGGGCATAGGCCCACCTGAGTCATAAGTCCATCTGGGAAATAAGTCCACCTGGGTAATAAGCCCACCTGGTAAAAAGTCCACCTACGTAATGGGTAATTAGGCCACCTGGGTCAAAGTCCACTTGGGCTATAAGTCCATCCGGGTCATAGGTCCACCTGGGTAATAAGTTCTACTGGTAGGTAAGTCCACCTGGATAATAAGTCCACCTGGGTCATAAGTCCACCTGGGTAATAAGCCCACTTGGGCAATAATTCCACCTTGGAAGTAAGTCCACTTGGTGCATAAGTCCACCTGGGTAATAAGTTCACCTGAGTAATAAGTCCAAAAGGGAAGTAAGTCCACATGGGGCATAGTCCGCCTGGGGCATAAGTCCACCTGGGTAATAAGTCCAACCGGGAATTAAGTCCACCAGGGTAATAAGTTCACCTGTGTATAAGTCCACCTGGGTTACAAGTCCACCTGGGAAATAAGTCCGCATGACTAATAAGTTCCAATAATTCCGCCTTGGAAGTAAGTCCAACTGGTGCATAAGTCCACCTGGGTAATAAGTCCACCTGAGTAATAAGTCCAATAGGGAAGTAATTTTACATGGGGCGTAAGTCCACCTGGGTAATAAGTCCATCCGGGTCATAAGGCCACATGGGTCATAAGTCTACCTGACTAATAAGTCCACCTGGGAAATAAGTCCACCTGGGTAATAAGTCCACCTGAGCAATAAGTCAACATGGGTCATCAGTCCACCTGGGAAATAAGTCCACCTGGGGCATATGTCCACTTGGGTAATAAGTCCAACTGGGAAATTAGCCCACCTGGGTCATAAGTCCACCTGGGAAATAAGTCCACCTGGGTAATAAGCACACCTGGTAAAAAGTCCACCTACGTTATATGTCCACCTGGGTAATCAGGCCATCTGGGTCAAAGTCCATCCGGGTTATAAGTCCACCTGTGTAACCCAGGTGGACTTATGCCCCAGGTGGACTTATTTTCCGAGTGGACTTATTACCTAGGTGGACTTATCGCCCAGGTAGACTTATTTCCCAGGTGTAATTATTAACCACCTGGGCCTGGGTAATCAGGCCATCTGGGTCAAAGTCCATCCGGGTTATATGTCCACCTGTGTTACCCAGGTGGACTTATGCCCCAGGTGGACTTATTTTCCGAGTGGACTTATTACCTAGGTGGACTTATCGCCCAGGTAGACTTATTTCCCAGGTGTAATTATTAACCAGGTGGACTTATTACACAGGTGGACTTATTTCCCAGGTGGACTGATGACCCATGTTGACTTATTACTCAGGTGGATTTATTACCCAGGTGGACTTATTTCCCAGGTTGAGTTGTTACCCAGGTGGATTTATTGCACAGGTGGACTTATTACCCAGGTGGACTTATTTCGCAGGTGGACTTATTACTCAGGTGGTCTTATGCTCCAGGTGGATCTATTTCTCAGGTGGACTTATGCTCCAGGACCTGGGTATTAAGTCCACTCTGGGTCATAGGTTCACCTGGGTCATAAGTCCACCTGGGTCATAATTCCATCTTGATAATAGGTCCACCTGTATAATAAGACCACCAGGAAATAAGTCCACCGGGAAATAAGACCTCCTGGGTCATAAGACCACCTGGGCAATAGGTCCACCCGGGCCATAAGTCCACCCGCGATATAAGTCCACTCGGAAAATACATAAGTCCACCAAGGAAGTAAATATACATGGGCCATAAGTCCACCTTGGAAATGAGCCCAACTGAGAAATAAGTCCACATATGTAATAAGTCCACCTAGGTAATAAGTCCACTCGGGGAAATAAGTCCATATGGGCAATGAGTCCACCTGGTTTAAAAATCCACCTGCGTAATAAATCCACCTTCGTCTTAAGTCTACCCATGAGGCCACCTGGGTCATGAGTCCGCCTGGGTTATAAGTCCACGCGGGTCATTAGCCCACCTTGGAAATAAGTCCACCTGGGGAATAAATCCACCTGGATCTTAAGTATACACGGGTCATTAGTCCACCTGGGTAACAAGTTCACCTGGGTCATAAGTCTACCTGACTAATTAGTCCACCTGGGAAATAAGCCCACTTGGGGCATAAGTCCACCAGAGTATTAAGTCAACTCGGGAAATGGGTCCAGCTGGGAAATGGGTCCAGCTGGGAAATGGGTCCAGCTGGGAAATATGTTCACCTGGGTAATAAGTCTATCAGGGTGTTAAGTCCACTCGGGAAACAAGTCCAGCTGGGAAACAAGCCTACATGAGTCAAAAGCCCACCTAGGTAACAAGTTCATCCGGGTCATTATTCTACCTGGGTTATAAGTGCACCTATATCGTAAGTCCACCTGGGTTATAAGTCCATCTTGGTTAAAAGTCCACCTGCGTTATAAGTCTACCTGAGTTCTAAGTCCACCTGGGTAATTAGTCCACTTGGGTGTTAAGTCCACTCGGGAAATAAGTCCAGCTGGGAAATACATCCACCTGGGTAAAAAGTCCACCGGGAAATAAGTCTACATGGGTAACAAGTCCATCTGGGTTATAAGTCCACATGCGTAAAAAGTCCATCCAGGTCCATCTGGATAATTAGGCCATCTGGGTCATAAGTCCACCTGGGTTATAAGTCCCTGGGTAATAAGTCCATCCGGATCATAAGTCCACCCGGGTCATAATTCCACCTGGGAAATAATTCCACCTGGGTCATAAGTACATACACCTTTTTTCACCACCTGGGTAAAATGACCATTTGGGTCTTACCTTCATCGGGGCTATAAGTCTACATGGGTTATAAGTTCACCTGGATATAGGTTCTTGGCTATTATTCCTCTTGAATTGTAGGTTCACTTGGGCAATAAATCCATCGGTTCTAAATCCACTTGTGTTATTAGTTCTCCTGGGTTTTATGTCCACCTGGGCTGTTAGATCGCCTGGGTCGTAACCTTATTGTAGATTCATAAGTCATCCCATGTTTTTTGATGAAGCTTGTCGAAGCATGTCCAAACCTAAATAAAAAAAAAACAATTGAAATACCATTTTAATTTTCATTCTTTTTAGTTTTGTTTTTGAATCAAATAATAAATTACAAAGTAAATAAATGCGAAAACTTCTTAATATCTACCTACGTACGGGGTTGGGGTCAAAATTCTGCTTTATAATTCTGCTTTGCTATCAGAAATCTGTTTTTTAAAGTTCTGGAGATAAAACTTTTTTGTCTCAGCCGTTGGTGAAAGGTAGAGAGCAGGTCATATCATAATTCTGCTTTCAAAAATCTGCATATTAAAATTCTGCTTTTCGCGTAGTGTCGAGTTATGAACGCATTTTAAGAGTTTTTGTAAAATTTCCAGATTTTTGTAAAGCAAACTTTTGAATGCAGAATTTAGTGAAAGGATTTTGGACCTATTCCGGATTTTGAACCCAACCCTGAAAGGTTCTAAATGTATATACATCCACTATTTACTGTTGTTGGTAACACGCGAAAGCATGTTGTCTCTCCCACCCTATATTTCTAGAAAAAGGATAAATTTAAAAACAAAGTTCAAGCTCTTAAAAAGCTCATCACATATTTAAGTCTAGACGCTAATGTCACTACAAGGAACCTTAAATTATTGCTTAGTTAACAACACTTGAACGAATAATTACCAAAACCCTCAGGATAATTTGCATCGCAATATTAAATTTTGTTATGATTCTATAAACTACTTTATGGCTTAAATGCATTTCGCTTAAGAATTAAGTTAAAATTATCACTTAATAGAGAAATTTGTTACACCAATCAGTCGTGGTATTATTATGGAATTATTGCACTTATCAAATTAACCTAAGGCGCTCTATAAAGCATTTAAGTAAATAAATTATAAAGTTTTTTGCGTCGTAGACAGTCTTCCAATAGAAAATAAAAATGCAGAATATTACACCTCATCATGGAATAAGAGTTAAACGCTCCGATCTCTGAGAATAAGGCTCACTGGGGTTTTCGGCACAAGTAGGAATTCAAATTCGGTTTCTAGTGGCTTCGGGAAACTTATATCAAACGCCAAGATCATCTGAGAAGAGCTCAAAATAAGTAGGATGCGAGGAAAAGATATTTTAATGTCATGTCGTTACCTTAGCTAAAAGCAGAACAACTTCCATTTCGACGAAGCGTTTCCCCGGGCACGTGCGTTTTCCGATCCCAAAAGGCACCACTATCGAAGAACTTTCAATGTTCACGTTGAATGTTCCGTTTTCAATCCAACGCTCTGGAATAAAGCTTTCAGCGTTCTTAAAGTTGCTCGTCTTATGGCAGGCGATCATATTCTGGCAGAGAACAACCGTCTGTAAAGGAAAATTTTGAATAAGATTTAAATATTTCAATGGCCCGGTAAGTGGCATACCCCAGTTTTCAGATCATAGCCCGAAAGTGTTGTGTCCTCTTCGAGGATGCGAGCCAAGCAAAATGCGGTCGGTCGAAGTCGATATGTCTCTTGCAGACAAGCTTTCGTAAATATCGCACTTGTGATCGCGTCCTGTAAGATCGCAGTATTTTCGTGCTCCTGGAATTCGGCGAAAATCCGCTCTGCTGCACCCTTGTGACTGGTCACAAAATGAAGTACAAAGATAAGTGTGTTGGCTAACTGAAATCATTAAAATTTATTTTCTAACATACAGTAACCAATTTAAGGGCGAACAAACCGTTTCAATTCCAGCGGCTACGAAATCGATTATGGCCGACTTCTTGTCACGAATGTCGAGATCTTTGAGTTGCAAAATACTCAAGAATATACTTCTCACATCATTGTCATCGGTGTTGACGCCTCCCTCCTCATCCTGCAGAGCCTGCTCCACCATCTCCGAAATCATACTGCAAAGGAAAGTTAAAGACGTCACTCAAGCCAAAGTCGATGCAACTCACTCGTAGACGATTTCTTCGCTTTTGATGAACCGTGAGTAGGTTTGCGTAGGCAAGTACTTCCACAGTCCGAACCCATAGTATGAATCGCGCTGGGACACAAACAGCTGTTTGACTGCATCTGCCAATAGTTTCACTTTTTCTGGCTGATCCGAATCTGAGGCCAAGAATCCCATTCTCCGGCCCAGCATCAGGGTGCACACTGCTTCTAGTCCCATCAAATTGGCAATATCTTCGAAGTGTTCGACTTGACAGGTCGTCGAATTTCTGCGATGCCGCAACAGCTCTACAAAGTCATCACATACGGAGTTTAAAGTGGGCAAGAAGCTCTGCAAGATTTTCGGAGAGGTGATGTGTGAAGTAAGCGAGGAACGTAATTTATGCCAAGTTGGGCCTTGCCTGGAAATAGAAGCGAAAACGCAATGTGTCATTGGGACTGACTGCCGCGCAAAAATAAAATCAAACTCACTCATTTGTGATTCCAACGCTTGCATAACGATCCGGTCTGGATTTTCGATAGTAAACGACTATTTCGGTGGGCGGTCGAAACGGGTACTTACTGGGGTACTTGAGAACTTTCTCAATGTCGCTCTTGTCAAACAGATGCACAATGGGCACTCCTCCGGGTGTAACTTCCAACACTATGGGACCGAACTGTTCGTTCATCTCTATAGAAAAAGGATATGTAGCAGCTGAACTCGTGATCTAATGAGAAATAACTCACCTCTATAAGCTTCATGCAGTTGCGAGATCTTGTAATGCCCCAACAAGAAAGTCCATTTCGTTCCTAAAAATGGCACTGGACAGGGTCCGGGTATGTCCCAAATGGTCTGTTTCCCCGACGATAAACGTTTGCATTGCTTTCCAACAGAAAACTGCTTGAACAAACTCGATTGCAATTTCTGGAAGTTGTAGTTCAAGTAGACTGCCAGTAGGATTGCCAACGAAATTAGCAGAATGAAAGCCATCTTCGTAGCGCACCGACTCAAAAGAATCACATGCTCAATTTAATACAATCGACTTAAAGTTGATCCACTGTTGAACTGGCTTATCAGCAGTTGTCCGCGATGTCAAAACGCGGCCACAGCTCTCCACACGTCGCTACTCTCTAGGTTTTGCGATAGTAGGTAATTCGCGCTTGGAACAAGATTGAACTGTCCAGAATGTACCTCTCCATGGGTTGGCAAAGTGGCAAAAGTGTCCCCCTGTACACGGTCCCTGCAGCGGTACCTGTGCGGGGATATGCAAATGTACAAGTTTATAAAATCAAAACAAAAATATTAAATGCCTCGCATAATGTAATGTCTAACCGGTATTTTGATAAGTTTCAACTGTGGAAACTACATGCCTATCTGCACGTGCGATGTTAGATTATTCGAATAAACACACAAATACAAATACATATCTATATATTTGAGGTTCCAGTTAAAAGCTAGACAGGATTTTTTGTTTAAGGTCGTGCCCCAATTAATATTTTATATTCGCTTTGCTGAAATGTGAGGCGACACGGGTATATGACACCAGTGACACAGTTTAGAAATCAACAGACGATAAATTTACAAAGTATCTATTGGATACCGATTGGGATTGATGTAATTCGAGTTGAACTTGAACTAGACGGTTTCTTGTCTGACGCAATGTATGGGAGTACAAAGTTTAATCGAGGTGCCGAAAAGCTTCCTCAGTTTTCATTCAATTTCGTTGAAAACACCAAGTCACGGCGAGTTTGGCCCGGCAGGCGTGCCTGAGTAACATGAGAACTGATATCAGAATTATGACGTGAAAGTAAACATAACTCATAGGAAACACCGTGATTAGGCAGCAAAGATAAGCTATACTGTGTATGGGAGCGATCACTGGTGATTTCAATGACAAGGTCGTCAATGTCATGCCGGTGATAAGAGAGAGCAATTTTTAATGTTCAAGGTCAACTCGATTACTTTCATTTGATAACAGTTTTTGTTCTAAATTTAGATTGAAAGACGAGACCCATCCGATAGTCGTGAAATAAATGGCTATAGTTCTTTTGGTCTTCGAATTTTCATTTACTCTCGTACTCTGATCAATCGACTAGGTTTGTGTGCTTTCACCTTTTTTCGTATTGCTGCCAGCCGTCTTCAAATATTAATTACTGCACGTATGATTCCTTGATCCCTCTAGGTATCTTAGCTCTAAGTTTAGCGCCCGGGACTTCTGCACAGCTTAAATTATAGTACGAAACTGCCTTCAACTATACGTTTTTAGTCTCAGTACTTTTTAAAAATAAAAAAAAAATATACCTATCTTTTATATTTTGTGATAAGAATTTTGCAAGTCACATCACAGCTTTGTGACACACTGTACATCTGCTATAATCTGCCAGCTAGAATCTAATTTTTTGATCAAATACATTCAAACTGTGACTGAATGATTTCGGCAAAGGAGAAAGCATACATTTTTATTAATTAATGTGGAGGCATTTCACTGACCTTTGTGCGCGAATCTGGTTGTGTACGAAAATTCTTGTTGGAGTCAATGAATTAGGTTCGCTGTACTCACGATTATTCTGATGATTACGACGTTGATGACGGAGTGGGTTGTGTGTGCCAAATAAAAATTAATTTGATTTAAAAGCATGTGGAGTACACACCTATTTTTTTTACGTTCCTACATTTGCACACGATTCGAAAACTTACAAATAACAAGGCGTGCTACTTGAGCGCGCTTAGATCTAGAAGAAATCCTCAACGATACATGCCTGTGGCGAAATATAAAGTAAAAAAAAATTAAACGAAGAAAGTAAGGCGATCAACAATAAGAGAAGGTTAAGGGTAATTTGAAAAGTAAAAGGCATCAATCGAACCTATTGATTGAGGAGAAGTTAAATGGCCTTCAAACTCATCTGATTTGGCACCTTAAAGACCCAGCCACAATAGACTTAAATGGGATTAACCTAATGCCAAAATACATCGAAAATCCCACTCAAATTTTGCCAAATGCTTACAGTAAACGTTTCAGAAATCGTATGAAAATTGTTTGTTAGGCATTAGGCTTAAATTGTCAATCCCTTTCTACATTACTGAGCTAGACTAAAGTAATTATGGCTCTACCTTTATTGTCACCATCCCTTACACCGAGTGCTTATCAGAACATTCGATCCCAAATTATTATGATGGATAGCACGGGAGTTTTTGGTCCATTTTTAAGAATCACCCAAACACTGTTTGAATCAAAAAGTTTTGATTAAATTTAATTTTAAAAAAATGTGAAATTGGACATATGCCGCGTAGCGGCGCCCTGAGCACCTGCATGTGAGGCCGAAGGCCGGCCGGAGTATGAGTCGAAGAGACTCCCGGAATCTTTTTTTTTCAGAATCACCCAAACACTGTTTGATTTCCGGCTAAGTGTCAATCGTATGAAAAAATGAATATAGTGAAAAATAATTCTCGTTATATGAAATCGCGTTTACACAAAAAACGTATTCGTTTCCACGATAATAGTTTTATATAAAATAGGGCCCGAGATGCCTTTATAGGTTGTTAAGCGTTCTACGGAATAGAAGATCACACCCCCAAAGGAGATTTCATGAAACTAGAGAGTAAACATGGCAAGTTCCCAGAATAACACTCAAGGCATGAGACAAAATAAGAAACTTCTGAGGAAGGTCATAGCTGAGGAAGGTTGGTATACATTCTGCGACGAGACCAGTAAACTTTGGTGGCTACTGACCAACAAAGGACTTAAATGCTTGCATAAGATACCAATAACACAGGTCAACACTTTTTTTGTTTCTGGGTTCTGGATATGTTTTTCTCGTTTCTCCTGTATAACTAACAGGAGTACTGTTAGTAAAAATAAATAAAAATAAATAGAGTGGCGCAACAGCTCGAGGTGAACCAGGGCCAACTTCTCAACCATGTATGCTGTGTATGCTAAATTTTTTTCATATACAAGGGGACCTACAATTTTTTGCCGAATCCGAACGGCAGTTTGAGAAGTTTTTCAAGACAAATGTTACTCTCGGAGGGTTTGTCAGACCCTCGCGGAGGTGGGAGCCGTGAAAAAGAACAAGTCTTTTTTTTCAGGTGGCAGAGGCAGGATTCGAACCCAGACCTCCGGCGTCAGAGGCACACACACTAACCACTGCGCCACGGCACCCACGCACTGTAAGTACTGTACTAATAATAAAAAACTTTTACCTGAAAAAGTTTGTTTTTATAGCTAAAAGTTTGATTTTATGGATAACATAATAGGAAATCAATTTTTTTATGGTTTAGATAAAAGAAAATTTAATTTGAAACAAAATTTTAAAATGATTTCAAATAAATCTTTTATATTTATCTTTAAATATTTTTAAACTTAATGTAGAAAAAATATTTAAATATTTAAAAATGGATATTTTTTTATTTCTTTTGTAAATTATGGTCTTTCTTTTATAAGACCCCATATATAGTGACTTTGCAGCAAATACATGAAAAATTAGGAACTCAGGTCCTAATTTTTTTTTATTTGCACATACATTTTTTTATTGACTTGTGTAAACAGCTAAGGCAACATTGTCATTCGAGCCAACTCTCATCCTTAGATTCTTAAAACTGGGTAAAAGTAAGTTCTCTAAGTAAGTTTTTTCTGCCAAGGCGTAGCAAGGTTACCTAGCCCCCAAAATAACTCCGAGAGGAATATCAATACAAGCCACCGAACTGTCCACCATCCCGTACTGTAGAGACTTCCGTATTGTAGACCTTAAGATGTAATATCTTTGGATTGATCATTGCGACTTTCGGTTCATAGCCTGCTGATCATTATAGACCAACATCAGTCTGAAAAGATCCGTATGGTAGACAGTAGCCAAGACTTTTCTGTAACATGCATCGGTCAAACTGTCATTTTTTATTTAAAACAAATTAAAAAGGTGGCGAGTTTAATCACGATAAACCCCGGATCGACCCTCGAAAACTTACTCCTGGGGTTAACCTCGGATGAACCTAAAATCTCGTACAATATTCCACTAAAAACTAGTTGTTAAACCGTTGAGATATACGATAAAATTGGTTCTAAATAAAAGTTTTTGATGCCAACCATGAAGTGAAAGCAAACTCATGAGTATCTTACGCTTTTCCAAAGATTTGTTTATGGAGGCACCGATCGTCAGGAAGCTCAAATGAAAAAAACACTTTTATACCGAGGTTGATATGTAAGTACTTTGTCACAAAAGTCACAAAACTCAAATGAACACAACACTTTATTAACGGCAGGTAAGTATAATCAACTTATCTAGGCACCTTCACATTTGTAATAGGCAAAATGGGCAAAATATTACATTAAGCGATAAGATTTGACAAAAATTGTAAATTCAGGTGCCTTGTTGTCTTTCGTCAAGTTGATGGCTTATTTTTCGCAAACATTGTAGATAAAAAAACAAAGTTATCAATTTAGAGAAAGAAATCTCTAAAACCAAAAAAAAAATGGTAAGTACGCATCACATTATCCCGGATGTTAGCTATAAAGGATCCAGCATTGTATTCACTTAGTTGCAGTTTACCGTCAAAACAACACTGCCACTTGTAATATTATTGCGCCACAATAAGTAAACAGAGTTACTATAGGTATGTGCATCATATATCTCTTGATTAAATATTTGCCCTTTATTGCATTGCTGCCCTTGTTTATCTACGCGATAGAACAACTAACTATAACTTTACCCTCGCATCTGTCTTCGTCAAACGCGAACCACGCAAGTGATAACACAGGCAGAGACTCCGCACTACTAAACGGAACAAATCTAATTAAATTTAACCATAGAAATAATAATTATATTCTGCCTGCCTCTTGATCGTTCTTCTAAAGATTCTATCCCCGACAAACGCGCAAAACCTTCCAGACAAACCTGCTTGCTCTTCAGTACCACCACCATTGGTGTCTATTCAACTGACGATTCTATTAGTGCAATGAACTTGTCCCATTCAAATGACATAACTTCATTAGACTCGAGAGCTCAAAGAAATTGAAAAAAAAAAAAAAACGAGAGGAAAAAATATTATTAGAAAAAAAAAAATTAATAAATATATAGACACACAGAATAGGTAGGTTCTTGGAGATCAAGAATCGCCTATAACACGAGGGATAGATACACAGCGACATACCTACCTACCTAGTCGATTTAATTTACGTGTGAATTTTTAAATAGCCACCAAACAACATCTCTTCTCATACCGACAAGAGTGAATAACTATGGATCCAGAACAAAAGTATCTCTACACACACTCACACCTTAAGCAATGAATTATTCACCTGAGTTGAGTTTTATCCCCGGTCCTTAAAATCTCAAGATGTAAACAACCGGTGGACACATGTCAAACACTTTTAGTTTTTCCGAAAAAAAAAATTTTTTTGTTCGCTCCACTGCAACACCTTACAACAAATGCAACCGAACTGCGATCACTTTTCAAGTTGAATGTCAGTAAAACCGCACCGTTGCGAACACTCACTATCAGACTCGGAATACCAGAAGCAACTTGGTAATCGTATACATTTCCGTCTGGGACGAACACCAGTCAGCGGTTAATTGTTGTACTTAGTTGTCGAACTCAAGTCGACTAGTAATGTTCACGTAGAACCGTCAACAAACGCCTTCTGCCAGCTCCATCAAATCCAAGTCTAGCTCCGACCGAACCACCGATAAAGTAGCCGCAAACGACTACCAGCGCGACTGCTGGTGCTGATGCCGGCCACCCAACACCATGACCATTGCTCAGCTGCTGAACTGCTGAAACAAAACGCAAATTCACGATCACGTCACGAAGAGATTATACCCGAACCAATACTAAACACACAACACAATAACAGTGAGTCGCGATCGCGATAGAAGTACGTTCGAGAGAAACTCTTGATATCAACGTAGGAAATGGGGGAAAACGACCGACCGGCTATCGCGATGAGGAGAACTCTCCAAGACAAGAGTGCGGAAGACAAGCGAAAGACTAGGATGGATGAAGATAAATCTGGTTGTGGCATCCGATCTAATGGCTGAAAGTACTTTGGTGGAAAAAAAAATCCGTGGTCTCGATCATCAAAAGATTAGTGAAAACAAGTCGTCATAGAGCCCAAGCCGCAGCGCGGGAAGATATGGATTGGAACAAATTTTTTCAAGGTGAATTCCACATCCGCATAGTGTATCCCGTGGTTGTGATCTTCTTATTTTTTTTTTTCTACTCGATCTACCAGTGATCGCACATACAAGCCACACACAACCATAAAGGCATACCTATATGAATTTAATTTTTTGCGCACGAACATCGCCCTTCGCGATCAATTTGATTTGATTGAATTACGTTGATTAATCCAAGTTGTGACCGTTTCTTTGTGCGCTCCTGCACTTCATTGCAATTCGTATACGAGTATGAAATTATTACGAGTTCACACATCATCGTGCTGTTGGCGTTGATAATGACTCCGATCACGATAATGACCGAACGGAGATCGAGAGTGTTGCAGCAGCTGAGACTGAATCGCGTGCGTAAATTGGTCTTATCATGGCAGGCAATTGAGACTTGACTAGAAGAAGATTACATGACTTACTTCCTTTATGAATGCTTAGATTGGTTTTCTCTAGCACCGATCTTACATGGGCTTCCTTGGTACGAAACTTCAATGCGATAGGTATGTAATGTGTATAAAGAAAACTATAATGCGGTCCCAACTCTAAGAATTCGAGGAATATTGATTGGTACCATTGACTTTTAGAATAAAGTTGTTATAACTTGACCCGAGGCAGGTACCTGGAGTGTCATACGATGATAAGATGAATCAGCTAATTGCTGGGGAATCGTAGATTTGCTGAGCTTTAAAATGTTGGAGCAAGTGTAAACTACAATTCAAGTGTGCGTTCATGTCGGCAAAAAAAGAAATTCATGTGGGAATAAATTTGTCTTGCTTGCATAAATCATTCAATGTCAAAGTTGTCACTTACCTCATTTAAAAAATTCTGCAACAGGCAGAACGCTCTTTTTTTTCATGGGAATTCGGGAAGAGAGATAAACTTGGTAGAGCCCGGATTATAACCCTGATGTGTATTGACCACTCAACAAAACTTTAAGTAGCACAGCAGGAAAATTATGAAATCAGGTCAAGACTGAGTGCTTGCTGGTCTTCCAGATCAGTGGACTCATTAAAAGGGAACTCAAAATGCATTTTCCTTAATCCATTTTTTTAATTGAGGAAAGTCGAGCCTTGAAAAATTGCAGAAATGGCGCCAGAGATAAACATTCGAAATTTATTTGTTATATGGATTTCTTTTTACGAGACACCTTTTTAGCCCAATTGTTAAAGCCTATGAGTTAACGAGCTCAAGAGTGCCTCGAGCATTATAGTACAAGTTTTTAGTGCCCAAAACCACTTTAACAACAGGAGGTACTATTAAGATGTTTCGGTTTTAAAGGCTAAAATCGAACGAAATCTTCAGAGCTTTTGGTATCCCAAAATGACTCGTACAGGCAAATTCTTCCAGATTCGAATGTTAAGTAAAAGCGAGAGTTATCAATGATGCTGGAGGGGTCGAAACTTATATGCTCGAGTTTGCTAAACCGACAACACGGCGAAAAATACAGCTGCTCGCGAGCTATATCTACAAAGAACAACGAGTAAGCTTTGGTTACGCCGAAAACAAATTGACTTGGTCACATATCACAGCGAGTCGCCTTCTCTAAATCAAAGTGATCAATGAGATCTTTACCAATCTTACAAATCGTCATACTCAGGGACGGGTTAGGCTTAAGTGCCGCCATGAGCAAAACTTATTTCGCCGCCCCTATATACCACCACCATTAAAGAATACTCATTGTCAGTAAAAATATATACTTATAAGTTATAAAAGCAACGTTTTTTTAATCATGTCCTGCCTCCATAAAATAAGTTAAATAAGTTAAACAAAATCAGATATTATCCCATCAAAACTCAGGTCCCGCACAAGGCTCGCTTCAATAGGAAAAATAGCGAAATCGTTCAATTTGCCGCTCGTCATTGATCCGCTGAACAATTTGTGCAAAAAGGCTAAGTCCTGTTATTATATTAGATTATTTTTTATATTCGATTATTTTTTTCCTTCTTTTAAATTTGCTATGGGTCCGGGCCCCACGGTCCCCAAGGGCTAATCTGTCCCTGGTCATACTGCACAGTTTTCAGACATTCGTAGGACAGTTGTAGGAAACAAACATTCCAAAACTAGAAATTGCTCTATAAAGATCGCCTCTATGCAGTTATAGGCCGCCTTCAAATCGATAAACAGGAAGTTTTGAACTGCCACAATCGCCGCAATGTGAATATTTGTTCAATCGTCAGACTGTTTGTTGATAAACGGCTTTAAGCGATCACGTAGTACAGCAGAAAATATTATGCCTTCGATGTTGAGACTGTGGGCTCTTTAGTTGGCATAAATACAAATGGGGTCCTTTCTTGATCGGATCGGATAAAGCCAAGTATATATGCTGCCGTGTATAAAGAAATACAAATACATAGTCTTCGAAATCACAACGAGAATTTAACTCAGCGCCACTATAACCTCTTATAATGATAAAACGGGTGATTTTTTAAGAGGTTGAGAACTTTTTTAAAAAAAAAACACAAAAAATTCGAAAAAATTAATGAAATATTTATTTGAATCGATAGTTTGAACCTTGCAATTTAATGTTTAAAGATAATTTCATGCAAATGTTGACCGCGGCTGCGTCTCAGGTAGCCCATCCGCTGAGTCCAGTTTTGGCATACTCTTTCACACATATCGGCCGGTATCTCACGAATGAATGCATGGATGTTGGCTTCCAGTGCGTCAATCGAAGCGGGCTTGTCCCTATAGACATTAGCCTTGACATACCCCCACAAAAGATAATCTAATGGTGTCAAATCGCACGATCTAGGCGGCCAATTGACCGGCCCGAAACAATCTTCCGAATAGACTGCTCAGAAGGTCGAGAATGCCGACCATAAAATGGAAGCAGCGCGCGATGAACATTTCGAACCGAGCACGAATTTTGATAGTAAAATTCAATAATTTGCAAGCTTTGTTCATTTGTAAGACGATCCATGGTTAAATTGCAAACCAAACTGAAGCTGTTTGACAGTGACACAAGGTACTAAACACACGTCAGCTGTCAAAACCAGTGTTGCCAAAACCAAACCAGCTAAAAAATCACCCTTTATAATCAGAGATCAAGAGGAGAATAGCCTAAGCTGTACCTCGACTATTCATTCATTTATTGTATGGAGTTATTTATTTAATCTACTAGTCCACACAGACAACGTAAAAGAGAATAAAAACGCCGGCCGCTCAGGTGGAAGGCGACTCTCATCACACTGCAGTTAATTGGCTTGCCGAAGTTAAAGCTCGGCATCTTTTTAAATTGTCCCGCCGTCTTAGAAATAAAAGAAAAGTGCACACCAGCACCATGGCGTCAGACCGGTGGATTCAGGTTGTGGGTTGGGTTGCAGTCAAAATCCCGGATGGGTCAAAAATTTGTTTTCAAAATTCTGCTTTTCAATATTCAGCTTTCAAAATTTTGATTTCGAAAATGGTGCTTTACAAAATAATTTAAATGTCACTTTTACATGGCGTCACAGTGAAATAAGTATGGGGGCGTGACACCCCTGCAACCCCCTTCCCTGCCTGTTTTTTTACACTCTCTCCAAAAATAATGCCCCGAAACCTTTTAGACATTTGATCGAGATCGAACTAGAAAAACTGTTTAAGTGACGTTTGTCTGTCCATACGCGTGAAGTTGTTAGGTCTTAATCGTTGAGCTAGAAAAAACTTGAAGTGTAGATTAATACTCATTTTGTATATCGCACCCACAATTGACTTGAATCTAAGACAACCTTTAATTCATATTTCATTTCAAAAGGCCTTTTGACCACATTCGTCAAGGTGTAAGAACTCGAATTTTGGTGCACAGAAATTGTGAACATAAACCTTAAACATGACCGCCCACCACACCATCGACATTGTCCAAGTATACCATGTTATTTCATTAAAAACTCGATTTCCCTTAAAATTCGCTCTTAATATAAAAAGACCGTCAAGTATGAAGACATACGCGGAACGGTCCGTCGGGTTTTTGAAGGCTTAACAATAATTGTTCAACTTGATTATAAAATGTTGTGTGGTAACTCTCTGTTTTTCTCTTCTTTTTAAGACAATTTTAGGCTTTCATAAAATATTTTCAAACGCATTTCCATAGCTCACTCCTTTTTTTTATATACAGGGTGTTTCAGTTAAGGTGTGACAAAAAGCTAGGGCGAATAGGTTGGGTCGAGACAAGAAAAAAATTTTAGGGAAGGGGGGTTTCCCCCCTCCCCCCCGTTTAACCGGGAGGGCCAATTTTCTAAAAATATGACTTAAAACAGAAAAAAATATTAAAAAACAAGGGTAGCATTGACATTTTCAAGATATACCTTTCTGTAAAGCCAGAAATATCTTTTTTTTTTAATTTTAAATAAAGCTGTTTTAGTGTGTAGTTTATGAAAAATAACATAAACTGGTTGCTTTTGCCCAATATCGCCGTTTTGAATAAAGTGATTAAAAACTTATGGCCCCAAACACGTTGAAAGCGGGCACATATTTTTCATTTCATACTGTCCAACAACTTTTCAACATTTTGTAAAAAATTTATTATGAAGCCTCAATAGCTTTGGAGCTGTATGTTTCGATTTTCTTCTTTTTGGCTGTAAAACTTTTCAAGATAAGTGCCAAAAAACTTTTTGTTTTTTTACCATCAAAATTTAAGCTGTAATTATGTGTTATGTGTGTATAAAAAATTGCCCTTGTATGAGTTCTCAGTTTTTTCATGTTTCTACGACTCACCGTTCAAAAGTAAAACACATGCGGACGGACGGACAACGTAGTGATACCATAAGGAGTCCTTTTTCCATTTTTGGACCGACCGCTAAAATAAAATATATATGACAAATATTTAAGATCCATAATTTCTTAGTTAATTAAATTCCTCATGATACTAAAGAGAGATATAAGATTAAGGAATCCCATACTTACAAAAGATTTCCGGCCAACAAGCTTTATTTGGGGTAACAGAGTCAATAGGGTAAAGAGAATTTTGAAGTTTGTTTTAACTTTAACGAGCTCTTATTTTAAACCTTCACTTCAAAAATTTAGCTTCGTTGTATATTCATAGCTTAAAAAGCGGAATAAGGTGAATTTTTTTACCTGTAACTGAATAAATTAGGATAACTACTGTCCCATTGAGGTGTCCTGTTGGGATTATGGGTCGATTTAATTAAGTTGGATTTTGATAAAATTGTTAAGCGGCAACTTCTCCTACACTATTTCTTCAACAGCCTTATTAGTTTAATACAATAAATCGCATCTATCAGCAGTACAAAATCCATCCCTTTAGCTGTTCTCGTTTTTACCAGACAAACTTATGTTAAACTTGCACAATCTAGAAATAATTTAATCTAATCGGCAATGGTCTAATTATTACCCCCATGAATGTGTTCTACACTCATAACTGTCTGTGTTCACCTTGCTTTCTTTGATGAAGCTGGTGTACACACACTTAGCATTTAGAGGCTATTGGCCTTTATTATCAGTTGAGCTGGGTTAAGGTTTAGATTGATTCAGTGCCCCATATAACGCAAATATGTGTACGAATTGCAAAAAACCGTGCCAAGCTTTTATTTTGATTTGAATTATCATTGTGTCTTCATATTACAACAAAAAAATTGCGATTTTATTTCCATCCATAATTGTGTAAACAAAAACAATGATGATTGGTATTCGTACGACGCAAAAATGGGTCTTGTTAGCTCCAAAACATGTTGTAAGTTTTTAATTTTTTAATGTAATCAATATTTATCCCATATTTATTCAAATCTCTTTTTATTTATGCCTACAAGATTGCCCGTACTTATCTATACCTGTACAAAAATCCGCTTTGGCACAAATATAACAAGAAAACTGCAGTCAAGATCAAAAATACGTTTGCTGTTCTCATTGTTCTGTTTTTAAGAATGATTATCGGCAAACAAATTAAAGTATATCAAGGTTAATGGGATTATCGGTTTGCAAACGCGTGTCTGCTTTTAATTCTGCGGTACAATTAATACAGAGGTACAATTCAAGATTAGTACCTATCAGTACCTATAACATCATAGAGAAATAATCACCGACTCCTGTGAAGCTGACACTTCGTTTTCGAGATTTTTAAGAATCGACAAGAGTTCTTGTGTGATGCGACGTGAATTTTTATAGTTCCTGATAGTTCGCGAGATTTTACTGTCTACATTCGAAAAAAACATCAGGGGTTTTAGTTCCCCAATCTTATTTTTTTTTCGATAGGTCCAACAAATCTCTATTCTCCTCCACATTGTTCTGGCAATTTGTTATTAAAACAAAATTAGAAACGAAAAGCGTCCCAAATGTCCTTAGTCTACCGGCACACGGATGGCTTTCAATTTTGAGCCAAGAATCTGAAGCAGCAGTTATAAAAAATTTTTAAATCCAGCCCACAGAAACGCATAAAAATAAAACGCATATAAGCATAAAAATTCAAAGTGTTCGTAGGATGCTGAAATTTGGTAAGCTGTATCCTTGCTCAAGTGTGTTGTAATTGGCATTTCAAAAGAGAGAAAAACGCCCCCATATAGGCGTGGTTACACTTCATTTGCATTTTTATTGAACGAAATATTCACAAGGTTCTAAAGAAGTCTGTAATGACATAATGCTGGTTTCGTAGGAAAAGGATTCAAGCTGATGCCGGACAACCATAACGGCCCACCATATACCTACTGCCAGAACAGCTTTCCAGAAACTACAAGACGTGACACCAGTAAGAAGCCCTAATTCGGCCCGGCTTTTCAGTGCGACTTGTTCTCATATGTCATTTTTTAAAGTAACTGCCATTCCATCATAGAGAAAACGATGCACGCAGGGTCATAATTCCATAATAAACTTGTGACCCACTTGGCTGGGTTATAAGTTAACAATTAGTTTATAAACTTATGACCCACTCAAGGGGGCCAAAGGTCCACAAAAAATATCTGTGGGCCGTCAATTGGACCCGTCAATTGTGGTCTTATGGCTCACTACACCTTTCTACACTAAATCTCAAAATGATTCTGGACTTATGACCCATTTCCTTCAAAATAATGTGGATTTATAACCAAAGATCTTGTGGACCTTTGTCCTACATAGGTGGGTTATAATTCGCAATTGTTTTCTGAACTTATAACCCACCCAAGTGTGTAACAAGTCCATTATGAACTTTTGGCTCATGGACTTAAGACCCTCCGCCAGACAAAACATTCACTCTCCTCCAGAGTTGATCCGGAATTAACTAAACAAATTTGGTGTCCCAGATCTAAATACATTGAAAAACTATTTTCTGGGGCAAATCTCAGTTTAACCCTAAAACTCGGATGATGTAGCACTAAATAACTGACCTTAAATGGGCATCCCCAAGGCGGTCCCTTACAGGACTGGTCTGGTACGGGCGCATGCGGTTCGAATGCCCTCACCTCTCCACCCTTATGTCAACACCGGTATGTATTACCTTTGGGATTGTTTCATACAGCTTCGGTTACCCCTATCTCTTCCTTTCCCCCAAAGTTATTTCTGACTTATGGTCGTCTGAAGTACGGGTTTAAACCAAAAGCGGTTACCCTGCATCAGCATCCGGTCTAAGAATTCTTATCCAGCAATTTTCATACCGAAAACGTTTAGACGTGCACTCTCCCATCCTATAAGGCTTATTTTTACTTGAGGGGCAAAGCTACGGACTAATACCGAAAGGAGCTGCCTACCGAAAACTGTTACCCCCGACCCTGACTTCAAGTTATTCGCTCCGATACCAAACCCCACCCTCCTGTACTTAAGACGAATACCCATCCAACATTTATCGGGCTCAATTTTTCAGGAAAGTCCCTAACTGGTCCCCACAACTCTGCTGACAGTTGTTCACGCCGAAACGCTTACCACCAACTATCTTACACTTTTCGGGTAAGTCCCTATTCAATCGATGCGTGACTGTTGGAACAGGCTTACGGTATCTGGTTGCGGAACAAGTTTACCGTAGGTCCAAGTGGAATTTAGTTGTTATTTTTATGCTTATATATGTATTTCAGTGTCCTGAAGAAATTGTCGGTCTCATTTAGTTTAAAGTTATAGCTATTCAAAGTTTAAATTTTCCATACAAAGTACCTCATCTTAGACTTTTAATTTGTGACTAAGAGTATGCTATAGAAATCTGACAAGATTCGCTGTAAAATAAATTTGCTTTTGGAGACAACAGTGTTTGGGTGGACCGCTTCGCGGGTTTAAAGGATTTCGACTCCCTTTTTCGCAGGGTTAAGCCGCTCACGCGACTTCGTCGCTCCGCTAAGGGTAGGTGCCAGTTGTCTGGCAGGCGCCTGTGGCCATTTACGGGTATGTTAAAGTTGCACTCTTTTTGAACTTCTTTGGCTAATAACTTCTAAACTAATCGAGACCGACAATTTTTAGTAGCATATTCGGAATCAGGACACCCAAATCCATATATTAAGATAAAAAAATCCAATACATTCCACTTGGGCCTACGGTAAACTTATGCCGAAGTGCTCCTTTGGTCCAATTGTGTCCCTGTCGAGTGGGGACAGCCACCTAGCCTAAAGATATATGGAAGACTAGAGAGGAAGTGTTATAGAGATGCTTTAACCTCACCAAAATCCAAGGAGCGGTGCATGGGAACAAGAGGGTCTCCAACGACCTTACCTATTGCATCATTAGAGGTACTACTCAATCCCATACATTTGGACATATACAGCAGCAAGGCGGTTAAAACTGTCCATCTAAGGAAGTCTGGTCTTTTAGACCTGTTGGGCATTGGGCAAGTCTCTGTGAAGTGTCAGTGGGCATGGGTTAACCCATAAAGTTGAATGAGTGACATAAATTCATGTCACGGACTTCCTATATGCCTTTAACGGAAAGCGAACGTCAAAGGTAACGGAAGTAGGCAGGAAATTCGATACTAGAATACCGGAAAGAAGTCAATGGGATACAAAGATAGTTGCAGGAAATAACGAAATCGTCGCCGAAAAAACGCAGACATTTTCGAAGTTTTGGAATTAAGGACGTTGCGGCCAATGAATCATAGATTGGTGAAGTATATTGCTGTGAAACTATTTGGCTAAAAGGTAGCGAATAGACGGATACGGATTACATGCACAATTTTATATTCTCATAAGGGATAATTAAAAATCGTCTTACCGTGATAAAGGCAATCCGTGGTGCTGCAGCAAAAACTTATCATTGCAGCCGAAGTGTATGTCTTTACCAACGTCCAGAATATGGGATACATTTTTTAGTTCAGGTTCTGTGCAATAGTGCCCAATCTGCAATGTAAAAAGAAGATTTCACTTTAAAGATGCATTATTATAGAGGTACAAGGCGGAATATTGGATTAAAATTCTAAAGCAACCATTAACTTTAAATCTTTTATCTTAAGAAAAAAAAAAAATTATCCGTCTGTCCCGCACAGATTGTCGTGAACTTGATAATCGTGCGACATATTTGATACCAACAATTGAATTCAACAAACCATCTGGTACCGGTAATATTTACAAACAAAGGTTAAAAAACGAGTGGGAATGTGTACTGTTGCAACTATAAAAGCTTGAGTTCTTCTGCGATGAAATGAAAAATTGCCTGCTTAGAAAAAACTACTTAAAACCATCCCAGGTCACCAAAAAATCGTCGTGAAAAAATATACAGGATTGGTAGTCATTAACGCGACTTGAGATGAAAAGGAAAGAATAACATTTTCAGACTCATGTTTTCAGCAGAATACGCAGGATTTTATGCGGTGTCGTTGATTTTTGACTGATCGTTGCTATGCTAAAGTAGACAGTAATATTATGTACAGCAAAAATTTAAAGAAATTAATTTAAGCGACGTAAACCGCTCGTAGTCTACAACATTTGAATTTGAAAGAAAAATGTAACGTAACGTATTGCAAGTCTTTAATTTCTTGTTCACCTAAAACTATGCAACACAAAAAACTTATATTTGATTCAAAAGCAGCAAAAATTAAACAAAAATAAAACCCTTAATATTTAAACATACATTTTTTCAAAACAGTGAAACTGAATGCCTGGAATGCGAAAGGGGTTGAATTGATAAAAGGTGTTGAAGAGTAATAATTTATTTTATTTTTGAAGAAGTTAATTGGAACTATTCGTTAAATAAAAGGTAAAATTGAGTCTTATTAGTCGATTGCCGGGCAAAAATATAACAGTATTTCCAATGATTAGAAGCTAAGCATGATTTGCCCGGTCAACAAAAAAAGGAATTCGTCTTAGCCGATCATAATAGGGGAGTAAGTCAATATCGCTTCCAAGATCTGTTTTCATTTTGGCAACTTTCGGATTGGGATCCAATCAGTGCGACCCCTCAAGCTAAAGAGTTATCGAAAAAATTTCTAAGCTTGTGTGGATCCTGGATGTAAGCCAAAAATTCCACAGCAATAACAAGAACACTGGCTTATCTGGTTCAAAATTTCAAAATAAATTTGTAAGATCCAAAAAATATAAGCAGAAACTTCTTCTATAGATCTTTCATTAAATCACTGATTGCTTTTTTAAGAATTTAATGACTCCAACGACCGCGTGCAAATGAAAAAAAAAATGGCTCCTTAAAAGCACAACAAAGAAAGGAGACGAAAAAAATTCCATCCAACAGAAATGTCATAAAAACATGCGACGTTTCTATTTTATGGGACGTTTTAAAAGTTTGCTTATTGCATTGGTCCTCGAAAGGAAACAATGATTCCGATTTTCCACGATAAAAATGCAGCCACCAAATTGTGACTCCGAATATCCTTTACACAATCGATGGCGAATAGCATGGTGGAATAGGTAAAAGTAGATGGCTATAGGTGTATATACGCGTTCGCTTTATCAAACCCCAATAGACCGAGAATGTATTTTGGATTATATACGATTAGTGTTCTGCTTGGCGACACCCTGCAGTTCTCAAGATTCGACAGTGCTCAATTGAACGAAAGAAAAATCGAATGAAAGGAAGAAACCATTCGCGATAAAAATGATTTCCTTCCACCAGGACCAGGACCCAGCCACCCTATGTAAACTGCTATTGGAAATGCCAATTTCGCCAATATGCTGAGGGTACGAAATATTTACAGGCGTTCCGCCTTTTCGTCCAGCAACGGCAAATCGACATGAGCACGTTCTGCCAGCCAAGTCGCAGGATTTTATAATTTTTATTTTATTCTTGTTTTTTTTTATTAATTTTTCTTTAGTGCGACATGGCACAATATTTCCTTGAAAGATTCTTAAACGGTCGCAAGGTGGAAGTTCTTTGAAATCGATTTATTAACGTCATCAATAAAATTTATGACTATGACTATGAGGAGTTTTTTTTTTCTCGAGGACAGATTTTTTCGATTTTTTTTCGTTCTGCTTTGAATCGAAATCATTTTCGTTTAATTAAATTGAAATTCGTGAAATATTGCCCTGCAATAAACATTACCTAATTTCTTAGAAATTCTTTTAATTCAAAAGTTTTGTTGCTGGAAAGTTTGTCGCAGTGGGACATGTCAGGTTTATAGCGTTTCGAAAATATTATTAATTTTTCTTTTTTAGTCACAAAAAACTTTACTCACAATTTGGAAAATAATCACCATAAATTTAGTAATAGGCAGACACAAATAAATTTCCTTCGATTGAGATATGTTATCGACTTTATATTAGCCCAGGGAAATTAGACGAAAAAAAGGCCAAAATTCTGAATCATTCCCGGAGAGCTGAAATTTGAGTAACTCGGTAACGGTTACCTTTACAGAAAAACTTACAATGATCGATGGGGACTTTTGACAGTCTATTGAGAAAGGCAATACCAAGCTGTGTTCCGAAATTCAGTTTTGCAGGAATTTTTACAAGGGACAATGCATATTTTACCTGAACTATTATGTCAATGATTTTTTAAAAGGAGTTCTTCACCAAAAATTTGTCTGTTTCGCTTTGGAGATCATAGCTGAGATAACATTTCTGCAATGATACACCGCAAGAATGTATGCACTGCATGTACAATCATTTTTTTATTGATCACAAGCACAAAGTTTAGCCCCATCGCATTAATTGATTGGAAACACGTAATGACTTACATTCATGCGGTAATATAAGTTCAAACACTCTGCGGTGTTTGAGTATTTTATGCCCCTACTAGGGGTAGTAAAGTACCCTTATTAAGGGACACCCCTATTCTTGGGTGATTTAAGGGCGTAGCCCCAGTTTCGTGAAAAAATCTATGAAATTCGGGATCAGCGACTCAAAAAACCTATAGTAGAGCAAATCTGGTGGCGGCCGGAAGTTCCACAGCCCCTCCCCTCCCGTAAATTAACGGGAGTTATAGGTTCTAACCAAATAAAATCAGCAGCTTTGAAAAAGGCCTTTTCATGTATAATTTGCTCCTGATCAATATAGGGATCTTTGGGTTAATGTTAATTTCATTAAAAAAATTTTTGCATAACCCTGATTCACGAGTAACTGTTATACCAAGCAACACCAATGAACCCATGCATCAGAGGACATAACTTAAAAAAAGCATAGTTCCTCGCAAGTTACGTGACCCAAAGTTATGTTATGTTGTTAACATGCCCGCAAGATCAAATGTACGAGAGCGTTGAAAAGGCATCAGAAAAAGACACTACTAAAAGATTAAAGGTCCTAATCAGCCAGACCGCTCGAAGATCCAAGAAAAGATAATATAAGAAGAGTCGTCATTCAGAGATAGAGTGTAGTTAAAAAGCTCTTTTAAAGCCCGTGCAACGCGTAAGCGTATCGTCCTGCCAAAGTATTTAGTCTCTTTCCTAACTCTTATGGTTCCAACCGGTACCTCTCTGCTTTTTCTTCTCGTTTTGATCCTTTCATTACAAGTTAAGGGTTTGGCAACGTAATATTTCGCTGCCGCTTCTTTTACCCTAATATATATGTATGTATATTGTGTGTACATGCATTTTTAAAATATTAAAAGTATAAATAAAGCGTGCAGAACTTGCACGCGAAACGAATCCAGTCTTTAGGAAAAGGCTTACCAAGAAACGAAAGGCCGGTTCTTCACCCGAAGTAGAAACCGTGCAGCAAAAAGAAGAAACATCAGTCGTATCAAACAAAGCGACAGGAATACCCCAAGAAAAAAACCGCCGACCACCTGCAATAAATGTCGTTGGGATCGCGGACTACGGAAAGTTGCGAAACATCCTTAAAAATACTCTTGGGACGAAATATAACTTAACATCACTTCGAAACAACGTATGGAAAGTTAACGTCGATGACTCTGATGCCTATCGGTCACTGTCACAAAAGCTAAATTTAGAGAAAATCCAATGGTTTACTTATGAAAATCACCTCGAAAAGCCGCTGCGGGTTATAGCGAGGGGACTACACCCATCCTGTACCAAGGACGAAATAATACAAGACGTTCAAGCCCAAGGCTTTAAAATTCTTGACGCCGTGAACATAATAAAGAAAGAGAAGCAACGTACGGACGAAGGCAAAGATTCCGCTGTTGTCCGACGCGGCCTGCAAATTTTTATGCTTTCTTTTGATAGAACTGAAAATATTAACGAAATCTATAAAATTAAATCAATCCTTAGCATCAAGGTAAAAATCGAGCCCAAGCGGAAGGGCAACAGGCTAGTTCCCCAATGTAAGCGCTGCCAGGGTTTCCGACATACGCAAGCGTACTGCCAGAAAAAGCCGCGATGCGTAAAATGCGCCGGCGAACATCTCTCGACGGATTGCAATGTCAGCAGTCAGGCCCCCGCGGTTTGTGCCAATTGCAGGGGAAGTCACCCAGCGAGCTACCGAGGTTGCGAAATTGCCATTGAGTTGCAAAAACGACATGAAGCTCCGAAGAAAAATACTGAAAATAAGGGCCCAAGCCTAAAACCTCCTAAAGTAGATAAGCCAAAAACCCCTAAGTCGACAAGGGATAAGGGTTTGATTAAAGGCAAAATTCAAAACGCACAAGAAAACGTCGCTGGTCCTAGTTCCCACCGGAGTCAAAAGGGAGAATCCACACTTGTTGGTCCAAGATCGTACGCTCAAGTCGCGTCACGTGAAAGTAAGCCACAATCGGCCGCATCAGATTCCGTCTTTCAAATTCTAGGCATGATTTTAGAAAAGTTTGAGCAACAGGCGAAACTTAATCAAGTTATATTCAACAAATTGAGCGAGCTCGAGTTTAAACCTCGAAAAACATTTAATAAAAAATCATGAATATGGGAAAGTCAATCAAAATAATTACATGGAATGCAAACGGCCTTTTGCAAAAAATTGACGAACTAGAAGTATTCCTACGGAAGAATAATGTAGACATATGCCTGATTTCGGAAACCCACTTTCAGCACGCAAAATAAAAGGTTACATTGACTATCACGCGCATCATCCTTCAGAAAATTCGAGAGGTGGATCCTCTCTCTACATTAAAGACTGCATAAAGCACTCCAAAAACGAAGAAATAGAACTTGACTCTATGCAAATAACCTCAGTCTCAGTAAAATTAAGTCACATAAATTACAACATCGCGACGAGCTATTTTCCTCCGCAGTATCGGCTGGCAGATGAAGATCTTGCTCTGCTCTTTGATTCACTTGGGTCAAACTTTATCATCGGCGGTGACTTTAACGCGAAAAATACTTTTTGGGGCTCACGGTGCAATTCAACAAGAGGCAGAGCCCTCTTTAAAGCAAGTACAAAACGCGGCGTGATCTTCCTATCGACGGGAAAGCCAACATATTGGCCAACCGACAGAAATAAAATACCTGATCTCGTCGACTTCTTTTTCGCCAAGGGGGTACCTCGTTACCTTACGAACGTAGAAGAACGCTTTGATCTCTGTTCAGATCACTCGGTAGTTCTTTTGAAAATCGGCGGAAGCCTAGCGAAAAAGAATAGAGCGCCTAGATTAACTAACAACAACACCGACTGGGACGGCTTTAAAAAATACTGCAAAGAAAACATAGCTTTAAATGTACCGCTCAAAACGCCACTTGAAATAGAAGAAGAATTAGATAAACTCGTGAGAGTTGTTCAGAGCGCTGCGTGGAATAACACTTCCTTTCAGAGGTCCGAATTATCGAACAGCGGAACAATATATCCGCGAGAAATAGAAGAGCTAATATGCGAAAAGAGGAGGGCGCTCCAAGGCAATGGAAAGTGGCCGAGGTCATAATGGTTCCGAAACCAGGAACATGTCCGAACGACAAAAAGTCATACAGACCTATTTCGCTACTGCCGATAATAGCTAAGGTGTTCGAGAAACTGTTGCTTAAAAGGTTGCAACCAATCATTGAAGAAAGACGATTGATTCCGGATCACCAATTCGGATTTAGAAAAAAACATTCAACAATCGACCAGGTCTATCGTATAACAAACGAAATAGAAAAAGCTCTGGAAGCGAAAAAGATATGTACTAGCGCTTTTCTCGACGTATCGCAAGCCTTCGACAAGGTATGGCACGAAGGCCTGAAGTACAAATTAAGGCTTTGCTTACCAGAAAAACTCTATAGAATCTTAGAGTCTTACCTTAAAGACAGAATCTTTCGCGTAAGGTACGAAAATGAGTACTCGGAATTCAAAGAGATAAATGCCGGTGTCTCGCAAGGAAGCGTTCTCGGCCCAATATTATTTTTGCTCTATACAAGAGACATACCCCACGATGACGGAACAATTTTAGCTACGTTCGCAGACGACACTGCTATTCTCGCTATTGATAAGACAGTTGAATTATCAACAGGGAAACTCCAGCGCGCTTTAGACAAAATATGCGACTGGACGAAGAGCTGGCGAGTTGTCCTTAACGAGACTAAGTCAACGCATGTTAACTTTACTCATAAAAAGATAAACAACAAACCTTTATTCATTAACTCGGTACAAATCCCGTACTCAAATGAAGCGAAATATCTAGGAATGACTCTAGACGCAAAACTTAAATGGAAGCCGCACGTTAAAAAGAAACGCGACGAGCTCGAAATCAAGTTAAGAGAAATGAATTGGCTTATCGGAAGATTTTCGAAACTAAGCATATATAACAAACTGCTTTTGTATAAGCACGTGCTAAAACCATCTTGGACGTACGGTATACAACTTTGGGGTTGTACTAAACCAAGCAATATATCTATTTTAGAAACTTTTCAAAATAAGACACTCAGAGCAATCGTTAATGCTCCATGGTATATAAGAAATAGCGATCTACACCGAGATCTAGGAATCGCAACCGTGTCTGACGAGGTAACAAACTTTGCTCGCAAACTTAGTACTCGTCTTCGCGGACACTGCAACAATGAAATTATCCGAACTTTGGATCAGACAAATCTTACGCGCCGACTACAACGAATGAGACCGTTAGATCTAGCAGCATAAGATGAAACCGCATAAATTGACGGTATTGTAGGTGCCTTCGTTGGAAGGCAGCCTGTCACACGCGATTATTACAGAAGCTTGAAATACTTGTTAAAGAAACTTAGTCGTAGTCTGACGGAAAATGGGAGGTTTTTTAGTGAGTAAGAATCTCACACTACTATGAGCACGCGCGGCCGGTCCTCGTAGTGCCTATGAAGGTTTTTCCTACCCACGGAAAAAAAAAAAAAAAGTATAAATTAACATAAGTTTAAGAAAACAATTTCAATAACATCTAATCTAAAATTGTGTCATGTTTTGTACCGAATCAAATTTTATAAGATCTGTCAGTGCAGGAACCCCGCAAGGTCGTGTCCTATCCCCACTCCTTTAGAACCTAGCGATGTACGAACTGCTGGTAATCCTGGAAGGAGAGGGCTGCAGAGTAATCGTTTGAGCGGATGATGTTGCCATTGCCGTTTCCGGGAAGCACCTAAACATCTTACAAGATTTCCTACAAAATGCTCTAAGCAAGCTAACTCGATGAGCTGATAGCTGTGGTCTAGGTGTCAACCCCCACAAAACCGAACTCGTCCTCTTCACCAGGAAACACGAAATCCCATATATCGACCCCCCTCAATCAAGGGCATTAGCTTAATCTCTGAAGAAGCTAAATTTCTCGGTCTCATCTTAGACAGAAAGCTAAATTGGAAATCTAGTATACAGAAAAGGGTTCGGAAAGCTACGGTAGCTTTCTTTTTCTGCAAAAAAGAAAGCTATTTGGTTAGACCAATACTGACGTATGGAACGGTTGTCTGGTGGACCGCCTTGAATAAAGCGGTAAATCGTAAATCGTGACAAGCTGAGTAAAGTGCAAAGATCAGCCTGCTTATGTATAAACGGAGCACTTCGCACTACTGCCTCAGCAGTATTGGACATCCTGTTCCATCTAATTTCTCTTTACATCTTCAGCAGACAAACAGGTGCAATCACGACTCAAAGCAACCTCTCAGAGGGCCGATAGCGAGCGATCACTCTGTTATTCTGAACGCTTTAAGGTTCCCTTCTAGAAACATATATAGACTTCATCATACCTCAACTACAGTTTGACAATAACTTCCAGACAACCATCCCCAGGTAGAGGGTGCTCCTCTGGAATGTGAATCGATCCATTTCTACACCGATGGATCAAGGACAAATAATTGGGTAGGTGGGGGTGTGTTCTCAGAAAGACTTAATCTTAGTCTCTCTTTCCGACTTCCGGATTATTGTACTGTTTTTCAAGCTGAAATTATGTCGATAAAGCAAGTCCTTATCCTAGCTTAAGAATAACATTAATTCTCCTAAGGATATACAATTCTTTTCGGACAGTCAGGCGGCCATCAAATCCCCATTCCTTCTGGGGATGCTGGTCCCCGATTGGGCGCCTCCCCAGGTGGCGGATAGGGGAATGCTCACCAGATATGGTGGGTACCGGTATAGAAAATTTTTCTGCAAAGGCATAACACTTGCGGGGGCAAACTTTGGTGTTTCTGTGCAGAGTTCTCATGTTCCCTACTGGCTCATCAGCATTTGCGTGTTGGATGGAGAGTTAGTTTCCTCTTCTTTTTTTTCTATCCTCAAATTCTTTCTGCTTGCGATGTGCTACGTACGCATCTTAAGGGTGATCATAAAACCCTTTGATCGCGCGTTAATTATAAAAAAAAACCAAAAGCCTGGAATCAATCCTTATAAGCTCTAAAGTAGCCCTAGACTGCCGATCATCCCTAAAGGAGATGCCGGTGCAATTCAAAATTCACCTATGCTGGGTGCCTGGGCATAGCGACGTTCAGGGTAACTGGAAGGCAGACGAATCGCCATGCTTGGTACTACTCTCACAATCTTTCCTGAAAAAAATTTTCATTTCCACATGCACACTTTTGCTTAAACTGGATGCAATAGAAAGAACAAATCTCAGTTGGACGGGTTACCACCTGTCTAGTGACGAAACAGATATGGCCAAAGCTAGGTCTTAAAAGCTTCAAAAGCCTGATCGCTCTTAAAAGATTGCAGATGAGTGCTACAATCGGTTCATTAATAGACTCTGTCTGATAGGTAGGCATGCATGCAACAAGACTTGGTGTCTACTGCAATGACTTCTGCAGGAGCTGCATGCATGAGGAGGAAGAACAGACCACTTTCAACCTTTTGTATATGCACCACTCTCTTTAAAAATCGAAATCTTCACTTGGAAGCTTTCCCCTATAATGATCTTAGCGATCTAATTACTATCGACCCAAAACATCTCTCAGACTTCATCAATAGCACAAAATGGTACAAAAGACCTACATAGGTCTAGGTTTGTCGGTTTCTTTGGATTCGGCTGCTACTTCAACCTAGCGTAACCTTTGTACCGGACACGAAGGGCGAATAAGTCATCCTTCTCCAGGCGAGGTCCTTGGGTGGTTCCTAAAGGGTTTCTTGACCTACCAGATGTCGATCCGCCCCTGAGTTGACTCCGGTGTCAATTTCTGGAATTTCTTTCTGCCTAAAACTTTATTTTGACACAGCTTTTGCCTCTCTACCCCCTTTTTTAATATAAAGCTTATTTCGATCATATGAAACTCAGCTGCCAAGCCCGTCAATCATCAGGCGCTGTGCACAACATGTATCAGACGGTGCTGAGATTTGTTTGAACCTTATTTTAGTTGTCTTTTAGGGCAGACATACGTTACCTCAAGACTATTCTAACCCAAACCTTGCAGGGTTATATATCTTCGGAACAAGTTTGCCGTAGGTCCAAGTGGAATTTGTTGTTGAATTTTTATCCTTATAACGGGTGATTTTTTAAGAGGTTGAGAACTTTTTTTTAAAAAAAAAACACAAAAAATTCGAAAAAATTAATGAAATATTTATTTGAATCGATAGTTTAAACCTTGCAATTTAATGTTTAAAGATAATTTCATGCAAATGTTGACCGCGGCTGCGTCTCAGGTAGCCCATCCGCTGAGTCCAATTTTGGCATACTCTTTCACACATATCGGCCGGTATCTCACGAATGAATGCATGGATGTTGGCTTCCAGTGCGTCAATCGAAGCGGGCTTGTCCCTATAGACATTAAGCCTTGACATACCCCCACAAAAAATAATCTAATGGTGTCAAATCGCACGATCTAGGCGGCCAATTGACCGGCCCGAAACGTGAAATTAACTGTTCACCAAACTCGCCTCGCAATTGCGCCATTGTTTCGCGTGCTGTGTGGCATGTGGCACCGTCTTGTTGAAACCACATATCATGCAAGTCAAGAACTTCCATTTCGGGCAAAAAAAAGTTTGTTATCATCGCTCGGTAGCGCTCACCATTGACAGTAACGCTGCGATTCGCATCATCTTTGAAGGAATATGGCCCAATAATGCCGCCGGCCCATAAACCGCACCAAACAGTGGCTTTTTCGGGATGCATTGGTAGCTGTCTGGCTGATCTTCACTCCAAATGCGGCAATTTTGCTTATTTACGTACCCATTCAACCAAAAATGAGTCTCATCGCTGAACACAATTTTTCGATAAAAAAGCGGATCCTCGGCCAGCTTTCCAAGAGCCCATTCACAAAAAATTCGGCGTTGTGGTAGGTCGGCTGGCTTTAGTTCTTGCACCAGCTGTATCTTATAAGGCTTTACGCCCAAATCCTTCCGCAAAATTTTCCACGTAGTGCTGTAACAAAGGCCTAACTGCTGGGAACGGCGCCGAATCGACATTTCGCGGTCTTCTGTCACACTAGCTGATACGGCCGCAATATTTTCTTCACTACGCACAGTACGTAAACGTGTTGGTGGTTTAATGTCCAACAAAGTAAATTTGGTGCGAAATTTGGTCACAATCTTCCGAATAGACTGCTCAGAAGGTCGAGAATGCCGACCATAAAATGGAAGCAGCGCGCGATGAACATTTCGAACCGAGCACGAATTTTGATAGTAAAATTCAATAATTTGCAAGCGTTGTTCATTTGTAAGACGATCCATGGTTAAATTGCAAACCAAACTGAAGCTGTTTGACAGGGACACAAGGTACTAAACACACGTCAGCTGTCAAAACCAGTGTTGCCAAAACCAAACCAGCTAAAAAATCACCCTTTACATATATGGAATTGGGTGTCCTGATTACGAACATGTTATTGAAACTGTCGGTCTCGTTTATTTTAAAAGTTATAGCGATTCAAAGTTTCAATTTTTCTTATAGACTTTAAAATTCTGCCTAAGAGTATGCAATAGATATTTGACAAGTTTCTCTGTAAAAAAAATTTGCTTTTGGAGAGAACAGTGTTTGGGTGGGCAGTTTCAAGTATCTAAAGGGGTTAAAACTCTCTTTTTTGCAGGGTTTAGCTGCTTACGAAAACTTCTTCACATAAACGGAGCATAAGAACATTCGGGTCTCATCCGATAGGTTTAATATGAGTGTAGGTAATCTTCCTCTAGAACACATAAAACCGTTAGGATTTAAAATTTAAAAGGATCTTACATTACATGGGTGCAGAGCTTGTACGAACGTTTCTTAAAATACGTTGTATCCATCCTTTTCTTTTTGCTCTACGTCTGATGCTCCTCAATCAAAACAACCATCATATCAAGCGCAATTTACAAATCGTGCAATTAAAAAATAAATAAAGAAAACTTGGAAACAATTTCCATTAATTTTATTGCTCTCATAATTTTTAAACCGGAATATCACATCACTCCATTTTGTCGGCTTATACAAAAATCCCTCCACATATAAAAATATCACCGTAAGCCATCCCCCGGATTGGTGTGGAGAACGACTAGTATTCCTCGGTTTATATGCGCTGGAAACAACATATCTGCCACCTCAAAATGCGTGTTTATTAATTAAGAACATTTATTTTCATTAAAACAGCTTAATAGCGAGCTTTGGGAAGAGCATTTGGCGCCAATTCGCTAACCGCCCGAATACAGTCGCAGTTTTGCGCACATAGGTATACAAAATAAAACGTACACATAAACGCACCACCAAAATCAATGGTGGTGTAGTGATTTGGAGTGCATAAAACCTTCGAGCGTTGTAGCTCGTCGACACGACTCGACAACAACCCTTCCGTCGCGCGGTTAGTCGTGCTTTTCGTTATTATTAATGGCCTAGCATTTTGTATAAATAATAATTAATTTTTCGTGCCCCCCTCTTGTTTCACATAGTCCTGGTTTTTGTTCTAGTACTCCATCTCCATCCTCCCACCACTTCGATACACAGCATCATGATGAATATTGCTGAATTAATGGAATTTGTTATTATGGCTGACACGTCGTAATGAATAAAACACAAAAACAACGACAAAACAAGGATACTAAATCTAGAAGTGAATTCACTTGTTGTACTCAGGAGTAGAAGTATAGTATGCTATCCCGTACCCCGAAAAACCCCTTGAGAAAGTTTTATCGGACTCAAATTTAAATCATTTTTCATCATTATGCGAGAGGGTAGCAGCAATGTCTAGCTCGAAATATTATAGTATTCCGACGATGGTAAGAAAGGGGTTAAGCGATTTAGTTGCAGAAACTGGTAAATCGCATATGTTTATTTATGAAAAAGTTTCAAATCACTCTTTAAATAATGGTAAAATGTAGATAGTATCTTCTGCTCACTTCAATACTCAAAAAAGTCATACTGTCAATCAATTTCACAAGGCTTCTTAAAAGAGGAATTACTTAAATTTCTAAACTTGTTTCGGTATCTTTTTTACAAAGATTATGTTTTACCAAGTTGGAAATAAACTATTCGAGAGACAATTCGGATTTCGGAAGGATAACCAACGCAAAATTAAGAAATTTTAAAAAGAATTTATGAAATATCTTTGGTCATTCATTACAGACCAAACAAGCCAAGGAAAACCAAAAGCGTTTCAACATTACTGCACATGGACATTTGACAACATCAAAAAGGCTATTAAAAGCGGACAAAACAAAAATAGTGACAGATCTAGTCAAGTGATTCTGAGAAAAGCAGTTCGGGATTATAAAATAACAAAGGATAGTCATATAGTAAGACGACGAAAACGGGTCCAAAGTGGCTAGCAAGGGCGAACCAAAGTACTCAGCCTTAACCTGACGAGCGCTCTAAGTCGACCTTCAGCACGTCAAGGCTGCATGAAGTAGGTTTGTTCGTATTAAAAATTTAAGAACGTGAAAACCGACAGCATCATAATTAGCGCGCATGGGGAAATTTTGTTTGAGCTACATGCAAATGCACAAACAACAACATCGAACTAACAATTGTCGCTATTTACAAATCGCCGAAAACAGCAGACAGGGAATGTTGTGATTTCTTTGAGAAAAGCATTGAAGAACTTACCGAAACAACAAACAACTTGATAATAGCTGGAGACTTCAACATAAACTGGTGTGAGGATTCGCTTTATAAAAAGGAGATTAAGAGAATTCTTGCTGATAATTGTCTGAAACACAAAATTATGGAATACTCCAGAATAACAAGTTCAACGAACACCACAGTAGACTATGTAATCACATTTTTTTTTTTTTTTTTTTTCCGTGGGTAGGAAAAACCTTCATAGGCACTACGAGGACCGGCCGCGCGTGCTCATAGTAGTGTGAGATTCTTACTCACTAAAAAACCTCCCATTTTCCGTCAGACTACGACTAAGTTTCCTTAACAAGTATTTCAAGCTTCTGTAATAATCGCGTGTGGCAGGCTGCCTTCCAACGAAGGCACCTACAATACCGTCAATTTATGCGGTTTCATCTTATGCTGCTAGATCTAACGGTCTCATTCGTTGTAGTCGGCGCGTAAGATTTGTCTGATCCAAAGTTCGGATAATTTCATTGTTGCAGTGTCCGCGAAGACGAGTACTAAGTTTGCGAGCAAAGTTTGTTACCTCGTCAGACACGGTTGCGATTCCTAGATCTCGGTGTAGATCGCTATTTCTTATATACCATGGAGCATTAACGATTGCTCTGAGTGTCTTATTTTGAAAAGTTTCTAAAATAGATATATTGCTTGGTTTAGTACAACCCCAAAGTTGTATACCGTACGTCCAAGATGGTTTTAGCACGTGCTTATACAAAAGCAGTTTGTTATATATGCTTAGTTTCGAAAATCTTCCGATAAGCCAATTCATTTCTCTTAACTTGATTTCGAGCTCGTCGCGTTTCTTTTTAACGTGCGGCTTCCATTTAAGTTTTGCGTCTAGAGTCATTCCTAGATATTTCGCTTCATTTGAGTACGGGATTTGTACCGAGTTAATGAATAAAGGTTTGTTGTTTATCTTTTTGTAAGTAAAGTTAACATGCGTTGACTTAGTCTCGTTAAGGACAACTCGCCAGCTCTTCGTCCAGTCGCATATTTTGTCTAAAGCGCGCTGGAGTTTCCCTGTTGATAATTCAACTGTCGTATCAATAGCGAGAATAGCAGTGTCATCTGCGAACGTAGCTAAAATTGTTCCCTCATCGTGGGGTATGTCTCTTGTATAGAGCAAAAATAATATTGGGCCGAGAACGCTTCCTTGCGGGACACCGGCATTTATCTCTTTGAATTCCGAGCACTCATTTTCGTACCTTACGCGAAATATTCTGTCTTTAAGGTAAGACTCTAAGATTCTATAGAGTTTTTCTGGTAAGCAAAGCCTTAATTTGTACTTCAGGCCTTCGTGCCACACCTTATCGAAGGCTTGCGATACGTCGAGAAAAGCGCTAGTACATATCTTTTTCGCTTCCAGAGCTTTTTCGATTTCGTTTGTTATACGATAGACCTGGTCGATTGTTGAATGTTTTTTTCTAAATCCGAATTGGTGATCCGGAATCAATCGTCTTTCTTCAATGATTGGTTGCAACCTTTTAAGCAACAGTTTCTCGAACACCTTAGCTATTATCGGCAGTAGCGAAATAGGTCTGTATGACTTTTTGTCGTTTGGACATTTTCCTGGTTTCGGAACCATTATGACCTCGGCCACTTTCCATTGCCTTGGAACGTATAAAACTCTCATGGAAGCGTTAATGATATAGAGTATCTTGACCAAAGCTTTTTTCGGTAGCTCCTTTAGAATTTCGCTAGTAATTAAGTCGTAGCCAGGGGCTTTGTTGTTTTTCAGATTATTTATCGTTTGACGAAGTTCAGCCAATGACACGGTTTTTATTCTATAATTATCTTGTACCGCATAAGGATTGAGCTCCTCGACCAACGGTTCCCCGTCAAACGGTTTGAATGTTTCTTCTAGGTAATCTGCAAATAAATCCGCTTTTTCTTTGTCTTCTCTTGCCCATTCGCCGTTGGCTTTTTTTAATGGCGCAGAGTGAGCTATAGGCTTCTTAACGGACTTGACTGCTTTCCAAAGAGAGTAGTTCGAACCTTTATCGGCAGTCAAGCTTTCGAGGTAAGCAGTAGTCTCGCGACTTTTAAAATCTTGAAGTTCGTGCTTCAGTTTGTTAGAAAGGTGGTTCAAGATTGTCTTATCCGGGGGTGCTCGCGAACGTTGCCATCTCTTGCGCGCTCTCCTCTTTTCGCATATTAGCTCTTCTATTTCTCGAGGATATATTGTTCCGCTGTTCGATAATTCGGACCTCTGAAAAGAAGTGTTATTCCACGCAGCGCTCTGAACAACTCTCACGAGTTTATCTAATTCTTCTTCTATTTCAAGTGGCGTTTTGAGCGGTACATTTAAAGCTATGTTTTCTTTGCAGTATTTTTTAAAGCCGTCCCAGTCGGTGTTGTTGTTAGTTAATCTAGGCGCTCTATTCTTTTTCGCTAGGCTTCCGCCGATTTTCAAAAGAACTACCGAGTGATCTGAACAGAGATCAAAGCGTTCTTCTACGTTCGTAAGGTAACGAGGTACCCCCTTGGCGAAAAAGAAGTCGACGAGATCAGGTATTTTATTTCTGTCGGTTGGCCAATATGTTGGCTTTCCCGTCGATAGGAAGATCACGCCGCGTTTTGTACTTGCTTTAAAGAGGGCTCTGCCTCTTGTTGAATTGCACCGTGAGCCCCAAAAAGTATTTTTCGCGTTAAAGTCCCCGCCGATGATAAAGTTTGACCCAAGTGAATCAAAGAGCAGAGCAAGATCTTCATCTGCCAGCCGATACTGCGGAGGAAAATAGCTCGTCGCGATGTTGTAATTTATGTGACTTAATTTTACTGAGACTGAGGTTATTTGCATAGAGTCAAGTTCTATTTCTTCGTTTTTGGAGTGCTTTATGCAGTCTTTAATGTAGAGAGAGGATCCACCTCTCGAATTTTCTGAAGGATGATGCGCGTGATAGTCAATGTAACCTTTTATTTTGCGTGCTGAACCCTTTTTAAAGTGGGTTTCCGAAATCAGGCATATATCTACATTATTCTTCCGTAGGAATACTTCTAGTTCGTCAATTTTTTGCAAAAGGCCGTTTGCATTCCATGTAATTATTTTGATTGACTTTCCCATATTCATGATTTTTTATTAAATGTTTTTCGAGGTTTAAACTCGAGCTCGCTCAATTTGTTGAATATTACTTGATTAAGTTTCGCCTGTTGCTCAAACTTTTCTAAAATCATGCCTAGAATTTGAGAGACCGAATCTGATGCGGCCGATTGTGGCTTACTTTCACGTGACGCGACTTGAGCGTACGATTTTATACCAACAAGTGTGGATTCTCTCTTTTGACTCCGGTGGGAACTAGGACCAGCGACGTTTTCTTGCGCATTTTTAATTTTGCCTTTAATCAAACCCTTATCCCTTGTCGACTTAGGGGTTTTTGGCTTATCTACTTTAGGAGGTTTTAGGCTTGAGCCCTTATTTTCAGTATTTTTCTTCGGAGCTTCATGTCGTTTTTGCAACTCAATGGCAATTTCGCAACCTCGGTAGCTCGCTGGGTGACTTCCCCTGCAATTGGCACAAACCGCGGGGGCCTGACTGCTGACATTGCAATCCGTCGAGAGATGTTCGCCGGCGCATTTTACGCATCGCGGCTTTTTCTGGCAGTACGCTTGCGTATGTCGGATTGCGTATGTAATCACAAATATGGAAAATATTGCTGTAAGGACAAATGCGGATGAAAAAATATCAGACCACGAAAGTATTGACATTTTTATTAACGGCAAAACTATTCATTCATGAAGTTGCGAGTCTAAAATTCAAGTTTTCAAGTACAAAAAACAGCTATTTAATAGGGAGTTAAGAAAACATAATACATTTTATAACGAAGAAAAAAATTTGCATAACAATACAATCACTTTCAATCTGAATTTAACAAGAACTAAAGAAAAATTCATGTAGTATAATAAAATTAATGAACACAAAACGGCAAATCCCTGGTTCAATACTGAACTAAATAAATAAATAAATAAATAAATAGAGTGGCGCAACAGCTCGAGGTGAACCAGGGCCAACTTCTCAACAATGTATGCTGGTGTGTTAATTTCTTTACATACAAGGGGACCTACAATTTTTTGCCGAATCCGAACGGCACTTTGGTAAGTTTTTCAAGACAAATGATACTCTCGAAGGGATTGTCAGACCCTTGCGGAGGTGGGGACCGTGAAAAAGAACAAGTCTTTTTTTTTTCAGGTGACGATGGCAGGATTCGAACCCAAACCTCCGGCGTAGTAAGCACACACACTAACCACTACGCCACGGCACCCCACTTCAATACTGAACTAAAAGTACTTAAAACACTTAAATGCAAAAAATATCTATTAGCCAAATTTAGCCGCTGCATGGAGAGATGGCAAGAATATACCCGAATAAGTAATACCTATAAAATTAAAATTACCAAAGCAAAAAATAAATTTATAAGCAGCAAAATCGAACAAGCGAAGGGACCAAAGGAAATGTGAGGACAAATAAAAAACCTTGTTCTTAAGCAACATAGGAATAAAATACAAATGGTGATTTTTCAAGACACTGAGCATAGGGATGAGGCAACTATTGCTAACAAATTTAACGAATATTTCGTGAAAAGTGTTAAAGATATCACCGACTCAATAAAAGACGTTGAGTATGAAAATTTCTTTGGAGAAGTAGAAACAAAACTGGAATTTAAAGAAATAACGATGGTCACCCTCAAAGAAGTAGTCTTTCGGTGAAGAATAAAGCAGATTTTGAAAAGATAAATCCTCAAATGATTATCGATAACTGGAACATGCTAGGACAAAATTTACTACAAATAGTGAACAAATCATTAATGACTGGTGAATTCCCAAACTCATGGAAGGACAAAATGATCACACCAGTAGAGAAAGTCACCAATACGAAGAAAAGCGAAGAGTTTCGACCAATAAACACCCTTCGAACAGCCGAAAAAATTCTAGATGCTGTCGTTAAACAACAACTTATGGAATACATCGAAAAAAATAAGATATTATCGGTTTATCAATCAGGGTTTAGTAAAAATCACTCGTGCGAAACAGCAGTAAATCACGTGCTTAGTGGACGAATGGCGGGAGCGCAAAAAAGATAGTTGCACTCTTTTTAGATTTTAAGCGCGCTTTCGAAACGAGTGACAGAAAAATACTGTTAACTAAAATGTGCAAGTATGGCATACAGGGTAAAGAGCTAAATTGGTTTAAGTCTTTCCTGGAAAATAGAACGCAACGCACCAAAGTAAACAATTGTGTATCCGGATTCATAAATGTAGAGCAAGGAGTGCCTCAAGGATCCATATTAGGTGCCCTTCTTTTTATTCTATATATTAATGACTTGCCAACATTACTTCAATGCTTTAAGATGACACTTAACGCGGATGATACGTTGGTGTATGCAGAAGGAAAGGACGCTGCTGAATGTAATAGGAAAATAAGGCATGACATAAGGCATGCATCTTAATCAAATGGCTTGACATGAACAAACTCAAGCTAAATGAAAGCAAAACTAAAATGATGGAAATAAATTGTGAAAGTGATACACCTCTGGAAATAAATGGACAAATCATAGAGAAAGTTGACAGCATCAAATACTTAGGGATGCATATAGACAGGAATTTCAAAATACAGCAACATGTGGACTATATATGTAAAAATATTGGGAAGAAGATTGGTTTTTTCAAAAGGATCCGCAAAAGGATGAATTTTATCACAGCAGTAATGGTTTATAACACCATAATTAAGCCACATTTCGAGTTCTGCTCAACAATTTTATATGAATGTTGCAACCAGGGTCAGGTCGAAAGACTTCAAAAACTGCAGAACAAAGGTATGAGGAGCATTCTAAGATGCAACAGGTTTACACCATAAGGCACATGCTAGAAGCACTTAGTTGGCTGAACATCTAGCAAAGACTTAATCTAAACACGTTTCTGGCAGTCTTCAAAATAAAATATGGGCATGCACCGGAATATCTGACCGGTGAGGTGAGACAAGTTCGTGACGTTCAACCTTATATGCTGCGAAATATAAACGATTTTAGACTACCCAATCAGTACACCACCGTGGCGAGAAATACAATTATTTATTAGGGATTCCTATTATTTAACACTCTACCACCTGACATAAAAAATGCAAGAAACTTTAGATCGTTTAAAAGAAAATGTATTCAGTTTGTTAAAAATAATGATTAAAAGCAAGAGAGCGACTGAGTATAATGTAATAATAATAACGTATACAATATTTATTTAAATTTTTTAAATGGATTGTTAAAGTAAGAAAAAAATACTTATAAAGAAACTACTACTACTACTACATAGTTACTTGAAACTTCCTCAATGGCGCTTTACTTGGGTGTGATGACCCCATGGATCCTAGTTTGTTTTAATACCCCACCGAAGGTATATTAATTTTAGTGCATAGTTTGTAACACAGTGAAATAATCACCGCAGACCCCTAAGACCTTTTAGAGACATGATCGAGACCGACAAGTGAGTCGATTAAGCCATGTCCGTATGTGGGAAGTTTTTAGGTCTTTAAAATTGAGCTAGGACGCTCAAACTTGGAGCATATCTTGGTTCTTATTTTGTACAGACAAAGTGTAAAAATTAGTTAAATCCGCCGACGGCCACGCCCACTACTGGCTTCAATGTAAGACAAAGCGCATTTTGTCATGATTATAACGAAATTACAATTAATTGATTTTAGTTTTTAGCCCAGACCCACTTTTGGAGGCGTGGCCTATACAAATAATATATGAATTCGGGACAAAAAAAAATTAGGATTTGGCGTTACATCGTATATAGGGTCGGGTATATAGAAGTTTGTCACAGACGAAATCTTGCTCACTCTTACTCACTTGTTCTTTTGGTATGCAATATCAAACCCCGAAATTGGTCCCTTCCTCCGATGCCTCTTATCCCTTTTATCATCCCTTACCCATCCAACTATAAGTGTCGTATAACCTTCGGAGCAGTAGTAAAAATTCAAAAAATCATTGATGGATGATTGGATGGACCCAAAGGATGTTTTTACTCCTGGTGGTACTTACAATGGCCAAAAGCCTCCCGCAGTTATGACTACGGCCAACAATCATTTTTGAATGATTCCTTCCAGAGGATGCGAGCTCTGAAATGCACCTAACTAAGAAACAGCGGATGAAAGCAGCTGATTGGTTTAGAGTTGGACTGACGGCGAAGATTCTTCGGTCATCTCTTTGAAGCGTTCCTTAATCGCCTCCATGGAAAGCGTCTTGCTTTTCGTTGTGCGGTACCGAAGAGGAAGAAGAAGCAATCCAATCTCGTTATGAGATTCACTCGCCTTCAGTTCCATAAGTCTGCCCGAGCACGGTTTAAGTAAAGTCGGTTCTGCTCCTACCGGTAGGTAGTTGAGCTGACGGATGGAAACCAGACGAAGTGAGTTCTCCCTTGGGTATGAGTCGGTAATTACCCTGTCCAACAGGTTTTCTGTGACTATCATCGAATGGAATGTGTTGCCTGATAGCAACTTGCCAGATTACATACATCGCACTTTAAATCAACTGCGAAGTTTCACCTTTGCAACAGAGGGAGATTCCGAGAAGAACGATTTGGAAATAGTAGAGAAGATTGACGAGTGTTGACAAGGGGTAGAGAGGTCTACTTAAGATTTGAACAGCCTCCTTAAATCTTTTGTTTTAAACATGCCCGGTTACTAAAAATTAAGCAGAAAAGAATGCCATGCCGCAGCGTATTCGCAAAGAGACTAGGAGGTAGGTACTTAAAAACCCAATTTAGTAGAAGACGGGAATCTATATCGAACAAAAGAAAAGGACTTTAAAAAATGTATTCGCAAGTCAAAAAATTATTCTTATAAGAAATTTTGTAATACTTCGCATCTCTAAAGTTCAAGTGAAAGCAGTAGGCTTGTTCTTTGCAGGAACAGACCAAGTAAACTTGCTTCAATCCTCAAAACCTGATGGTAACTACACTGAGACCAATGCCGAGACCTTCAGTCTTCTCCAAGAAACTCACTTCCCGGCAAATCAGACCACTACGCTTCAATGGTAGCGGAAACGGTGATGGCGACTCTACACTGAAAAAAACGTAGTGTTTGGCAAATGTTTTCGTGAAAAACAGCGTATTTGCGTTGCGCTTTAAATGTTCACATTACATATTAATTCTTTCTCTTACAAAATTAGCTTCGCCGCAAACAATAAATATTCAAAGAGAAATTAGTATTGACAAAAATTTTATGAGGAACCATTTTGTTATTTTTCCCCACCAATATGAACGTTTGCCTGGGAAAAAGAGAATCGTTTTTGCTGCAAAAATTTTGTAAACATTTTGACGAATTTCTCAAACGTAAATTGAAGAAAAAAGCATTATTCGATTTTAGACGCTTGGGTTTACTCATGAGACATTTGTCAAAATTTGCAGCACTTGTATCTTATTGGAAATTCGTCACTGGTTGGAAATGAGAAAATGCTTTGCAGTGTTGGACAATTTACGTCGAGCAACAACGTTCTTTGACGTAAAAACTTTAAGTGTTACCGACTACCGACCAATGAGAAAAGAGAAAGTCAAAGAGAAGTCAATGCATTCTCTTTGAGTCATAAAATGTATGAGTATTGGTGAGACACAAATATTTTTGTTGTTTGTGGCAACTAATCGTCGCCAAACACGTTATTGTTAGCTTCAAAAAGTGTTTGTGACGAATCCTCCTTTTTTGTGTAGAACCAACGAAAACAACTGATATATTGCATTCAGAGCGGTGACTGATGATGACGCAATAAAATTTGCAATTGCATTTTTTGAGTGTTTAAGGTCACCTGCTGCTGATGGAATGCACCCAGTTATGTTGAAAGAAGACTTAAATCAGCCGTTGCCCACGCTGAAAAGAATATTCATTGCAAGCATTGGCTAGGCTTACATACCCACCCTTCGGCAAAAGGTTAAAGTCGTCAAAACTTTCAGACCCAATAGTCTGTCTTCTGTCCTATTAAAAAACTTGGAAATACAAAGGCAATGCTACGGTAGTACAATGAGTGCTCCATCGAATAGTAGTAATAGGCAAAATAAAAAAAAAAATTGCTCAATGTTTTATTTACAAAATAAGCCTACTTAAAATTTTCAATTTTGTTAAAAGAATTTTAGTCTATTATATATCGTTTTAGTAATTTTATCAGGTCTAAAACGACTTACTGATTTTCTAAACAGCAACCAATCCAATGGCACAGCACACAGGTAAAAGACATTAATATTATTATAGACTTCCTGGGTCTATATAATAAAATATAAACAAACTATTACCTTTTTTACATTCTCTTCTTAAATATCCTTAACAACCTCTTAATGCACCAGTATACCCATGGTAAAGCAAAGCTGTAATAGTTGAATGCTCGTTTAAAAAGACAAGTTTGTAAACTGGTCGCCATGTTTATAACGCCATTGGTTATGACCAGCAATGACTATAGGTTTAAATGCGCCTAAATAATAAAAGGGGAGAAAAATCCATTACTCTTCTGAATGACTTCCAGTTCATTGGCCAGCATTAGGTAGCCCACAGCCCTCATAAGCCGAAAGATTTGTCGTTTGTCGACGGAATTTTTATCGGTCCCACAGAGGCGCTTTTATAACACATGCTTCTTTCAATGTCCACCTAGATCATTTTATGTATCCCAAAATATCCAACTGATGAGTATGCAGATAAGATAAATGCAGGTACACACAACTACCTACCTCATCAAAAGGTTGACTTGAGCAATAAAAAACATCAAGGAGAGAACACAACATGAATGCCATCTTGTGCGCTCGGTTCGACCAAAAGTAATAAACATTTAATATCCGAGTAAACCTCTTGATTGGTTTAGTTTGTAATTTCAAAATGATTTATTCATTTATTGCGGGGCTTACGAGTGGTTGGGAGATTAAAAGGCTGCCAAAAAATAAAGGCATTTAAAAAAAGGATTCCTGAATCGAACGAGTTTTAGTGTAGTATTAAAAATCTTTTTTCATCATTCCGTTTAATCATGCTAGAACGTTCTAGCAAAACTCGAGTTCTTTACAATAAATCAAGGATCCAACCAATACAGCTCCTCGTATACGGCAACGCCACAAACGAATAGGTCAACTGCTGAATTTATGAACCTTCTATAAAGCACATTTACTTTGACCATTAAAAGTTACCAAATACTAACTCCGCATCACTCCAAGGACACGGCCTACAGAATAGTCGAAAACGGATAGTTCTATATCTGCCTTTATTGGGCAAACTGCACCAGGATTGTTTCGAATGTTGCCAAGTTCAAAGCACTTCTGTGCTGTGTATACTTCAGAATAAAAGCCAAAGATGTTCATCCCTTTTGCAGAGAGCCATAAGTCCCTTCGCCTCGGTAACCCTTCGACGAACAACACATTTAGCAGGCAATTTTAATTGCTCCCATGTTGAAGATATTATTAAAAGAGTATATGGGTATTAAATACAGTTATTGTTATATCCTTTCCTATATTTGCACATAATTTCTCGCCCTTGGGAGGTGATATATGTTTTTAAAAAGGGAAACAGCGCGATGAGGATGATGTTAAGGCAACTTTTATTGTTTGATTTATTGTAAAATGGTTTTATGGCAGGAACATTTAACTGGTGCTTAGGACAGTGCTTGCCAAACATATTATTTATGAATTTCCGTCGTTTAAGAAGGCACAAAAATGTGTATACGTAAAAAACTTGGTAATACTTGGCAGAAAAAGGGTACTGTGAAAAATTAAGTAAATTTTTGAAGTACAACAAATTTTATTTTTAACGTGAAAACTGTGTTTTAAAGCCTTCTTCCTCCCAGGCACTTTCAGAATTTCTATCTTGTAGACAAGTTAAAATATTTATATAAAGTTAATAATATAAAGTTGCACCTTATCTGCGATACGTTTGCAGAAAGGATAATTTTAAGGCTGTGGCCATTGGCCAATGAAAGTAATTTCACTGTGACAGCTTTCGATTCCTCATTTTTAAATTTTTTGGTTCTTTACCACTCAAAGCCATTGTCGGCCAGATAGTGGAGGACTGGGTGTGAACTTAAAGTTCGAAGGTCGAAACTTCGAGTCGAAGATATATCGAAATATGCGCACGCACCAATTGGACTACAGAAAATACGAACTATACTTCCCTTCACCCGCAATCAAATGGGTGGAACGCTCTAATAAGGCCTTGACGAAACTTATTTTCAAAAGCGTGGACGAGACTCAACGGGTTAGAGATCGGCGAGTCCCTTAATTCCTCAAGGCCTACCAGAATGCTATAATTCACAATTCTACTGGATACACTCAATCCCAAGCTTTATTTTGTCGGGTTAGCTGCAGCATGGCTGGCAAGATTTCTACCCTAACCCTAGTAATACGTGAGTTAATGACTTCGTCTTCCAAATTCAACGAACAGTTTTCCATGTGGATCGCTTACATCGGAATCATGAACGGCATTATGTTCTGGACAAAAACAAAACTAAGAGGGGTCAATGTAATGCAGCGACAAAATGTGGTTGTTTTTATGGCGCTGTGTTTTCGGGCCTTAAAGAATCCAGTTGATATCAGCAGACAGCAGCTTTTATCAATGACAGCCGCTGTTCGTCCAAGATGGCTTCTATATTAATCTATATTAGACGCTTAGGGAAGCCTCTCTAGCTGTCATACCTTTCTTTTTATCTGCTGTCATCTTGAATGTGCTGCTGAGGCTCACAGTGGGCGATACTTGAACTTGAACCACAACATAAGTCGAGTCGAAATCTTTTAATTGTGAACATCAAAAGCGAAAGTAAAAAGCGGCTGAATTCTAAGGAGTAATTCTTTTTGTGATGAAGTTAAATTAAATACTTAAAGAAGTGAAGTCCATTAATCAAGTACCTAATTTGTTGTTTAATAGTTGAGTATTATTTGACAATCCCCATTCATTGAACATGAAAGTAGAAAAAATTACTTGCCTCGTCGCTATATCCAAAGGGAGGATTTTATTTATTTCCATACCACAAGACCAATCAAGGATGTTATTGAAAAGATCGCTGTGAAACTCCAAGGAGCTGGCAACAGGATACGAGGACTTTCCGGTCATAGTCAAATCCTGCTCACACTCTACGACGCTGTCTAGGAGTAATAGACCTAATTACACCTAATCCCGACTTCAAGCGAGATAACTCTATTCGCAGTGACACTCCAAGCAGAAAAAAATGTAGGTGGGGGAACATTACAACCAACTCCAAGGCAGCAAAACAAATGGTCCTAAATCGTTTAAATCGTAAGTTTACTCGAGCACGCAGGTGTGTTTTAAGAAACTCGGCATCCTCGCACGTGCAGAAGGTTTAACTCAACTTATTTCTTATCTTAGAAGGTCTTTTAAGCAGAAATGTTTGGAACTCAAACCAGTCGAAATATCAAAGCTATGACAAGCTATATTTTCACCTACGTAAATAGCAAAGCATAGCTTTAAAAGGCCAAGTAAGACCAGAAAGCTGAAAAACATAAAGCTTCGACCGACAATATCTTCATATATCAACGCTGACAATGCTAAGAAAAATGTCCGCATAATTTGCGTGTCAGGCCATATAGTGCTTCTATCTTAAGGTGGCGCTACAGTCCGGGGTGGACCTGGGCCTCAGCCAACAAGCTTCGCCAGCCAGCTCTGTCTCTAGCTAGCCGTCTCCAGTCTTGCACGCGAAGTTGGCTGAGGTCCCCTTCCACTTGCGTCCACTGGTGCTTCTTTAGTACCTTATTATACAAGCCTTTGTACAATAAAATTGTACAAAAAATACAAATTGTACAATACTCTCAGAGTATTGTACAATTTGTACAATACTCTGAGATTGTCGTTTGTGATATGAAAAAACTCTCATATCGCCGTTCGGAATTGACTTAAATTGTGGTGTCCCGTCAATGTTTATAAGAACACCCGAAACGCACATATCTTGCATTGTTGCCAGAGGTCAGGGGATGGCTCTTGGAGCTCCAAGTGCCGTTTACCTATGTAGTTAGCACGATAACAGGCTACGATTTGCTGCAAAAACACTTACCAAAATCAAGAGTTGATAACACTAATTTGATATGACAGTAAAACCCTGCACTTGTGCGGTTCCTTTTGTCCTCGATTTGCTTGTGAGGCATATTTAAATTATTAGAATAAAAAAAGAGTAAGGACATTTTAAACAACCCCACAAGACCAACCGAGGATTAACTGAGATTTGCTTACCATCCCTTAAAATAAGCCCATCTGTAAGAAACTATTCAAACCAATTTATATATTCTCAACACAATCTTTCAGCACAGCTGAGTCCAAGTTCACACCTCCTTGGAAAATAAAACTCCCATTTAAATCCCAGATATTATGACAATGATGACGCAGCACGAATTCCCATCAATATGTCAATATGGTATGCAGACCGCGTCCGTACAATGATTGCTCGCATGTCCATTCTGCGCCCTTTTCTGTGCCTAATCTGCCAATAACTTTGAATTTATTCAATTTAAATTTTCAGCATTCCCATTTGAAACAATTCAGCCCCAAATGACCTGTCGCCGTCATGGTCGGGAAGGCAACACATAAAGGCTCCATAATGATGGTGAAATTCGGACAATATAACCCTGCGGGACCTTATACGATATGTATCCGAAACAGGTTAAGTAGCTATCGATTTGATTCGATTCCTTCGCTTCAAAAACAATCTATTGCTACGTGGAATGCTGTAATGGCCAAAATCTAGCCCTTCCCCCTAGCAGGCGAAATCCGTAATTTAATATCTATAAATGGACCAGAGCAAATCCTTGCTGAAACCCTTTGTTTACCCATTTGTTGTTTATTTTTATTTATTTTTTTGTATCGATGGTTCGTCCTGCCAAAAACAAATGTTGTCATTGAGTGCCGTAAGCCGCTGGTGCATTGGGCCGCAGGGATGTTAAAAGGGGGTTTGAAAAAAATATAATATTAAAAAAAGGGTTCGAGCCAATAGCTCTAAATCGAATCGTTTTGTGGTCAAGTTGAGGGCAAGGTAGTTGTAAGAATTTGCACCCTTTTGTTATAAATTTTTGCGGCGGGCGAGGTGTGTTGCTAGGCGGAAGCTGACTTTTATGATTTTATTAAAAAGGCGTGCAGACAATTTGGTGTGGTTTTATAGAAAAGGAAATAAGCAAAACATGTGTTGCCAGGATGTACCAATTCGCTGCAGTTACGGTTTTACTTTTAAGAACTGATGATAAGGGGGTTTTATTAAGGACTTAAAACAAAAAAAAAGTATACACACAAATATGCGGATTTAATAAAGTAACAGTGATAAGTGCGTTTAAAGTGTCCAGACTACCCTATAAATCTATAGCATTTGTAGATACATATAGCATTTTTACTTTAAGGTTTTTTTTAGATTGAATTGGCTTTTCTTCTATATCGGAAACACTTACCACCACATCACTCTGATTGTTTTCCGTTTTGATTCGTTTAGACACGACAGCTCTGCACTCTGCCTGGACTGTGCTGAAGAGGACGAGATCACCAAACACGCAGTTGTCAATGCCCATACTAAAAAAATCGAAGGGTCAAAAGAAAATTGGACAAAAATATGTAGCTTCGCAAAAATTCTCTAAAAAAAGCTGGTGACTGGAGAAAATACGTAAATCCACCTCTGAGTAGTAGCGCCGCTTCTGTTCAACAGGATGAATAGTTCAAGTCTGCGAGGAGAGTGAGGCTTACGTAAGCTTTAGGCATTTAACATTTCACAAGAAATTTGGCGGCAAAGGCAGCACGCAGACTAAGAGAGAACAACCTCTGGAAGCCGCACAAAGTCTAGGACACTCGAGCATACTGAACATCTTAAATCAAAATGGGTTTGTAACCCGCACAGATTATAAGAAATCTCAATATTTGACTTCGATAAAAGATTCAAAGTCACTATACCAAGTAGACAAGACTGGGTAGAGACAAATGTTGACATCAAAGGAATCGCTGTCTACCTATGCCGATGGATCGTAAACAGAATATGGAACAGGGTTCAGGAGTTCAACAGCATCCAGAGCTTGACCTAAAAAGAACAACGTTCCTTCTTTATCTCAGTAGAAACTTGATAAGAACACTCGTTGGTGTAGTCACGGGATACTGCACCATTGATGTCACGGCTACACGAATAGAAATCTTTGCGAACAACTTCCGTATAAGCTGTAGAGATGAAGATTTTCTCGGCCACTGTCCCGCTCTCCAAGAACGACAACTAACCTTTTTGGAGACAGGATCTTTGATACCCTGGACGACCTGGCAGGAATATCACTACTATAGACCGAAAAAGATTTATTAAGAGATCTGGCTACTTCAGTTAGTTAGACATATGTCCCAATGGGTCCATTTGGCCACCGAGTGATTTTGCACCAAATGCAAACAACCCTTCCAACCTATAACCTTACCTAAGCTTTAGGCACATATCTGCCGTCGTTGGTATCTTTGAAAAATCCTTCTGGCACAAAAAAAAAAAATTGACCGAATGAAAGGCTTACACAGAGCATCTTTTGATGGCTTTTCATCGACGCAAGAACGAAACAAAGTTATATGCACTCAAACGTTCCTTATTTGAAGCACATGAAAACCAAATTTTTTAAGTCCAAAAAAGAAAATTAGCCCTATTATATTATAATATATTATTTAGCCATATTTTGTACGTCTCTGCTGAGTACTAGAACTTAAAGGAATACATTGAAATCACAAAGCAAACTAACTTCGCGAATATAAGGCAGGGTTCTTCAAATTTAATCATCGTCTGACAGCTCCAGTATGCTTAACTGGCAACAAAGGCATGCGGGAAAGGACAGTGGCGTGATCGCAGTTTAGCGTGGGCACCGGCTGCCTAGTACCTCAACAGATCAACAGAAGATTGAGGTTCGAGCCCCTATGGAACGTGTTTTGGGGGAAGCAGAGTAGATGGGCAGGGGGGGGGGGGGGTGGGGGGTGTTTCCACTAAGGTAGGTGGTATACCCGCAGTTCGAATTAACGCTATCGTCCACGTTCCAGCCAGGTCCAGCTACTTATAGTAAACACCTTACGGGCACTACGACGTATTCGAAGCTACGGCCTAAGGGGCGGGCTATATTCCGCTCTTGGAGTCATTAAAAGGATCTAGTCCTCCAGAGAGTGACTCCCCGGCCATTTTAATAAACCACTAGTTTCGAATTAACATAATAAGACTCAAATTCAGACGTATTAACTGTTGGCGACAAACGCTGTAGAATGTAGACCGGACAAAAGAAGATTGGAAAAATGCAATAAATTCTACAAAGACTGCTACCAACGCACACGTTAACAAAAACAACGCCTTTTTGGAATTGGTTTCGTCGTTGGAGGCAAACTTAGGCAAAAAATCTTAAGCTTCCAGAATGTGATCGAGCGCCCCACGACGATCCGAACAAATCTTCTCAAAAGGACATGGACCGTAAACGAGATTAATATTGCGATCCATATTGCGATCGGAAGACAGTCAAACACCGAGCTGAGCTTTGGATCACACAAATGCAACGACAACAGCATTTATTTGGCCCCAGTGACGAATAGATCTTAAACCAGGTGGCCTGCCGGCATATTCTGTGAACCCATCGGCGTACCCACCAAAAGCGGACGAAAACACTTTAGACTGCTTCGAGAGGAAAATTCTTCGGACTATTTACGGTCCCGTCTGCATAGACGGAGAGTGAAAGAGGAGATATAACATCGAACTTTACGGGCTGTACAGCGATACCGATCTAGCCAAAAGAGTCAAAACACAACGTCTACGATGACTGGGTCATCTAGAGCGGATGGACACCAACACTCCGGCCCGGAAAATCTTCGAATCCACACGCAGGGACGGCGCAGTAGAGGAGCACCGAGACTTAGGTGGCGCACGCAAGTAGAAGAGGACCTCAGCCAACTTCGCAGACAACTTCGAGACAGAGCTGGCTGGCGATGCTTGTTGGCTGAGGCCCAGGTCCACCCCGGACTGTAGCGCCACCTTATGTAAGTAAGTAATCGGCGTACCCCACAAGCGGACCAAAAGAAATGCAGTAGACAATGCCAAGAAATGGAAATACTGTGAGGAAGTTTGACGTTGAGTCGGGGGGCTACATTCGCAGCAAATTTCCAGGTCTTTCTCCAATCGAGTCTTTCCATACCTTCTACAAAGTCGTATGCAGCCAGCATTAAGTGCTGATAGCCAGGGGCACCAATGCCAAAGTGCTGTCACAGCTGCCGCCTTGTGCACGCGAGCTATAGTGCTTCGGTTTCTCCGAAGGAAAATAAGAGAGCACGAGCAGCGTGAGGTTGAATAGATAGTGATATGCTAAGGAAGATAATGAGGACATTGTAGTGGATTTGGAAATACTTTTTCTGCAGACTGTAAGGGCGAAGACTAACCGAATCCCGCTGTCAGGCAGGACTTAGCAAGGCACTCAATCAAGACGACGACGAAACCGATGAAGAATACAAACGATACCGCCTAAATTTTCTGAATGGAGTGCCAGCAACTGTAGCTGACGGCCTCTTCGGAGGAAAACATCCGCGATTAATGGAACTTCAGCATTGCTTGTCGAAACCTCAAAATGCGATACCCTCTGAGCTGCGGCACCTACAGAGGCATCAGTCTCCTTACTTCGCATACAACATCTTTTCCGCTGCTCTGTGTCTACGCCAACCTGAAACCGGTTGTCAACCATCTGATGGGTCTATATCAGCATGGCTTTAAGCCAAGCAAGTTCTTTTTCTAAATCGCTCAAATTTAAGTTTGGGTATCGAACCCTTTGCCCGGAATTCAAAATCCCGGAAAACTAAAATTGTTCAGAATTCAAATTAGGTCAGATAAAAGTGGAAATACGTCGCGTAGCTGCGCCCTGAGCACCAGCATGTGAGGCCTAAGACCGGCCGGCGTATGAGTCGAAGAGACGCCCGGAGTCTTTTGTAAGAACCACCCAAAAACTGTTTGGCCTACAACAATTTTAAGTTCGGGATTTTTAATTCGGGAATTACGGAATAACGGGATTTCGGTGCCAACCCATAAATTTGATGTAGGTCAAGGGATCAAACCGTTTGCCCGGAATTCAAAATCACGGATTACAAAATGCCGACATCCTTTAATTCAAAATCCTGGAAATGAAAATCCCGGGAATCGAAGTCCCAGAAAACTAAAATTGTTCGAAAATACCGGAAATTTCCAATATTATAAAATTCAAATTAGACTAGGTTAAATTGAACATGCATGAGTCGAAGAGACAGGTTTTTTTAAGACCTCTTAAGAAATGTTTGACCCACACCAAACTTAAATTTGCGGATTTAAAAAACAAAAACGGAATTCAGATTTCCGGGATTTTAGATTGCGGGATTTTGAGGTCGTGATTTTGTAATCGGGATTTACATATACGGGTTTTCGATGCCAACGCGTAGGGCAAACAGTTCAGTTACCGCTCTGCACTCGTCTCGGCTGCACGCGCTCCGCTATCGGTCCTTGTTTTTTTTTCACAAATACTAATTACATAATCGAAAGTGCAGTGCAAAATCGAAATAGTTTATTCTCTGTTTACCATTCACCAGTAAAAACCATAGTGCTCCGCCCAAATTATATAAATCACGCACGGTTCTAAAACTAAAAAAAAAATCCATTCAGTGCTTGTGCAGTGCTAAAAATTAACCACCGCATAGAATTAGTGAAAAAAAAAAAACAAAAATCATTCAATCGCACATCACCCATCAAGTGTCACACTCGCGCCGCTGAGCTACAATCTTCATCTCGCGTGCATCACCCCTCCCCCCATCCTCTATATACAACACATAGCCCAGTCCACATTATCAATTTTCTTGTCTTCTACTGTTTCCCTTTGCCTGTCGCTGCTGGTATCAACACTCCAATGCACGGTTGGAGTGCCGCTGCCAGCAGTGGCAATGAGCGTATAGCGGATTGTTGATGATTTTTTTTTTGCTTGAATTTACCACACAATGCTATGTACAGGCATAGTACTTGCAAAGTATTGTTGTTGTGTTTCTTTGCGAGGATTTTCACGCAACAATCCAGCTTAGTGTTTGTCGTTTATTTATTGTTTCCGAGCAGTTGTATTGTCTTGCGCAGATGAGTGACTTCCGTGTCGACATTTGCAACATTCGTGGGCTGCGGAAAAACCTAATTGCAGCGTACGTCCATGTCTGTACTTACAGCCCAGCTGTTTTGGCGCTAAGTGAAACTCAGGTATTAGGCATAGATCCTGTAACAGGTCAACCCGATCCGGGTTTTAAACTCCCTGGTTATCGCTTAGAGCCATTATTCTTTCCACATCGTGGCCTCGCCATTTATATTCGTGATGATATTGTCTACCATATTCCTCCACAACTCAACACCTGTTCCAACCCAGAATTCAATTTCATGTGGATAAATTTCACCGTCCGTAGACAAACAATTCATTACTGTTTCTTGTACAGAAGCCCTAACTTGGGCAGTGCATTAACTTGTAATGAGTTTGATGCTCTGTCCAACTCCATCTTAAGAATTGTTTCCTTGAATCCTAATAATGAAATCGTGATTACGGGCGATTTCAATATTCACAATTCTAAGTGGCTTCGACATTCTGGTCAGACAACACCCGAAGGAAGGTATGTTGAGATCTTTGCCGCGTTAAATAACCTAACGCAACTTGTAAACGAGCCTACACGGATACCCGACATTAACAATCATCCCGCCAACACTCTGGATTTGTTTCTTACCTCCCATCCCGATAAGTACACAGTGAATGTACTGTCTCCTCTAGGCTCGTCAGACCACTGCGTCATATCAGCCACGTTCCTATTGGGTAGTCAACCTAATAAGGAAATTACTCCAAGAAGAACAGTGTGGCGGTACGAGAAAGCCAACTGGGACGGCCTTAATAACTTCTTCAGTCGTTTTAACTGGTCTTTGTGCTTTCTCGATGACAACGTAGATGCTGCTGCTGATATGATAACTAACACCATTCTCCTTGGTATGAGATCCTTTATCCCTTACAGGATTAAGAGTATCAAACCAAAGGAGAACTCGTGGTTTGACTCGAGCTGTAAAGAGGCGATTAGGTTAAAGGAGTTATGTTTTCGGTCCTACAAGACCAACCCATCACAGGTAAACCGAAAAAAGTTTAAACAAGCCAGAAATGATTGTAATGCTCATATTCGCCGTGTCAAATTCCAATACGACCAAAAGCTGAGGCAGAAAATACTACATTGTCCCAAGGGTAGTAAAAACTTTTGGTCTTTCGTCAAAAATGTCAAAAGCTGTGCCTCATCTTCCATCCCAACACTCGTTTACAATGACATTCCAGCTGTCACCTCTCTAGACAAAGCGAATCTACTTGCAGCGCATTTCGCTGCTAGCTCCATGCTCCCTGATTCTGCAATGTCCCCGCCTACACTTGAGCGCGTCGAATATACCATGGGACAAATTCACTTTCGCGCTCGTGCAGTCAAAAGAGTACTTCGAGATCTAAACATTCACAAATCCGCTGGTCCAGATGGAATATCCCCCATTGTTCTGAAGAGGTGTTTTTCCGCGCTGGCAAAACCATTGTGTAAGCTTTTTCATCGGTCCTACTCCTCAGGTCTCTTTCCGAGTAGATGGAAAACAGCATTTGTCCAGCCCGTCCCTAAAAAAGGCGATTCTTCTTCTCCCTCTAGCTATCGTCCAATTGCACTTACCTCCCTTCTTTCTAAGGTCATGGAAACGCTGATTAATTATCAGCTTATGAAATATCTTGAAACACGAAAACTTCTTAATGACCGGCAATACGGTTTTCGTAGCAAACGGTCCACTGGTGATTTGGTGGCATATCTCACTGAAAAGTGGAATCATTCCTTGCATCTTCTAGGTGAAAGCAAGATTGTTGCGCTTGATATTTCAAAAGCATTTGACAGAGTTTGGCACCAAGCTCTCTTGTCGAAAATGCGTGCATTTGGAATCGACGAATCTCTTATTCAGTGGATTAGTAATTACCTTTCGAACCGTTCAATTCAAGTTGTTTTGGATGGCTTCAAGTCCGCAGTTCATAAAATTAACGCTGGGGTTCCCCAGGGCTCTGTTTTGTCTCCGACACTCTTTCTCATTTTCATTAATGATCTCCTGTCTGCTACAACTAATCCAATCCACTCCTTTGCTGATGACAGTAACATCAGTTTCTCATATTCGTTCTCGGTTCCGCGCCCCTGCTCTTCGGACGTTGAATTGGAACGGCAGCGTATTTCAAACTCATTAAACTCTGACCTTAACAGCATTGTATCATGGGGATCTCGAAACAGAGTGGAGTTTAATGCTTCTAAAACTCAATGCTGTCTTCTGTCATTAAAGCAAAACCGAATCACCCAGCCATTATCCATGAATGGCACTTGCATCGACGAAGCCGAAACGCTTTCCATTCTCGGTATGTGTGTCAATAACAACCTTAGTTGGAATGACCACATATTCGACGTCGCCAAGAACGCTGCGAAATGCCTAGGCTTCCTTAAAAGATGCAAGAAGTATTTCACCCCCTCTGATTTGGCTATTTTATATAAGGCATATATTCGCCCCAAGTTGGAATATAATTCCCATGTCTGGGCTGGTGCTCCAAAAACAGCACTTCTCTTGCTAGATAGGATACAAAAACGCGCGTTAAAACTTGTTGGAGACAAAAACATTGCGAAGTCTTTTGACTCATTAGAACATCGACGTAATGTATCTTGTCTTTCACTGTTTTATCGCTTTTTTCACAAACAATGTTCCATCGAAATAGCCAATTGCATTCCGCCCCTAAAGACGTTCCACCGTAATACTCGCCAAAGATCGAATGCACATCAGTTTACCCTCGAGCCCACCTTCGGACGCACAGTAAAGTTTAGAGGTTCCTTCATAAGCCGTACAACGCGAAAGTGGAATGTTCTCCCACGGTCAATCTTTCCTGCGCAATACAACTTGCAACTGTTCAAAACAAGAGTGCATCGGTACCTCTCCTCCTTTTCCTCTTCTTCTAATCCTTTCCGCTCGTGAGATGTGTAACATTAAAAAGGGTATCCAATCCCTTATATTCGCGAGTGCATTATAAAAAAAAAAAAAACAGTTCTTGAGTTGGCACCGAAATCCCGGAATTCAAAATCCCAAGTTGAAACCCAGAGTTGGGTTGACACCGATTAACCGGAATTCAAAATCCCGAGTTGGGTTGACACCGATTAACCGGTATTGAAAATTCTTGAAACCAAAAACCCGGATTACGAAATCTTAGAATCCGAAATTCCGGATATTTGACGCTACGCGGCATATGTCATATTTTACCTAACCTAATTTGAATTTAATAATCCCGGAAATTTCCGCTCTTTTTAAAAATTTAATTTCCCGGAACTCTGACTTTCGGGATTTTCGTTTCCCCGATTTTCATTTCCGGGACTTTTTAAAATTCAATGTCGGGATTTTTAATTCCGGGCAAAGGGTTCGCGACTCAATTTTACCTAACCTCATTTGAATTTAATAGTCCCGGAATTTTCCGGGATTTTTCAACAATTTTAGTTGTCGGGATCTTTGTTTCCGAGATTTTGAATTCCGGGATTTGTTTAAATTTAATGTAAAAAAATTCCAGGCAAACCTTTCGATTTCTTTCTATATACTGAAAATCCAACCCAATACTTAATCAAGGTTAAGTAGAAGTTAAGGGAGTATTAAAAACATGTTTTTGAGAATTGTTAAGGGCTTAATACAAATTTAAAATATAAAAAGAATTATTTCAATTTAAAAGAAAATTCTTCGCTAAAGTAAAAATTTATTTGAAAAAGGAAAGAAAAGTAAAGACGGTTCTGCTCGGCCCTTCCAATAAGAGATGCGCATCTTAAACTTCATCTAGAAGAAAAAGCAACGCACGCGGAACAAGAAAAAGACCGCTGAGCCAAACCGAGCCATCCACTTTTTGTGCTATTCAACTGAGAATATGAAAGATGATTTCAAACCCAAAACACGTATAAGCTCAAGAACGAATTCGAGGCTATGTAGGTATTGTGTAAGGCTTTCAGATTAATTAATTATCGCAAGCGTTGCCAAGACCTTAGCTGATAAAGATTCCGCCACAAGAAGGTACCAATCTTTTTGACAATATAATTTAGCCCAAAATATGAAAGTTGAAAACTACGTACATAAATGTTCACAATAAGAAGATTATCCAACAACCTAATTATTCCTGATCTTAGCAACTTTTTTCTAAAATCCGATCTAAATTTGATTGGTTGCACCCGCATAAGCTCAAAAAAATAAGACGTGACTGATATAACGAATAAAAATATTCTGTGGATGTTACACAGACAATAAAGAAAATTTACAAGAAGGTGCCTAGGTAATTTGTGGTTAGGTAACCTACAAACAATAGGGTTATCATCACTCATCAATAACAAGGTTTATGCGATGCAGTCATTCCAGCTTTTAACGCGACATTTACCACAACAGAAAATACATCAACTTTAGAATTTTCTTTAGAATTTCCAGCAGTGTAATTTTAAACATTTTGTCTGAAGTTTGCCATCGCTTGGTTACATATTTTTTCGCAGCTGAAGAAAATATAAATTCTTATGCTCTTCGCTTATGAATAATAATATCAAAGCAAAATTTCAACCTTTCTAGTTTCTACTTATCAAAATCATAATTCCGATCCTAAAAAGACACATTTTAATTGATCGCGCACGAATTTCGGTAGCTGCACAGTTCTCTGAATTAAATAATCATTTCTCCTGCTCTTTTGTTATTATTTATTTTGCGTCCCTGCATACAAACGTTTAGTAACATAAATACAAATTTATGCAAAGACTCACCTTTTTTCCATCTCCAAAATTGTTTACATATTTTAACAGATGACAAATTCACTTGTCTACACAATTTTTAACAAGAACACAGAGCTCACACACTGTTTTATCATCCAAAATAATCGAAGCACTTTTAAATAATTTTCACAGCAAGCGCGATCACACCTGCTCGGCGGCACCCGCACAGAACTTTTGTGATAAACAACTTTGACATTCGCACACGATAAGCGGGATCTCTGAGTGTGAACCAGTTATGCTTGAGAGTCGAAAAACTATGTTAAATTGAGTTGGAGTGGGATAAGCATTGCGCATGTCGTATGTAGAAAGTTTTTGCCATTTTGATGATGATTTGAGTTAGTGCTGAGTTAGTGTTCTACTAACTGAGTAAAGATAATAATGACTAGACTACATTCACATTGTACATAAATATTAGTAGTTTTCTCTGAAAAAGAGATCTGCAGAAATAGCACATTTAAAGTTATTGGTGTGCTTTGCTCGACAAAGCTTTGGAAAAAAATTATCAGTTTTACTTGTATTCTCGACTTTGTCTCGGGGTCAGTCAAAGACTTATTTTCTTGTTTCTTTATTATATACATAATGTATGTTGGAAATATTTTATTTGTTTTCCTTAGGGAGTAAAATGGGCATACACCGTGTATTATATGTGTGCATTGAGGAGAAAGAAAAGATCTCATTAGGACAGACTTGGGAGTTTAATATTTAAAACATTCAATAAAAAATAGCAAGATATTTTTGTGTTCACAAAACATTGTGGAAAGAAATGATCTGAAAAAGAAGAGAACGCAAACGCATACAAGGTTAATTCTTTTTAAACCTACACGCAACGATTTGATTTGACATTTTGAACTTTTTTTTTGATGGTAAAACAACAAAGTGTTTTCATACTTATCTTAAAAACTTTTACAGCAAGAAAAGAAAAAATTTCAACATAGGTACACTAAAGAAATATTAGATTTTTAGAAAAAAATTGATTTTCGAAGAGGTATTGAATCACTTTGTTCAAAAAGCCGATAAAGGGCACACATACATAAAGGGCACAAATAAAGCAACTAAAGGTAACTTAAGCAAAGCTGAAGACAGATAACAGTTTCAAAGCTGCGGTTTTGACGTATTTTCAAACAAAAATCATAGATAACATGAAAAAAGCCGACATATCAAATCATACATACATATCAGAAATTATTAAAAAATTTCGGGAAAACTATAGCGAAAACAATCAGCAAATTCCGAAAATCAGCTTAAAAACTTCGTAACCATGGGAAAAACGATTTTTCAAAATATTTTGGTTTGATACTGATTGTACCTGTTAAAATTTGACCTAGATTTTAAAACGCGTATAAGGAATCTCAAATTTTTAAATTTTTGTTTTAAATGTCGTTTCTCAATCATTTCTTTTTTTAAATAGTTTTAAAAGCAAAGTAAGAAAATAATGGTATAAAGCCTGTGTCTTATACCTTTATTTTTGAATTCTGTATACAATGCAAACGCAAAGTACACTTATGAGAATTGAAAAGTGGGATTGGGCCATGATTCTGCTTTCAAAATACTGCCTTTTCAAAATTCTGTTTTCGGCAATAAAATTTTTTCAAGCAGAGCAAAGGTAAAAAAAGAAAGAGGCAAGGCGGTTGCAGGGGGCGGCAAATACAAATTTCACTTTGTCATAGTCGCATTATCCAGAGTTTTATAAAAATAATTTTGATTATTCCTTATTCTGTATGCTAAAAGAGATTTTTTACTGTCGTTTTATAGATTTTAGATCTAAAAAATGCAGAAAAAACAAAAAACTAGTGGGAGAGTTACAATCCGCCTAGGCGAATCGTGGGATACCCCATCCCAATTGACCACTGTCGAGCTCCAAAATGCGTCAAAAATCTTGGTTGTTAAATTTCCGTTTCTATGAACTTTAATTGTGTTGAGAATTTGTCAGTTGAGAATCTTCTTTCTTAAAAAAGAGGCGTGACATTAACCTCTTTTCAATAACATAATTTTTTTATCATTTTTTTTATCAGATGTGGTAAACACGTGTTGATCGCAGCTTTATGTTAAAAAATTGCTTTGTTTACTTAAAAACGCCCCCATAGGAGTGCTTGGCAAAACTTATTAATTTGAGTTGATAGCTTACGCACATATCTGAACATTTTATAGTGCAAGTTTTTTGGAGTTGAGGCAAATATATCAAATAAAAACCATTTATTAGAATGCATACTAAATATGACCACGCCTACAAGGCTGCAGCTTTCGCATTTTTTTAAATGCCAATCATAATACACGAGAGAGAGGATATCGCATTCCAATTTCAGCTTCCTACGACAGCTTTGATTTTTCATGCGATAAAGTAAAGTGGGCGTGTCAGTGGGCAGATTTCAAAAATGTTTACACTTGTACTGCTTCGGGACCTAGAAAGAACAGATATCAAGTTTCAGTATCTAGGTCAAAATTTAAGGCCTAAAAACTACCGACAGACGGGCGGACATGGCTCATTCGACTTACGATTCGGTCTGCCTCTCTGCTTCCCACTGAGACCATTCGGTCTGCCTGGTCTGCTTTCTCTATGTTACAAACTATGAATCAAACTTAATGCACCTCCTATCCTATGGGATGGGGTATAAAAACGTTTGCCTCCCTCTATCTCAGTAACGGTAATGTATACCTCTTTAAAATCATAATAATCTTAAACATAGATCATTTTCAGAAATAATATTAGGGTGGACGGAGGCTAAAACTCCAAAATCTTTCAAAGATACCAATACGCCCAATTTAGCAGGCATATAATACCGAAGTAGCCGATATTGGTTATGTCCGATTTCCACTTGCTAAAAAACCACCCATTTATGAGAGACACTATGAAACTGCCAGAACGCACTTCATGGTAGTAAATTTTCGCTCTCTCATAATACTTCTTGACTACAACTAAGTTACCTTAACAAGTAGTTTACGCTTCCGTAGTGTTTATCGCATTGGGTAGGTTGCTATCCAGTGAGCGCACCTACTAAAGCCGTTCATTCGTGCGGCTTCACCCTACGTCGCTAAATCGAAGGGTCTTGTTCTTTGTAGTCGTCGCTCGTTGTTTACATTGTTAAGAGCCTCGTTGAGAGTTCGGATCATTTCATCGTTGCAGTGAACATGAAGGCGAGCATTTAGTTTTCGAGCAAAGTTTGTTACTTCTTCGCACGCGGTAGCTATTCCTAAGTCTCTGTGAATATCACTATTCCTAATATACGATGGAGCATTCACAATTGCTCTTAGTATCTTGTTTTGGAAAGTCTGCAACATGGACATGGTTTGGTACAACCTCAAATTTGTATTCCGTATGTCCAGGACGGCTTTAACACCTGCCTGTACAAGAGCAGTTTGTTACATATGCTTAATTTCGAAAATCTTCCGATAAGCCAATACATTTCCCTGAGCTCGTCACGCTTTTTCTTTACGTGTGGTTTCCACCTTAGTTTAGCGTCCAGTGTCATCCCTGGATATTTTGCGTCATTTGCATAAGGTTTTTGTGCAGAACTTATGAACAGAGGTAAATTGTTAACCCTTCTGTAAGTGAAATTCACGTGCGTAGACTTGTTCTCGTTAAGAGCGATTCGCCAAGTCTTCGTCCAGACACAAATTCTGTCCAATGCTCGTTGGAGGTTTCTCGTTGATGACTCGTCTGATTCACCTGTTGCCAGGATGGCCGTATCGTCCGCAAACGTGGCCACGACTGTCTCGTCATCTAGAGGTATGTCTCTTGTGTAGAGCAGAAACAGGGTCGGACCGAGGACGCTTCCCTGGGGTACGCCAGTACGAATTTGTTTGAAACTCGAGTATTCACTACTACACCTAACACGAAAGAGTCTTCCTTCAAGATAGTTTTTCAATATTTTAAACATGTCCTCCGGCAAGTTTTGCCGTAGCTTATATTTCAAGCCTTCGTGCCATACCTTGTCGAAGGCTTGCGATACGTCCAGGAAAGCACTTGAACATACTTTTTTCCCTTCTAAGGCTTTTTCAATTTCATGCGTTATTCTGTAGACTTGATCTATTGTGGAATGGTTTGGTGTGAAACCGAATTGATCCCGGTTGGATCAAACGTCTTTCTGCAATTATTGGTTGTAATCGCTTCAGCAGTTTCTCGAATACTTTCGATATTATCGGCAGAAGCGATATGGGCCTATAAGATTTTTTTATCATTTGCACATTTCCCCGGTTTTCGAACCATAATGACTTCAGCAACTTTCCATTGCCTTGGAACGTATAGAAGTCTAAGAGAAGCGTTTATAATATAAAGTAGCTTGACTAATGCCTTTTTTGGTAGCTCTTTCAATATTTCGCCAGTAATCAGGTCGTAACCCGGGCCTTATTATTTATAAGTTTGCTAATTGTCGGTGCTAACTGCGTTCTTTTGGGACGAAGTGTTGTTCCAAGCAGCGCTCTGAATTGCTTCAATGAATTTGTCAACTGCGGTTTCTAACTCGAAAGGAGTTTTCAATGGCACATTCAAGCCAACACCATCCTTACAGTCCTATCTGAAGGCGTCCCAGTTCATGTTTTTGCTAGCTAATCTGGAAGCTCTTTCTATTTTCGCCAGTCTTCCACAAATCTTCAAGATTACTCCTGAGTGGTCTGAGCAAAGATCATAACACTCTTCGATTCGCGTAAGGTATGAAAGGTAGCGATGAAAAAGTCGACAAGGTCAGGCTTTTTATTCCTATCGGTTGGCCAATATGTTGGCTTACCCGTGGAGAAAAAGTCCACTCCACGTTTCATACTGTTTTTGTGCAGTAATCTGCCTCTTGTTGAAAAAGTATACTTCGCGTAAGGGTCACCCCCAATGACAAAATTGGGCCCAATGAAGTCATACCTACGATCAAGATCGTCTTCCACCAGTCTATATCCTGGCGGGAAATAACAAGATGCAATCTAAGCAGTCAATTTTTACAGAAACTGAACTGCTCAACTAGCTCAACTTCTGTGTTCTTGAAGTGCTTTATGCAGTTCTTAATGTAGAGGGAGGAACCTCCTCTCGAATTTTGCGAAGGGTGATGTGCGTGATAGTCATTGTAATCTTTAAGTTTGGGTCTAGACCCGTTTTTAAGGTCAGTTTCCGTAATCATGCAAATATCAATATTATTTTTCCGTAAAAATATTTCTAGTTCTTCTATTTTATTCAGAAGGCCGTTTGCATTCCATGTTAGTATTTTAAATAACTGTTTCATATTCATGTGCTCTTGTAATTTTTTCGAGGCTTAAACTCGACCTAGCTCAGTTGTTGATTTTAGTCTGATCCTCAAGTTTTTCCAAGATTACAGCGAGGATTGTCTCAGATCCTGCATCTGTTGTGGGCGATCTTGCCTTGTTTTCGTTTGCCGCAACCTGTGCGTATGATTTCGGTCCGACTAGTGCACTTGAACTGGCGCCGCTCATTTGTGGAGCTTTTACGCCTTTTGTCGACGCCTCCTTTGCCAATCTCGCACTTTTGATCGGCTTTGGCGTCTTTGGCTTAGGAGTTTCAGCAGTTTTTGGACGTCCAGGGCTTGGTTTCTGATCTCGTTTATTTTCCATAAGAGCTTCTTTTTGCAGCTCTATGGCTACTTCGCATCCTCGATAGTTTGCGGAGTGGTTTCCGTTGCCAATGCCGCAAACTGCTGGATCCTTCATGTCAACTTTGCACTCTGTTGAGAGGTGTTTTCCGGCACATTTCACGGTTCTTTTTGGCAGTAGGCACTTGTTTGCCTGAATTCTTAGCATCGCTTACGATGTGGTATCAGTCTATCGCCCTTTCGCATGGGTTCGATTTTAACGCTGATGTTAAGTATCATCTTCATTTTATAAATATCGGGAGAAAAAACTAAATGGTTTTCGAAATACGCTTTAAAGCTTTTAAGATGGTTTATTGAAATAGTAGTATCAAAGCCTATCTTCTGATTTTTTTTGCGTTTTATCAACATAATTTTGCGCAAGTGCAAACAACTTCAGTGTCAAGCCAAAATTATGTTAAAATATTGAAAGCAAAAAATACGTTAAGCATTTATTGAAAATTTAAAAAAAAAATGTCAAGAAAAAGTTTTTTGTCACCCTCTTTCTAATTTGCAAAAAAAAATTTAGTAGTGAAACTTGAAATCCACCAAAAACAATAACAGAATGCCCGGTTTCACTGTGAAAGCTTAAATTTAGGATTAGTTAAACTTACACGAAAGTTTAAACTCAGTGCTTAAACCGTTGCTGTTTCTCAGTAGAATTTGATCGAGCGTTTAGCTAAACTTCCAGTCATTGTTTTTCGTTAGTTTTCTAGGCCACTTTAAACATCAATTGTCATATCTCAGCCCATATTTATTTTTCAAATTGCTTTAAAGAATCCGTGAAGGATTGCACGCAGTTCTTAAAACCACAAGCCGATTTCGGAACGGGTATTCTGTTTCGAAGATCTTTGCATCCAAAGTTTAGAAAAAATGTGACATTCTTGGCAAATTCGATTTGAGATTCTCAAGGCCACGTGATACTTATGACATTCACAGTATTTTTGAACAAAACTTCATTCCCATTTTCATCAAACGTCCGTTTTAACGTAAAACTGAAGTTTAAACCATCAACGGCGGGCGTTCAAGTTAAAATGCCGTATAAACTCTCGTTTAGGTTTAAACTAGCACTGAAAAACATTTTTTTACTTTTTCAATGTTAATGCAACCAGCATTCAATACTGGTTTTTATAAAATGGAATATTGGAAGGAGAAAATAAACCTATTCACGTTTCTAATTATCGTGCGAAACAAAAGTTTTACGAAAAAAAACAAAAATTTCAGATGTATTGGAATTTCTCTTTGGAACCTAAATTGCAGTTTTGTTAGCTCCCTTAATCACCACACATAAATACGTACTGAGGCAGGCCTCCACAGAAGCCTCCATTGCTTAACTGCAAGTTCGAAGTGTTTAACGATGCCTAATGATATTTACGAGTATATGCCGAAGCCCGTATTCTATTCGTTCATCAGCTTACTTAATCTTGTACTTATAAGGTAGGTATTGCTCCGGAGGTTGGATCTTCCAAGAGCTCAAACTTAGGTCATATTGAGGTCGCTTTAGAGTTAACTTACTCCCTAATTTGGGTGGTCCTCGTAAAAAACATGAAGTCTGTGAGTAGATAGACATTAGGTACGTAGATGATGAACTTCATACGAGCCTTAAATCTATTCATTAAAAAATCAAAGCCCAGCACAAAATAGACAAACAATATAGGTATCAACACAACATCAATCTATCATAATTAACAATAAACGCATATTCAAAGGTTAAAACACCAAGTTCACTTCTCCACAATAATAATACTCTTATTAAGCAATTTGGGAGGTTCCACCATAATCTTCCACCATCCACCATCAGCCAGCCAGCAGACCTACAATGGAATCGTAAATAGAACACCTATATCTCTCTTCAACAGGGCTACTTCCGAAGAGATCATTAAGCCAACAGGCAACAACCAACGGCACAAAATAACATGAGCAACAAAAACACCAACAACAGCCACCAGTGGCAGCAGCAAGACGCTGAGGGGGCAGCAAAATTAACTGCTTCTTTATTTACCTACATCGTTTTTCCATCTCATTTTCACTCCATTCCCACCCAGCAAGCGGCAGCATCAAGTTGGAAAACGCGTTGCACGAGAAGCGACACTTCTCCTTAATGAGCCACTCCACGTCCACGACCCGACTCATGGAACGTAGTAACTCCGCCCGACTGTTAAATTCCGGAATTAATTGGAAACCGAATACAAGCCCTGAGAAACGACGCATGTTCCGAATGGCTGCTGTCGCCCGCCGCTTCATAATGGCGATGAACTGCCGAAGGCGTGGCTTTCCTGGCCACAGTGTGAGTGCAGTACAAGCAATAAGTTCCGTTTCCACGGCAATCCTTAGAGGGGAACAGAACAGTAACCCCGACTGTAATCAACTCCATTCGGTGGATGATGTTTATCCTTTTTACTGTGACTGTATTCGTGTGTTAATAACTTTCCATTCTCAGCCAACCCTGCTGCTGCTTGGCCCTTTTTGAATCGATAACCACCGAGGAAGTTACTGCATCACACAGCACACTCCACCATCCTACCATCACCGCCGGAATGCTCTGCTCGGTTAATGAAATCTAATTTCGTTTCAATTCGCATTTTTACTTGGCAACTGCCTACGCACACACGTATAGACTCTCGGTCGGTGGTGTCGAAGAATTTGTGTTTGCCCTGTGCCAGCTCATTGAAAAAACGTCGGCAGTCAATTCCGAAACCATTCTTTGATTTCGGGCCTAATCATTCGGACACGGCAAACGGTAGCTCGCGTGCACCTTAGTTTGGAGCTCGTGCATTATAGTGATATCTTGTGACAGTGCACATACAGGGTGGTGCCTTTTGAGCATCCAAATGGGATAACAGTGACACAGTGAAAGATTTAAATCCTTTTTCCGTCATACTCTTGAAGTGAGATATTACAACAAAAAAATTCTTATTCTGTGATCGACGGATATAGTTTCGTGCTGTGATCGAGTAAATTGATGAATCGGCCGTCTAAACGCAAACAAAAGTGTCGTGCAAAACGCAATTAATTCAAGTGTGTGTGTGTGTTCGTACGATCGGCAATCTGGGTAGCCCGTATTTGACAACATCAGCTTCGGGCTCCGACAGCCCCAAGTTGTCACGACCCGAACACCATTTGATCGGTGGTGGTGATCACAAACAATTTCACCTCTCGCCGAGTTCGTCCTTTAATTTCGGGGCGTTTCGAGCACCCGTGGGTTTTCCGTTCGGCGCCCATCAGTTCTTCAACGGCAATATTTATCCCAATTTCCGGGACGACAATCCCGAGTCCAACAATCTGGATCTAGTCAATCCGTATATGCGTCACAGTGGTGGCGGTTTTAACAGTGCGAACAATCATAGCCCGCCGCTGCACTCGTCGTCGGTGGCAAACGGTTATACCAATCATTCGGACAACTCAAGTCAGCAACCTCCAATCACCGAATACCATCCGTACGGCAAGCGAGACTCAATTTTGGAATACCACGCGGCGTACTCAAACAATAACAACAACAACAATTTGCCAAATTCCCATCTGAAAAAGTCCACCGAGGGTTCGTTTAAATCGCGCTCCGACGAGGAGAACGCTTCAACGCCGCCACCGCCTTTGTGTTCTGGTTCTGATAGTGCTTTTCGCGGTGATTCTCTAGCTTCATCTCGACTGCATTCGGAGAGCCCTACGGATTGTCATCCCTACAGCAACAACAACAATCGTAACAATCGCAGCTACGACAACTCCAGCCCCGTAGACAGCACCAAATCATTTTCGGTCGTCAGTCATCGGAGCAGCGAGGAGGCGGGCAACAACAGCGAATCGAGAAGTCCCCCGCGTAGTGACTACAGTCCAGAGAACCTATCGAACAAGAAGTACGGTAGCGGTACTGGGAGTGCAATGTTAGATCATAAACTGCCTTTGAGTTTTTTGGGGCCGCCACTGGCAGCGCTGCACTCCATGACAGAAATGAAGTCAGCCGTCGGCGGTAATGGCAATGGGAACAGTGGTAATGGAGGCTCCGCAATTGGAAACTCGAATGGGTCCAACACCGGATTTGGCGGAATGAACAATAGCCATCATCACACCTCGACGACGCATACACAGGGTGCGGCAAATCCGCACGGGATTGACACGATATTGTCGAAACCGCCACCACCGGTCACGTCGACAGGACTAAGTGCTTTAACTGGAGGTGAGTAAAGGTTATTAGGAAATACTAGTGCTTTTGGATTTAGGGACCTCTTCCACAAGTGACAGAACAGCAGATTCGAATTTCATTATTCATCATTTTATGCGGGCAGAAAGTTGTTTCAGGGCTTTTAATACAGTTCCGACACTCTCGAAAAAAATTCTTTTATCACACTCTTGATTCAATGATTCACAGTGTGATAGTTATGTTGATGTTTGTTGCTTGAAAAGTCATCAATTAAAAATTAAATAATTAATAATTATTGCCTTAATTAATCTGAACGATCAACTAGTTTTTAAAACAGTCCATAATTCAAAAAAACTTGAAGACTCGCTAGGCATGCATCTGTATCAACAACTTCATCTGCAGCGCCTACATAATTGCAGTCATAGGTTCTTTCACGTTAAAAAACGCTCAATGCGTCCATCTCTTCATGAGTGTTTTTTTTTTTTTTTTGAGAACCCTAGTACCTATCAGTATGCGAGACAAAATTTAAAAAACTTCAATTTGTTTTTCCTCCTTTCAATTGTTTCTAATTCATGCGCACAGTCATTTGGGTTAAACTATTTCAAATCGTGAAATGATAAAGACCTAATTGTAAGTGAAATAAGCCTGTCCTTTCGCCCGTCTGTGTGTCACATGTTTTTATTCCTTAAACTTAAGGCTAGTGAACTGAAATTTCGTACGAACGCTCCTTGTTATGCGAAGCAGTGTTGAAATTTTTCAAATCTGCCCACAGAGATAGACACACCCACGATCCGTCTAAATGTGCAAATACTTACTAATTCCAATGCTTTCAAACTGTAAGAAGTCGTTAGAGGCTAAAATTTGATAATTACATCTCCTTCTGAAGTCTTACAGAAGAAATATAAAAACCCTAAGCTGCTCCTAGTGGGTGTGGCATCGATTTGAAGGTTTTTTTTTTTCAAATGCATTTTATTCAATATTTTTGTAGAAAACGCTTAGTTTGAGATTTAGTTCATACATGGTTTTGGCTCACTCTGACATTCAGAGGCGGAATTGAGAAACAAACTTTGAATATTCCAGAAAAACGTGGATTTACACTTGTCTTAAGCCTGAAAAATTTAGGCTTAAGGCTATATTTAGGAAAGAGTACAAAATAAACTAATTAAGGATAGAGTACGAAAAAACATACTCCTAAGGTAAACCAAACTCTATTCTATAAATTTCGCTCATACAAATTTTTTGGCCACGCCACCTTTCTGGGTTCAATTTTACAAAAAAAATAAATGTGAACCAAAAAAATCATATTTTGCAAATATTGATAGTTTGTAGGTAATAACGAATGAACCGATAAAAAAATTTACAAATAACTTTTTGTGCGAATTTGGGGATCTAAATATTACTTTCAATATACGTAAAGTTTAAACATATATTGAAAGTTATGTACGTATATATACGTAAGCCGTATACCAAAGTAATTGGGATGGATCAGTTTGTATGTGCAGAGTTTTAATTCAACTTGTAATGAAATTGATTCCAGCTTAACCCATGAATTTTAAGCTACCGAGTTAAAAATTTCGATTTAATTTTTTAACTTAAAAACCATGTTAACTACGGAGAGTCTTTCTCTAGTTTATTTACGAGTTACATATATATATCCTTCCATCTTCTGCGATCCTGGGCACGTGGCCAAGCCATGGTAGTTTTCAGGTTTTGCCTTTTTAAGCTACATCCACGTATGGTCCCTCCATTCGTCACCTTTGCACACAGGGTCATAAAAATATTTCTTAAAAGAGACGAACATATTTACGCGTTTTGTAGACCCAATACCGGGTGCGTCTGGTGAAGTCCAATTGTGTGACCCGGGCGTCTGGTTGATGTTCCTTCGTTCCCAGCGAAATCGGCCTCCAAAGCTGCAATGTTTTCGCGGCCACGCCCTGCGGTCTCCTGTAGTTCCAGTCTGTTCAAGCCTAGCAGCTAAGCGCCGTAATGTTTGACTATAGTTGGGGCGAAATGATTGGGAAATCGATGTCTTTTTACGCTGTGCTAACATCACCGACCGATTTATTGGTCGAAAGAATCGAGACGATTATTCCACACTCTTGGGGAGTATATCGCTCCGCTTGTATGTTTGGTTCATCTAATTTCAGGTCTGATTGACGAACGACGCCATTTGTAAAAATTATAGCATCTTCCGATAGGGTGATTAATTTTGCGCCACTTTGTTTATATATCGGAATGTTCTTCATCATCAACACCTTGTTGAGCAAACTTGGGATTAATCTAGGATCAGAATTGGTTGAAAAACATCTCAAAGTCAAATTAAAGGGTCTTAGGATTCAGATGGTGTTATGCTAGGTAAGATTGAAGTGGTAGTCGGGTCCGAAGAACCGACACACTAAGACCTATATACAGGTCCATTGTGGTACCACGTGGATCTGGAAACTTTGTCTACTCGTAAAAACGTGAGGAAATTTGGGTCGGTTGTAATTCGCTAAGATCGTCATAGAAGAAATCTCCGGGGTGAAATTTTCGGTTCTTAGAGAGCTGAGCAGGTGCAGAGACGGTGGATATGATAGAGGTCTGTTTTCCCTCTTGATCCATGCAACTCCTGCAAAAGTCGTTAGAATAAATACTGAGCCTTGTCGCATGCTTGCCTTTTAGACAGTGTCCTGCAACAACACCGATTGTCTTATGTGCTCTCTTTAAGGAACAATCGAACTCTTAGAGCATTTAAGAGCTAGCTTAAGCCAAATCACGACCTGCCACTTGGTGCTACAACCTGCCCATCTATAAGATTTGTTCTCACTATTGCATTCAGTTTGAGCATGAGTTTGCATGACAGATTGTGTGGTTAGGTTAGGTTAGGTTAAACAGGGGTGTGGTCAAAAAAAGGTCACACAGACACTTAGCACCAAAAAAAGGGCTCATCGCGATCCCTGGGGAACCAGTTAAGCTTAACAATTCAAAAGGCAAAATAACCTTAACATTCTCCCTGGTGAAGCAGCTGATTTCCCTGTAAAAGCCAAGAAGGCCTTAAGAGTTTATGCCGTCTACCACACAGATGATGTGACTAAACGAAGAAATTTCCCAATGAAGTTTTGTCTTTTTCGTAAAGGTTTTTTAATTTCACCGCATATTTTTATTGCGGGTTTTTAAATTAATATTCGGTAAAAAAAATCTTTGCTGCCAAGACTGGATAAAGAAGAAATTTTGACTAAAATTTTTCTAGAATCTGGAATTGGAGCACTGAGACTCGATTTCCAGCCGATGCTGATTTCTTTCTAGATTTACCAATATACAAATCCGTTTTATTTGTTAGTTCGTTATTTTCCGATTTATTTTTATCCGAATTATATTTCCGAGTTATTTTGCTCATAAGAAGTTTCTTTTTTAATTTTTTGATTAAAAATTTTAATATGTTATGACAAAATTATGTTCAAGTAAATTGAATAAACTCAAGCAAAAATTTTTATGAAAGGTAAAAATCAAAACAATCCCGGATGATCACGCTTCTTTTTTATTGGTGTTTCAGTCAATTTGGAAAATTTTAATTCATATCAGAAATATTCATTTTGACAGATTTGAAATTTGCACAGATTTGAACACATATTGAGTCCATTTTCGGATGACGCTGTATTCCTATGCATTGTAGTCCTGCAGAATTTGAAAAAGGGCGACCAAGTTCAAGCAAAGAAAATGGGATGCTGTATCTAGGAGTTGACACCGCGTCAAACAGCATTTTTAACAAAATCCCTTTGTAACAAGTGAGCCTCAAAGATTGACGCACAGACGAGATGAGAGGTACAAAAGTTCAACACAGTTAGGATCTGAATTGAGGGATTGAAACTCCCCCATTTGCACTCAAAACAAAAGTGAAACAGTTTTAGTCATCTTGAAGTCATCCCGAGGCTTTAAGATAACCAAGCTCGTTTTTTAAAGACTTGCCTTCTTCTTAGTTCTCCTAAGTCTATCGAAAAAAGGTTTTCCCAGGGTTTTGTTTCTTATATGACAAAGTGCTGGAGAGTTCCTAAGAAAATTTTGAGTATTCATGCTCACCTTCATCGCCACAAAGGTGATGGATTTATTCGCCTCTCATCGGCCGAATACTCTCTTTGTGTCTGGGTATCCAGCACTCGGCGGAGTCTTACATTGCATTATGAGTCAAGAATCCACAAATCTTCGAGATGGCTTCTTACAAGCTTCGAACCACAGAAATAGGTTTGTTGCCGCTTGACTGTAGAAGGAAAAGGCCTACTTTAGCGACTCTTGTCACAACCACAAGTTCAGTTTGGAAAACACTATTGATATCAGGAAGTCTCTGTGTAGGGCATTCTTACTTTGGAGCATGGTTATTAGAGGGATCGGATAGCTTTTTTTTTTTAAATTCGGAGAATAGTTTTGTTGAAGCCCTCCAGAAGAAAACCACATACAAAAACTCCATTAAAAGCTGGGTGGTGTAAGGGCAGTAAAAAATTCATTCATTCAATAAGTGACGGTCAATCAATAACCGGGTAGGAGTTTATACACGAGAATAAAAAAATATTTTGTAGTAACATTATTATGTGAAGCAAACAGTTAAGTGTTTGCTGGCAATTGTTTGCCAAAAGATAGACAAATATTTGCTTGTAACAAAAATTTTCTTTATTACTCTTAAATTTATTATCTCCCAAAGTGTACGAGAAACATGAAAAAGTTTGTTTGCAGAACTTCTTGCAGTAACAATTAAATGCTTAGAGTTTTTATTCAATCTTTTCTCATGGAAACACTTACTTTGTTTGGGGAAAGTAAAAGAAACGGTAGCTAAAAACATTTTTAACAATACATTTTTGAATGAAACTTGAAATGGCAAAGTTTAGTTTTATGTAATAGTTTTAGTACTTAACTGAGTAAAATAAGTAAAATTTAAACTAAACGTTAGGTACGTTATTGCATATTTTCGGAGTCTGATTGTTTGTAAGAAATTAGTAATAACAAGTGGAAAAGTGCAACAGTGCGTATGCAAAAGCTTCAGTCCGTCTGCGATTTGCGGATTGCAAAATACCCGACCCCACTAAAAAGAAAATTGCCACGCCTTCAAAAACTAGGCGGGATGTAAAAATATGTGTAGCTGTTGCATACTTAGCGCTAGGCGGTTGCATACGTTTTGGACCCCGCCATTTTAGCTAAAAAAATCACATTTTTTAAAGTCATGCCCACATAAGTGGGCGGAGACATATATAATATATACAAAAAAGTTAGTAAATGCTGATATCTACAATTTTTTTTTATAAAATTTCATATATGTATATTTATTGAAAAACACTTAAAAAGTGGACGCGGTCAATGTAAACGCCAAACTTTTTCTGCTTCCTCAAAGACAATTACATAACACACACTAAAAATCATGTTTTTCTGCTATCTCAAAGACACATACTAAATATCAGTGTGCGAGCTCCATTTACATAGCTTAAGTGTGAAAAAAGTATTTTTTTATTAAATTAGGATGGTCGCACATACAAGCCTGTAATACACCCACGAGTCTGAGGGTGGATTTAACCAATTTTTAAACTTGATCTGGTCCAATGGACTTCCATTTTACTGACCAATTTTCAGCTCTAGCTTAAAATTAGCTTAAATATAGCTTAAAATTTAAGTCATAAAAGTTGTTTACATACGGACGGACGGACGGAGATGGCTTCGATTCTCCTGTCGATCGAATTCATGTCTCTAAAAGGTCTTAGGGGTCTACGGTGATTATTTCACTGCGTTATACACTATACAACAAACTTAATATACCCTGGGTCTGGTATAAAAAAGTTCAAAGCATAAAGATACTGATACCAAGATCTATAGATTTTGGTCAGACATTGTCAAATAACCAAAGTTAATAGCAATTGTCATTTAACCTACTGTTTACTAAATTTGAAATTTATTCAACCAAGTATTAGAATTCCAGTGTAAAATATACATTCCGATTTTTTTTTTTTTTTGACACCAAATTTTGTATGAGATGACTGTAAATGATTCATCATTCATATCGGTTTTACTAAAAGAAGAAAGCAAAAAGTTAGAAGTTGCGAATTGAAAAGGCCCAATACTAGACCGTAGTTAAAATTGACTTTCTTCGACACATCGCAAATGATCGATGTCGAAAAGCCCCACCAAAATTTGCGTCCTTACAAATCCAACATAAGCCCCAATTCATTAACTGATCGCTTCAGCTATCATACAATGCTCAACTTGTTGAGTGATCCACATTAAAGCAAAATTGCCCATTTCACTAATAACTCACTTCGTCACACCTTAGCTCTTTGCTCGAACTTAAGCCCGTATTGCATTATACGACCAAACCAACTACTGTAGCTCACTATAAAGTAGGTACCTTATTTAACGAAAGTGAAACGCCCCAAAAGCGAGCTTCAAATAAATGTTATTAATTGGATTGAGCACAACAATATGAAATAAATATTTTTTACTTAGCCACACATTCTGATGTCCATCGATGATATAAGAAGTCAAAATAATGAAGCGACCTTGCGTGTAATCTTCGCTGCGCACCAGCACAATACCCTATTATAGACTTTAAGTTAAAAAGTGATACACTGCCCAGTGCCCATATAATGCCGATAATTGTATATAGTTTAATTGGGCGACTGTTAAATGGTAAAAAGGTGAACAACACAAAAAAAAATCCCATAAATGATTTCTGTCTGATTATGTAATTAAATCAAATTTGTTGTACTAATTGACGAATTGTGTATAAGAAATTGTGTAACTGTTGAGTGAATAAATAAAATCTAATCGTTTGTTACATTTATTTATGTTTTCGCAGGCGGAATTCCTCGGTTTTCAATAGCTGCTGCAGCTGCCGGTATGGCTCAATACCTGTCACAGAGTCAAGGAGCACCCCTCAAGGCACACACTGGACACATTGTGGATCGAACGCATCTGTATTGGCCGGGACTTCAAGGTCTTGTGGCGAACCCGATGGCATGGCGAGAACGACTTTCGAACACAAGTGAGTCCCAGAATACACAATGGATCGATGTGTCGATATATTGTAACCTACGTGGTGTTTGTTTGCTTTTTAAATTTTCATCAAAGAGTTATTTTTACGAACAAAAATTTAACATGATATCTCGGCGTACAGAAAACCTATGAAACTGGTCTGAAGGAAACTAAAATACATTCTATACTTACCACTCTTCTTGATAAGAATCCATTCTCAATCTTTGCGCTTAATTGCATGTGTTCCACTAAAGTTGTCAAACAGCTTAAGAACTCCGGTAAGCAATCGCGATCATACCGTCGATCAACCATATCAAAAGGCCACAGTGGTGATCAGAAATATTGACACATTTCTGCAAAGAAAACAATATGATCACTTTTTATTTGCGTTTCGAGTCTTTTTTGAAAATTTATTATAGAAAAACCATCCCTAACAATTAGGGTCTCTTAGCACTAGCAACGAAAATTTTACCCTCGACATTTTAGGTTGGCTCGAGTGGGTCGAGGTATTACGGCAATGACAGACGCAGATAGTCATTGGTCGTGTAAGGGCCCCGATAGTTTTCAGTGTATAAAACCCGACGACAGAGCAGTTCTGAGGCAAGGATGACCGCATGTAGCCTACGAGTATTTTTTTGATTTGATTTATAATTAAAAAATAGGCCTGCTGGTCTCTCAAAGTAAAAAACAATTGACTAGAAGAGACCAAGAATAAGTCTTAAAAGCCCGGTGACTTATGACTCAAAAATAAAGCATGATGTCGGAATAAGTTACTTGTGTGGCGTTAAGTTTTTGTGCTAAACCACAGAGGCAAAGCCAAGCTGTTTAATAATCAGTAACTTCAATCTCCAATCCCTTGTGCAAAGAATACAGTAAAGATGATCTAAATTTACTCAATGCCAATGGAAGTTATTTTTGGTCTGACTATAAAAAAACACGATTAACTCAGAGAACAAAACAAACACAAAGTTTTGTTCGACAGTTCGAACTCGGCTCTGAACAAAAAAAAACCGTCAAGTATGAACACATAAGCGGAGCGGTCCGTCAGACCTTTTATTAAAGGTTAAGCTTATCGTTATTATGCACTTTATGGAAATGGTTTTTTTTATTGAAATCATTTGTGGATAAAATTTATTGTTCTTATTGTTCAGTCTATTGTTCTTATATTGGGTCTTTTCAGTTTCGTTACTTTAATAAAAGTTGGGTTTCATAAATGTCTTCACTATTTTTTTCCTCAAAATCTTTTTATAAGTTTATTTTGTTTTTTCAAAGCTTTATGTGTTGGCTTAGCGTAATGTTGTTGTGTGCTTGCGTCAAATTTGGTTGATGTAAAATAAGTGGCTCAGAAATTACGACATATTTGAGTCAGTATTTTCAAGCACTCTCGGGCACTGTTTACTATTTGAGAAATGCTACATACATAAGTTATATTTTGAATTTTAAAAGATGGAATTAAATTTAAATATTCAGTTAAATTTAAGAAAAGAGGGAAGGACTTACGTTTTCTTTGCTTTTTTTGCTTTACAGCTAATTCCATTTTTTCTATTGTTGTTAGATTGACTTCTTTTCATAAATTCTGAGAACACGGATTTTTGATAAAACGTTAAAACAAGCTGTTTTTTATTTTGTTTGATTGAAAAGGCTATAAAAATTTACGTTGGAAACGGCAATTTTGAAACGTTTTTAATGCAGTTACCTTGTCCGGCAAATGTTATATAACTGTACCCAAAATCGTTAAAGCTGTTAAGATACTAAAAAAATTGTTTTCGAAAATGCAAATTAGTTTTTGAATCAAATCTTCAAAGTTTTTGAATTTTCGGAAGATGAACTATGCCCGTTATTTATTTCAAAATTTTGGTTAAATTAGTTTTTGAGTCAAATCTTCAATTTTTTTGAATTTTCGGACGATGAACTGTGCCCGTTATTTATTTCAAAATTTTGGTTTACCGTTTGGGAGATAGAGGGGGGACAACGTTCCTTTCACATTTTGGTTAACTGGTTAACTTTGAGTTGCTGCATATGTGTGCTGAATATCGGCTTTTTGTACTTAATAATTTAAAAGACATGGCCTCAAACACTTTAAAATACGTCATCGATTTTCAAATCTTTATTTCTCAAAAGCTTTTCAATATTTTCAGAAAAATAAATTTACGTAAAAACTTAATATTTTTAATGCCCTCTACACACTGAACCACCGAACCAAAAACCGTGTTTTCGTGGTTTTTGAACACCCGAGTGTTCGAAAACCTCCAACAACTTTGAACTCGAACACCCGAGTTTTTCCATACATTTTTCTGTTTTCGTAACCTCGAGTTTTTGGTAGTTTTTGAAGAGTTTTCCTTGCAATCGTAAGATTTCATAAACAAGCAAACCTTTTCACCCATTCAGTAAGACAGCTAATTCTTTCTGTCAAAACAAAATTAAGTTCATAAATGTGTTTCTTGACGACGCGACGGTAAAAAGAAAAGGATAAATTCCTTTTCTTTTGAAGTCTAAGCACTTCTAATATTAGTTGGCGACGTTTTCTTTTGTAGAGACTAGCATTGATAGTCCAAATAGCTATTAATGTTTCCACGTTAGTTTGAACACTTACAAACATTCTAGTTTATTGTTTTTCTTTGCTTACAAACGCTATTGTCAAAGCGACTGAAATGTCAACCAAACCTTGGTCGTGTTCAGTGTGAATGACTCAATGAGTTTACCTAAACTTTTTTCCGAAAACTCAGTTTTCGATCCGGTGTAAAAAGGGCATAAAAGACTTTGTTTTGTTTTTTTTTGTTCTGGCCTGCAAAACTTCTCAATAGACTAAATGCGCACTGCCGTATCTGCGATACCAAAATAACCAAAATTATAAAATAGATGAAGAGGTCACTGTCACTATATCAAGATTCAGAGGCCACTGACACATTTTTCCATATCGGTCACCAGGTTGCAGCCACTACTTTCCTTAGACCTATATATCTCTCGAAGCAACCTAAGGCGTTTTCATCCGCCTTGGACAGGCTCCATGCTTCTGCACCGTAAAGCAAGATAGGGATGATATGGCTACTCAATTGCCTTCATCTTAGCCCAAAGAAACAGCAATTCGCAGGAGTTAACCTTCGTTTGACCTCAGCGCTGATGTAGACGCTCAATTTATAGCGAAACATGGGTGGAAAAAGTCCCTAATTATCTCAAAATTAAAGCTGTCTGGCGATGTTTTGCCCAAGACGTCGGTATTGAAGTAACTTGGAATTTCAGCATATACTTGGTTTTGCACTCGTTGACTGTTAAGCCCACTTTCGCCGCTTCCGTCCTAATGCTCACGAATGCTTCACCTACACATTTCTATATTCTTCCGACCTTTTCGTTGTCGTCTGCGTACGGCGAGGTATTGTACGGACCTTAGAAAGATTGTGCCTCTGGTGTTGGCGTGGGAGTTTTGCACAATTTTTTCAAATATGACGTCAAATAAGTCACATTTCTGCACGTATGGCATAAAATGGAACAGCTTGAGTTTCCTGCATGCTCATCCTCATGGTCATCCTGCACAAACTGACGAGTTTGGCAGGCATGCCAAAACGGGACATTGAGCAACATAGCTCGGATCTACAGATGTTATCATACGCGGCCTCGAAATTGATAAAAATGTGGTGGGTTGGCTATCGATTTGGAGTTCCGCTTTCTCGAAGATCTGCCGCAGTGTGAATATTTGATAGATTTGATTTGATTTCCTTGCCTAAAGCCACACAGATATGGACCTATTAGATTGTTGACAAGCAGCTTATAGGCGTTCGCACAGTACAACAAAAAAGATCTTGTATGCGATGTTAGAAAGACTGATGCCTCTAGTTGGCACAATGTGAATTGTGAGAGGGTCTCATCTCCGGAGGATAGGGCAAACAATGCTGAGGTTACATTCATTCATTCATTCTTTCCTTCGACCATATCTTGCATATGAACTGATGCATGCTTTTTACCAGATCATCGTAAGCGGATTCAACATCTTTGCCCGGGTTGAAAGGTTGGTCTGCCTGATAGTGGGATTCGGTTCGTCTTTGCCGTTTTACAGGCTGTAGAATTGGTTTTTTAATATTTAACACAGTTATATCAATCGAAAAATAAGTAAAATTTATCAACTGATGAATGACGACTGATAAAATCAAATTCTTCTACACCCTTGCGGTGGAAAACCTTGACTGTCACTCGACCTGTTTTGACCTATGAAAGTATGCCTACATATTTTGACTCCGTTCGAATGACATGATCTTAAGATGTGCTTTTTATGGACCATAACGGCTTGGCGCATCTTTCATGTGAGAGTTACCCCATGGGCATAAATTACTGAATAAATAAATATTCAACTTGCCTCTCTCTTGCCCTCTAACAACCATTTGCTTACGTTTCTTATATAGCTTAAAATTTTCATGTCGGCGAATACGTGTGAGAAGATGTAACAACAATTTATCTTACGCGATCAGCTCTAATGTAGAACCAACAAATCGGAATTGCATGGAACCGACGAATTTACTCACATTCCTAAACAAATGTTAGAGTATGGGTACATTCATCAATTTCAGCTTGTGGGCAATGCTTTTACATGCGCGAAGTTGAATATCTAGACATTCAATAATTAATGCCCGTGGGGTTAATATATAGTGCAATCAATTGGGGCTAGTTTTGTTTTATTTCGGTTTGCTTCAGTTTAGTTGCCTTTTAAGAGTGATTGAAGTATAGGCAATATGGAATTCTTCTACATCCTTGCCCGAAAAACTTTTAAAAATCGATCTTTTGAATTTTTCAAAAGATGTCCAGTGTTTTAAAAGTTTTACCTCTGTTTGTTAGGTGTTATCGATTCTTAGGCGCAACTATACGAACAAATTTAAGGTTGTTTCTAGTTTTGATAGAACCACGAGTTTGTCACGGCTATTATAAAGGCTTACAGTGATGTCAGCTGATAAATGATTACAACTTTTGTCTAACACTGTATCGGAATTTCACTTCCACTGTACCATCAAAATCCAAACAAGCCAGACATAACTTCAATACATTCGATCTCTGATCTGTCTCTGGAGTGTTTAGTGTATATCGATCACACGGCAACGCTTTACAAGAGTTCATAGCACTTGGGGCACTGGACACCATCAGAGCCATTCAACAATGATCGTTAAAGATTGTTTATTTGTTTATGCACATACCGTATTATTGGGGAGTTATTCCCCAAAAAAGGGAGCTAGCAAGCTGTGATGCTTTAACACACTCGATAACTTTGTCATCGTCATCGTGTATGTTTTGATAAATCGTTATTCGTTTTGAAAATTATTGGGTGCATGTTTCTGTATATCGTATTAACGCGGGCGTATAAACCGAACAAAATATTATCACAAGCACGTTCATATCCACACGAACAATGCGCGAAGAACTCTTGGGAGTTCCTTGCCTATACACAGAACGATGTGGAACATAATATAAAGTAATTATATGCGACCATAATTACGTCCAATGACTGATTGTGTTTTGATATGTCATCGAAGGAACGTGATTAAGTTAAATTAATTGAACGTATATCTTCGATACGATCGAGAGTATGGCACATCGGTAAAGAAAATCAATTTCCAAAAATAACACAACAATGGCGAGACAATATACGAGTACATAATATACTCCAGCGCTCTACGACACGTCCTTTTTTCAGACACCATGTGCGCAGAGCACGTAAGGAATCATTTAAAGAGTAGCACACAAAAGGAATGTATCGGAAAATGCCATTGTGTTCGGATTTCCTGTTTGGTCTTATTGTCATCGAAAGATATTGGATTGCTATTTGGTTGGCATTTTGCTGCTTCTGCCTGTGCAATGTCAGACCACATGGTGGCTGACATGTTTCTGTTTGCACCTTTACGACGGTAATAATGGTGTCTACGGCGACGTTTATACCTAAAGCAAAAGGATTTTAGTAGGTAGGTAGGTAGCTACTTCCGACTTCTCAGAGGATTCTCCGTTTTATGTGGACGTAAATGCAAATTCCAATTTGAAAGAAATTTTTTCGAGCTTTCGTTTATGATTTAATTTACACCCGGTTTTAGTTGCACGAGGTAGGTAGGTAGGTAGGTACCAATAACTTTTATGTTTCTAAGACATAAAAGCAACGGTGATTTGATTTCAGGTGGGCTGCGGTTTAATGTATAGGGAGGAAATATAAGTAGGCGACGAAACTAGCTTTGCGCTTTTTGAAACATAATAAACCTATGCAGGATCATCTACGGATTGAAATTAAAAAAATGTGTTTTTTTTTAACTACGATGAATTAAGGATTAAAATTATTTGTTAACTCAACGCAACAATTTGTGGACTTAAAAGGTCACCTCCAAACTTGGCGGAAATGTTATCAATGCAATATGCAACGTTTTATTCATAAAATAAATATAGTTAGATACCGACTTTTTTTTCAATACTACGGAATTTTAAGCCAGCGTGAGTGAACCAGCAGGTGGTGTGTATGTTATCTGTCAATTACTGCCATTTACTCCAAGGAATCAGGCTAAATTTTCTGACGGAAGCCAAGTAAAATATTTAAAAAGTTATAATGTTTAAGAGTTTTTACCCAGTCAACAACGCATTTTTGTATTATAAAAATAAGTTAAAGGCACGTCGGAAACTTAATTCATCATCAAAGTCTATTGGGGCTTACTCATAGGTCTTGGCTGATAGAGGTTAATCTACATAGACTTTTTGTGGATTAATTGAAGCTAGCCTAGGTACAATTAAGGATCTCAAATATAACATCAAAACATAATATGCGGCCATTGACACACTTATATATGTGCAAAAGTTCATCGATACTTTTGACTATTGCTCAACAAAAGGGGGCACACGTTACTTTGTTGTGTTTCACTCTTAAGTCCTAATTGACCATAGAACTTTATTTCTTCAATAAAGTTTTACAATGATTTTTTAATAAATGTGTGGTCCCCCCTAATTAGGGAACAACTTAAGAACTAAATCTTGACATATCTTTTACTTTAGCAGCTCCAACAGCTCCTCCTACATTTGTGTAAGTGAAGAATGAATTCCTGGATAAAAAACCCGAACAGTTCCATTCTTATAAACTTGCCAGTTCCACGATATATATTGTGCCGGATTTGAGTCCAAGACGTCAGTGTTGTTTTTTAAACAGTCGTCGTCTCAACAACTGCGTGTTAAATAATAGCACAACGTGCTAATTTTTTTTCTACAACCGAAAGGTGTGTGTTTCGGGACGAGTTGTCTGTGTTTAAATGAGGGCTAGCTGTCCACTTGTGAGTGGCTCTCGAGTTGCCATGTTTTTGACGCGGCCTCTTATAACTTTCGACGCATCGGCCGTTTCATATCGTTAAATGCTGTAAGCTTCGCATTTTCGACTTTAGTAATGCCTTATTATCGAAGTATGACGAAGACTCCATTTATCGTAAGGCAATATATCTTGTGGTTTTCGTAGATATTGAAGAAACCTTCAGCAATACATGTTTTGAGTCAACCAACAGGGCTCTCAATCATGGGAAGATGGATTGTGTTAAAGTTCAATGGAAAAATAATTCAAACTTGCATCGATAATGTGGAAATCATGGCGTTAACCGATAGAAAAGATAGAAAACTATCACCGAGCACAAATAGAATGCACCGTAAATAGAGGCACTAGATCCTTGTGGACCTGCCGTCGAATCTGCGGTAACAATTGAGTACTTAGACCGCGCTGGTCCGGAGGACAACGGCCAACGAAATCACTACGGATACATCTAGCTGGAATCTTCATTACGGACTGTCTTCGCTCCACTCCGACTATGACTATTAATATCATGAAGGCAACACTGAGCATATTTTGTTTGTTTCATTCGAACAACATAGACTCGTATTCCTACAAAAGCGACTACTGTGATTTGCTTAATGCCTTAGAACCTGAATGCCTATTCGGCATGCCTCTATACTTCTAGATAATGGCTTGATAGTCCCTGCAAGGGATGAATGGATAAATTCAAACTAAATTCGTCTAAAATGTAAGATTTTGAACAGGTTGTAAAACGGAGACAGGGATCGAGTCTGGTATTCATAGAAAACTGCCTGAAGTGGACTATAATTTTATCCTTTTTTCAGGCTAAAGTCCTTGCCACCATACCTAGTGTACTAGGTATTGGAAACATTGATGGCCGTACAAGAGCTATAGCTAATCATCCTTCGCTAGATTCCAGCCCATAGTCTCTTTGACGGCAACGAGTAAACAGACTACCCCATAGGGCTGAAACATTTTGTGAAATCAGTAAAAGACTCTTGGAGATGTGGAGCGAAGGCGGCTTAGTGGTCCTTCCATCGTTCCCGATTCTGGTTGTATTTAATACCTAGCTGCCAGGTTCCTTTTCGGCGGAACCTAGCATGGACAACAGACGCCAAGCAAGGAGCCCATCATTCCTACACAGTTGCTCTTGCATTTTTTTCTATTTAGCTTTCAGTCACCCCTCTGAGATCAGAGCAGGCCAGTTTGCCGCACACTATTTATCATACGCTACGGGGTTTTATTTAGACTTTCAGGTTCATCTTTCAGTTATAACTTTACTGCCAGGGTGACCCCACCGGGGATATATACTCGTGACTTCATCACTTATAACATATGCTGGATACTACTTCTCTTAGTGGATTTAAGTCGGCTCTTACGAGAGGCATACCTTACCTCAAGGCTATTCTAACCCCGACCTTGCAGGGGCTAGGGAGCGATCAAGCCTCATCAGATAATCATGGATTGCCCGACCATCTTTAGTCTCAAAAAAAATATTCTCGGCGAAAAAATGTGTCCATCGGCAAAGTCAATATCCCTTCAGAAAATATCCTTGTCTTCCTGACTGTCTTCGGAGTGAGCCCCAAGAAGAGCCCCTCCCTATCAATGCCAGTATACCCTATTAAACTGCCCCAGTAGACATAGGGACAAAGCGTCGTAGATCTTGGAGCAGTCTTTGCAATTACACCAGTTTTTGAATCACTTTCTTGGAGAGCCTGAAACTCTGAGTTTAAAAGTTCTCATACCATGCTTGTTAATGTCCGACATAACAAAGTGATCAGAAAATAGATAGGGCAGTCAGCTAGGTTTCGGGTTCAAACAGAGCTGTGGAAGAACTGGCTGTGAAAGCCTGTTTTTCATTCGTCAAGTATGAAAGAGAGTAAAGCAAAAGAGAGAACTCTCTAATACAAAGCGATGTGTCAAAAATTCGGCCCTCAGGGGAATTGATGAACAGTAATTTTTGAACACGTAGGCAAAGCATTGCTGTTGAATCATGAAAGGGTTGGTTTATAGTTTGTATAAAAAAAGAACCGACGACACAACAAAAACTTTAAACATTTTTCCAGCGTGTCGATCGACATGAACGTTTGACTAGAGCTTGTTAAGGGTAATGAAAGGACATTCTTTGCTCTGCTTTCTACGCAGCGCACAGCAAATTGGAAATCATAAAATAAAGAAGACCTGAGTGAACGAAATTCTATACCTAATGTGTTGAGCCAAGCGCAGTGTAAACTTGCCAACTTCTTTCTACGATCCCTAACACAAATTCTTCCCAAATTCTTTATACTAGCAACAAACATTGCACAAAACTCTGCGTTTACATAAAAATTTCCAAAAATCGCTGCAGCTATTCGCCATCTCGAAACGTTGTGTTTTTGTAAACAACACTGTTTCGGAGTATCCCTATTATAAAGCTCCCTCTTTGTGCGCCATTTCTCTTTTCCGGGTGGTTGTTTTATGAATTCGCCATTTTGGTATAGTATTTGTATAGTATCCCTGGGTCCATTGTGCCAGTATATATAAAAACCCTCCCATTCGAAAGGAATGCGGGCGCAAGCAAACGGAAAAGCACATACAAAACAAAAACACCGAGTCGCTGAGCTTGTGTGTATATTATCCCTCGTTTCACGATGGGCAATGGAGTTCATGGAGCTTTTTATTATGTACCCGGCGACAACAAAATCCCCACCCCCTGACAGAAACAATTGCTTGAATGGGAGGGATGAAAATGTAGGAATTTATGTATATCCTCGTTTTGTAGTACGCACACACCAATAAAAGACTTGTTAGTCGGTTTGTTCTTCACAGATTTACAAGATCCTTCCTTGTGTTCTTCCTGGTGTAGCATAAAAGTCCTTCGGGTGGCAGCCGATAACATCCCAGCAGCCGTTTGTGAAAATAATGCAATCATATATTATTATTATATGTATGTCAGTTCATCGTGGGCCAACCCCCCACCACCTCCACTCCCGACTCCTTTGTCTATGGAAATCATTTGGGCCCCAATTCGGCAAGTTAGAGGGTGGAAACACACATTTACATCGTGTAACTGTAGGTTCTGCTGTCTGCTCTCAAGGATGTCGAGTCGAGTGGATGCTGCTTGCAAAATGGAGAATTTATTATATTTTATCACAGGGTGGCAGGGGGGATTGGTTGGATGAACATGTTTATTTTGCTTGCTCGTATATGTTTTTCTGGTTTCATGATATACATAAATATGTGAAAATGATTTTCGTCGAATGAAATGAACATTATAGTGAATTATGTATGCATACTGCGAGGAGGTTGAGGCGATTTTGATAAACATTGTAGAATCATTTTCTTGTGTCATGATTTATTTTGAGAGAAGAGTTTTTTAAAGCAAGAAAAAATATTTTCTCTAGTTGTCTTTACCTATTTGTGTGTCAAACAAAGAGTCTTACAATGAGGCCGTCTAAGACTTACATTGCTTAGGTACCTAGACATATTATGTAGTGTTAAATTTTATATAAGATATCTCTTACGGTCATTCTGATTCTAAGTGAATAGTCTATGATCGTCTAAATGGTTATACTATTGTGAAGTGCCCGGCGGAAAATTTATATACGGATATGCCGTCGGATTTTAAGTTTGATTCACAGCTTGTAACATAGAGAAATAATCACCGTAGTCCTCAAGACCTTGTGCGGGCATATGATCGAGACCAAATTGTAAGTCGAATGAGCCATGTCCGTCCGTCTGTCTGTTAATAGCTTTCAGGCCTTAAATTTTGAGCTAGGAAGTTGAAAATTGATATCTGTTCTTTCTAGGTCCCAAAGCAGTACAAAGGTATATTAAATTTTTGAAATCCGCCCACTTTACATATATTGTCATGAAAAATCAAAGTTTTCGTAGGAAGCTGAAATTCGGTTTGCGATATCCTCGCTTAAGTGTATTATGGTTAACGTTTAACAAGCAGGCGAAAACCGCCCTCATGTGGGCGTGGTCATATTTAATTTGCGTTCTAATAAACGGTTTTTATTTAAAATATTTGTTTTGATCCAAAAAATTTGCACTATAAAATGTTCAGGTAATGTGCGTATGCAATCAACTGAAATAAATAAATTTTTGCCACGCCCACTTCACTATAAATCAAATTTATTATATAAAAATACAATCAACACGTGTACATATACCTCATAGCTTTGCCAGACGTTCCGATTTACCGAGGATGTCCCGGATTCCAGACATTAATTCAACTGTCCCGCCGGGACAGCTTATTTCCCGGTATCGCAACCACACGAAAAAAATATTCAGTGAAAACATTTCTTTAATATTTGCAAAATAATTATTGCATTGTGGTTTAACCTTAACGAGTTTTCGTTGAAATTTAAATCAAACCACATTTAATTCCATCCAAAGGCGTTTAAATGGACGGAGGTGCGAAATAAATTCCAACCAAATTAAATTAAAGCCGAATCGCAAACATAACTTAATTACGACCTCACTTGTTCAGAATTTTTAATTTAACAGGTTAGGTTATGTATAAACTATTATAACTCTTTACGATTTGAACAATAATCCTTCAAATGCTACTATTCAATATTTTTGTTCCAAATTGGAATTTTTTTTTTCAACATTATTGGTTCATACAAAGTTTTGGGCCACGCCCATCTTTAGAGGTCAATTTTACAAAATTATTGAATTTGAACCAAAAAACTCCATTTTGCCTACATTTTAACAGCAATTTCGGATATTTCTATATTGATTTTTGGTTAAAGGAGTTGGACACACCACGCCCTTTAAAAAAAAAATAAACAAAAACTTATAAGAAATACATTTCTTTTTATATTTAAAATGTTTGAATGGTAACGGGCCGGCAAAAGGAAAACAACGGGATGGAAAACAAAAAAATATACGATTGGAAGGGAGATGGGAATGGAAAGGAGAATAGAAAATTACTCACTGGTTTTACTTGTTTTTGTTGACATAAAAAACCACTTTGTACGACATTATTGATTGATTAAAAAACTAACAATATCTATTTGTTAAATAAATATTATACAGATTTTTTATTTATTTATTGAGTTTATCCCGGGTGAAAATTTGAAATCCCGGGTTTTCCGAAATTTCGGTCAATTGTCTCGCCAAGCTTTGGAAGAAATCTGGCAAACCTGACACCACATCTCATAAAACTTATGAACGCGAAAAGCGATGTTGTTGAAAAGGGGTTGATGCCACGCCCATTTTTTAAGGAAGAATACTCTAAACTCATAAATTCTAAATAAAATTTAAGTTAAGAGAAACTAAAATTTAACAACCAAGATTTATGACGCAATTCGGAGCTTGACGGTGGTCAATAGGGATGGGGTATCCAACGATCCCGCCAAAGCGGATTGTAACCACTTGTTTAATATTAGGTAAAAGTTAAATTTTTGTTATAGAACGCCTCTTAAAGCTGGCTTGGTGAAAATGTTTCCAATAAGTTTATAACTGCAGATATATATAGAATATCTTAACAAAAATTGGCTTGATTTCAAGCAATGAATGCAATCAAGACAGTCAGTAATAAAATGCGACTGGGAAATGGCAATCACTCACAATACACTCACTCCAGAGTTGATCCGAGATTAACTCACCAAATTTGGCGAATTAAGCCGAGATTAATCCCGGGTCAATGTTGACTGAAAAATTCGTTTCTCGGTTTATCTACGGTTAATCTCAGTTTGACTTGAAAACTCGTATGATCTCGCATTGGTAAACTGTCCCTAAGTAAAATTGGCATGTCAGTGGGCAGATTTTAAAAATGTTTACGCTTGCACTGTTTCGGGGTATAGAAAGCTAATATATGAGATTTCAAGTTCAAAGGTCAAAATTTAAGGCCTAAAAACTAGCGACAGACTACTTAATTCTACTTAAAAATCGGTCTCTTGGGTTAACGGTGATTTTTTTTCCATGTAACAAATTTATCCTATGGGGATGGACGAAATTACATAAAATGTCTTAAAGTTTCGAAAAATTATGATGAGGCGTATTAACGCAGCACAACCAAGCCACATTACAATTCTGCTTTGGCTTAAAGGGACAACGCAACAGTGTTCGATCTTGTCTCAGACACGCACAAGTGGATTGTGAATCGACGCACGTGACGAGCTTAAATAACACGACTGGCACCAGGTACAGACAGGATTAACCGGAGGCATGTGTTGTTTGAGGTGGGGTGCCGTGGCGTAGTGGTTAGTGTGTGTGCTTACTAGGCCGGAGGTCTGGGGTCGAATCCAGCCATCGTCACCTGAAAAAAATGACTTCTTGTTCTTCGCGAAAAAAATGTTCTTTTTCACGCTCCCCACCTCCGCGAGGGTCTGCCAAGCCCTCCGAGAGTATAATTTGTCTTGAAAAACTTCTAAAAAGTGCCGTTCGGATTCGGCAAAAAATTGTAGGTTGTATGTGAAGAAATTAACATACACAGTATATGAAGTTGGCCCTGGTTCACCTTGAGCTGTTGCGCCACTCTATTGACGGGATTTTTTTTTTATTTTTATTTTATTTATTTATTTATTTTTTTTTATGTTGTTTGAGACCCAGTTTCACGGTTAATTGTAGTGCCACCTAGAGAACAATAAGATGAGCCAGACGCTTACATATATCGCGTCTGGTTCATCTTGGCATCAATAAAAAAAATCAAATAATTCGAATTACGACAAAAATCAAACCAAAATCAAACAATGTCGATTTTTTGTACCTACGCGATTTACTTAACCCCAGAGCCAAAGATAATGCCAAACTATCGACTAATCAAAGCTTAGTTTTGGTGTTGATATTACAAACTTTACGGAAGATTTATAAAATTGAAGTAAATTCGTTTTTTTTCGAATAATTAATTATAAGATTATATTTTAAGAAACTATTGTTAATTTATTCGATTAAGAGATTTATTTGCAATCGATTTTCGGTATGGGTAGGTACATTTGCTCTGAAGCGTTTCATCAGTTGTCAACGCAAACGATGTTTTTATGTCAATACTCCAAAATGTATTGAATTAAATCGAAAACGGAAGAAGAAGCATGCCTTTTAAAATCACAGGTTATCAAATACAAACGAAAAGTCCTTCACCCAAATAAGTACATACAATAAAAGTTATATTTATCCGCTTTCTTTATTGGCACACTGCGTCACTCTTCCCGGATACTATAACGTTAAAACGTGTAAGTCTTCTAAACCTAATTGGCAATGAAATATAATGAATACTTGGAAGTTAAACAGCTCACTTGGGAGCAATAGAATAATTGTAGTAATTTCCTGAAAGAACAAAGTACTTTTTTCTACATCACGTACGGAGGCGCACATATGCATACAACCAATGTAAACATCTTTTTGGTACAACCCTTTTGGATGGAAGTTCCATTTCCACACACTGCGTTCAAAAACACTCTGGTGTATTTGAAAGGTACTGCTTTTTAGTTTAATCGCAGCCTTACATGACAATCAGACTTCTTATCTATGGGCCCTGTATGCTTGGAATAGGAATTGTTTCATTTACGAATGAGAACAAGCTCTAACAACCGAAAACGTTTGAGATAATTAATAAATTTATCACTTACGCAACGACACATACGGCTCATTCATATGTCCCCGTTTTCCGAAAACGGTTATTACCATAATTAAACCGTGTGTAAACGCCGGAACGTATACCCACCACGACTTTTGTCTCCCCTGCAGCAAAATTATCTGCAAAAAATTATCTACTCTGGAGTATGTCCTCAAAAATTTCACGTATAATGTCATTAGTCACACACAACTGTTGAAACGACCAACCATCAGGGATGACGCGGGAAGACTTATCCGGAAAAAGTCGAAGAAAAACTGCAGCACTGCGGCCCTGCTTTTCTCACTTTCGGTTGTTGGCCTGGTTTTTATGGTTTTAAATTATTTCACATAATTAGGGATCACTTAGTAATGGGGTGACATTAATTGCCCCCGGGGTGGTGAGTCTCTTCGGTCTCTCTCTCCCTACAAGAATCTGGAAATTGAATTAAAATCCAATGAGCGCCTGGGGATGGTGGTGTAGAATAGCTGTGCTGTGTGCTCTGCAAATGTGATTTGCCCGGCCAACGCAGAGCAATCATTTCTTTATTGGCCTATCGTATCCCGTTCGTGGTCGTTGTTTTTGGCTCATTTTCGCCTACCTACCTGATCTAATTAATTTCGTCGACCGCGAGCCTTGGGCGCATATTTCAAATCGTTTTTGCCCAAATATGATTGTTTTATTGCATATAATTTCCGAACAGGAAGAAATCGCTGCCGCGATAAAGTGGCGCCCAACGGCATCTATCTCAACAAATTAAACAATCGTTTGGATTTATCATAAACGAATTCATTACCAGTTGAGCAGGGAGATAAAATTATTTTATCACTGAGCCGACGGCACAAACATCTCCATAAACATCGTATTAAACAACTACTACACAAAAGAAACGGGCATCTCCTAACGTCCCCATCAAGAGCATGCTAACTGCCATTAGCGCATTATGTCTATACGGGACGGTGGGTGATGTTGGTTCCGCAGCTTCCAGAATTACCCCCATAGTCGTTACATAATTGTAGCAAAATGTCGCACAGTGTACAGTCAACACGACAGCCCTCCCCGGCACTCTCGGATTCATTAACATCTGCTGCGCTTAGAGAATAATTAATAAATGCCACAGCATGACCGCAAAATCGGCGTCGCGTTCAACAACAAATTCCGTGCTAGAGGGAGTGGACTTGTCACGCCTCTTTCGGCTTGGCTATATATAGAGGTATGAAGGTGTCGGTATACATTGAAATCAATTTCATGTGCGTGCTACATAATGGAATTAACAATACAACCGATTGTCTGTTAAATTGAGTTATTAAATCCCATTCGAACACGGTGCCCCGACTACATATGGCTGTGAAAAAGCGCTCGTTAATCGAACATAATTAAATTTTATTTAATTATTAATTACGCTTATAATACTTTTTAATAAGTCGTGGCGCAATAACGTCTGTCACGGCCATGTGTGTCTGCGTGGATGTGTTCAGTTAAGTGGCTTAATTAGCGCAACGTGAACGTGTTACAACATTGATGAATGCGCGACTTTATTAAACGATATTAGCGCTAACCTATACATATAGTTCCGGTCAGGATAGTCTCTACTATCTTTAATGCACAATATGTTGTTCTTTGCATGCAACCTTATTGGAGACTTTGCTAAAATGCGTTCTTATACGCCCATATAATAATGAAATCGTATTTATTTGGGGCTCATGGGGTTTTAATCAAATTTTAATTACGATCCTAAGCAAATATTTTGATGATAAGTTTTGTTGCGGCTGTGTCAGAGCCATAAAGTGTGCTACTTGAGGTTATAGTTTGCGGAACGCTTTTGTAAATAGAGAGGGTCCTGTGATAAGAAAGCATTTATTTAAATAGCAAACAGTTTTATAGTGGATTCTGATGAGTTTATATGTCTGCTTTTTGATAGGGGGAAGTTAATATACTAATAATAACTATCATAATGTGTTTGAATAAATTTATTGCATGATGTCACATCAAGTCAAGGGTATTTCTTTCGCGAATAGTTAGTTTAGGTAGTTTAGTTTTTAGATGTTCATACCCTATTGCTCAGGAATGGAGTTAAAGTTTGATACAGGCGAAAATATAACAAAGAGAAATAGTAACGATAGCCCCCAAGATCTTCAGGGCATATGCACAAGACTGAATTCTAAGTCAAATGAACCATGCCCGCCCGTCCGCATGTCACCAATATTTAGACTTAAAATTTTTTAGCCATAGAAAGCTGAAATTTCGTTCTTAAGCTTTTTGCCATCCATTTAATACAAATTTTAAAAATTTTCAAATCCGCTCACAGGCCCGGCCACAATCGGTCTGAGTGTGCAACAACCTCCAGTGCTTTCAAAACTTTAAGACGTTGGTTGCATTTTATTGACGTTGTTTCATTCAAAAGCATTTTATTCAATATTTTTGATCCAAGTCAAAAAATGTTTACTTAATATAAATTAAGTTGAAAGCACTTGGTTCTAAATTTTGTTTCTATAAAGTTTTGGGCCACCCCCACATTTAGAGGCAGAATTTAAGAAAAACCATAAATTTTAATTTTAATTTTCTAGCAAAACATGGATTTCCACTGTTTTTTCGTCGAACTTAGGCAAGAAAAAGAAATTAATTTTAGCACATAAGGCACACCAGACTCTATTCTGGATTTTGTTGTTCATACAAGGCTTTTGGTCACGCCTATCTTTAGAGGTCGATTTTAGAATTTTTTTTTAATATAATAATATTTTTTTTGAACCAGAAAATTAAATTTTTGCGTACATTTTAGCTGCAAACTTATGGATTTTTCTGTGTTTATATTGATTTTTAGTTATGCTGGACATCCCACGCCCCTTTTGAAAAATTATATTAAAAAACCTTATAAAGAATGAAATATTTTTTTTTGTCAATTAATGATTCATGAAAGGTAACGGGAAGGGGGTGAAAAAAAAATAGGAGTGGGAAGCAGAATAGGAATAGGGTACTGGCACTGGCTTTAGTATTGGCTTTAACTGAGAAAAGTCCCGTGTAGTCCAAAAAAAGCTTTAAAAAGGTAGTAGAAATGTGCGCCTATAATGCCAATTTGAAAAAAAAACCTACCTTTCCTTAAACACTGAGTACTGCTGTAATTTAGTATATTACACTACAGTCAATTTTAACGTATAAAAACTAGTTTGCTTACGAGCCTTTTACGACTTTTTATCTAATGCTAACAAAGAATGCTTCGCGGGTTCTGACGGGAGTCCTGCTACAGTGCAACAGAAGTGTTAAGAAACCCATGCCATTCCTATTTAACAATAATTTAATATTTCGATTTATATATTTATCGATTTATTTATTTATTTAATATCTCACTTTTAAGCAAGCATGTTGTCAGATCAACTTTTTATGCCCTACCCATACATTAAATTTGTTGTATAGTTTGTAACGCAGTAAAATAATCACCGTAGACCCCTAAGACCTTTTAAGATATATATGGGACCGACAGGAGAATCGATTAAGCCATATCCGTCTCGTGTGTAAACAACTTTTAGGCCTTAAATTTCAAGCTCGAAGCTGAAATTTGGTGAGTTGGCTGGAAGTCCAGTCTTTCAGAACAAGTTTGAAAATTAGTTGAATCCGCCCATAGACACGCCCACCACTACAGGCCTGTATGTGCCACCATCTCTAATTTTAAAAAAAAAATATTGTTTTAAAATTTTAGCTATGTTGCGATGGCGCTAGCGCACTTATTTTTGGTATGTAATATTGCATTGCAATTGTCTTTGAGGTAGCAGAAAAAGTTTGGCTTTTTCATTGACGGCGCCCACTTTTTTTTAGTGATTTCAGCTCAAAATGACTGTTTTTCAATTAACATACATGCATATATGAAATTTGACTAAAAATTATATTACAAAAGTTGTAGACATTAACATTTTCTAACTATTTTGTATATATGTACCTAGAGGGTGTTTCAGTTAAGGTGTGACAAAAAGCTAGGGCGTATAGGCTGGGTCGAGGCAAGAAAAAAAAAAATATATGGGAGAGGGGTCTATTCCCCTCGTTTAGCCGGGAGGGGCGATTTTCTAACCTCAAACAGAAGAGAAATGTTAAAAAACAATGGTAACATTGAAATTTTCAAAATATACCTTTTTGTAAGGCCTAAAATCTCTTCTAACCTAAAATCGCATTTGGTTGAACATATTTCGCATTTAAGCTATAAAAATTACGGTCTTATTGTTTTAGTTTTAACAGGTAGACGAGGCGTGGCGGCCGGCAGCGGCAGCCCAAATAAAACAAGAGTTAAAGGTCGATTTTCATGTGTTATAAATCAACAAGGGTAAAAAAGGATTAGTCAAGTATTTCGTCACCTTATTGTATGCTTAAAAGATTCCGAATAACCGTAAAAAAAATAAAAAATAATAAAATAAAAGTTAAGGCAAGTCAAGCAACTAAGAAAAGATTTTTCTTAGAAAAAAGTTGTTGCCGTTATTTTTTTTTCTCAAAAAGCAAGACATATGAGCATGCGGTTTTCTGTTTTTAATAACTTATTTATAAGAGCATTAAATTTTAAAAAAAAATTGAACCTAATAACACAAAAATTAGAAAAAAAATTACTTCAACATGTTTTTCATCATTTTTTTTTCGAAAAATTAATTTTTGAAAAACTGTACACTAAAACAGATTTATTTAAAAGTAAAATAAAAGAAGAGATTTCTGGCTTTACATAAAGGTATATCTTGAAAATGTCAGTATAACCACTGTTCTGATATATTTTTTTTTTTGTTTTAAGTCAAATTTTTAGAAAATCGCTAAACGGGGGGAATAGACCGCCCCACCGATACATATTTTTTCTTGTCTCGACCCAAGCTATACGCCCAAGCTTTTTATCACACCTCAACTGAAACACTCTGCATAGTATATGCCTCCGCCCACTTTTGTGGGCATGGCGTTAAGCAAAGTGATTTTTTGATATAAAAAGGAGGAGTTTTAGGCCGAAATGTATGTAACCAACTAGTATAAAGCATTCAAGAGTTATATTTTTATGTCCCGCTTACTTTTTAGAGGCGTGGTAGTTTACTTATTTGGTAGGGTAGGGTATTTGGCAATCCATCACAGGCGGGCTGAAGTTTTTACATACGTTAAACTTGTTTTTTCCCCCTTCGTAATCTCATTTGTTAAGAAAAACTTGGTTTCGTATAATAAGGCCTAATGTCTTAATTTGTTGTCCTTCCACAGTACCAGTGTGCCTACGCTTGAGGGTTTTGCTTTGTGGTTGCCTTTCGACCTGAATTCTCTTAAAATTAACGTTTAAAAACTCGTATCTCTTCGCTTTCCGTGTGCCATTTAACTCTGGTTCTTGAATTTCATCCAACCTTGAAACTTGAATCGTTGACCTCAACTAAGTTTTCACCCGTTTCAGATATTCCTCTTCCTTTTCCCATCACACGAGATTGAGGTTTATTAACTCCGAATCAATGTTTTTAACATAGAGAAATTATGACCGTAGACTCCCAAGACTTTAAGGGCATATGATAGGACCGAATTGTCGAATGAGCCGTGTCCATCTAGTCGCACACAGCCCCCCCACCGAGAGAAGGAAAGGGAAGCACACATACTTTTTTTTGTCTGAGATGTACCTCCATACCTAACAAAAAATTCGAGAAAACAACGTTACAACAATTTACAATTTGCTGATGGTTCTGTCGGAAGCAACTCTACCGCCAATCGACTCTCATGTAGGTAACTCTGGTTGATCTTATAGTCCAAGACCCGACCGCATATTGTCTTAAGGCATATAACAAGAGTCATCCAATTGTTGAGTAAAATATGAAAGTCTGCTAGTAAACTAAGAGAAAAAACCAAGGGTTGTCGGGAATTTTTGCCTAGGGGTGGAAATAACTGGCCGCTTCCGGTACGGTATGTTAGTGATTTTCGTAGGCATATAACAATAGATAAAGCTTATCACCATTCGATAGAGGGCGTTGAATAGTTCCCAAAAATATTGGGTTGGCAGGCACAAACTGCCCACTAATACCTGACAACCCTCGTTTAAGCCAGGCTTTTTTTCGATTAACCATAGGCATAAAACAATAGAATGAACCATATACCAAATTAAAGGTTAGAGCATACCGTTTACGAATATATAGGGTTGTCTGCGGTAAATTAGCCAGGTACATAGACAACCCTCCACTTTAAGGCTAGCTACACAGCGTTTTTTAAAAAAGGCGGGTAGTTTCAAAATGCAATAAAACGAAGTTGTGTGTAAGATACTAACGATTTTTTTTTTATTTGAAAGGCCATTATAAGCCAATTCAGCTGATAAGGCTAGCTACACAGCGTTTTTTAAAAAAGGCGGGTAGTTTCAAAATGCAATAAAACGAAGTTGTGTGTAAGATACTACCGATTTTTTTTTTATTTGAAAGGCCATTATAAGCCAATTCAGCTGATATAATTTTTTAATTCGCCCGAAAAATCATCTTTGGCGTCAAAGTACATTTTTGCTGGAAAAAAAAATTATATTAGCTGAATTGGCTTATAATGGCCTTTTAAATAAAAAAAAAATCGTTAGTATCTTACACACAACTTGTTTTATTGCATTTTGAAACTACCCGCCTTTTTTAAAAAACCCTGTGTAGCTAGCCTCAAAGTGGAGGGTTGTCTCTGTACCTGGCTAATTTACCGCAGACAACCCTATATATTCGTAAACGGTATGCTCTAACCTTTAATTTGGTATATGGTTCATTCTATTGTTTTATGCCTATGGTAAATCGAAAAGAAGCCTAGCTTAAACGAGGGTTGTCAGGTATAAGTGGGCAGTTGGTGCCTGCCAACCTAATATTTTTGGGAACTATTCAACGCCCTCTGTCGAATGGTGATAAGCTTTATCTATTGTTATATGCCTACGAAAATCACTAAAATACCGTACCGGAAGCGGCCCGTTATTCCCACCCCTGGGCGAAAATTCCCGACAACCCTTGGTTTTTTCTCTTAGTTTACTAGCAGACTTTCATATTTTACTCAACTCATCCTATTGTTTTATGCCTTAAGACAATAAGCGGTCGGCTCTCCTACTATTATGTGTGGACTCTCGACCGTTATTCGTGAAGGCAGCGATAAGGTAAGGTTGATGTGGTTTTTGTTATTGTGCTCACTCCCAAAGATATGGATCAAAATCACGCAGTGGAAGATCCTGCACACGAATGCTCTAGTATCTAGTTGAACCTGTGTTTCGTTCATCCCGTCGCTAGCGCGCTGCGCCGCCGTGTCGTTGTCGGTCATAATGGTGAAGGCAGAAAATAAGGGTTGATATGGGTTTTGTTGTTGGACCTCAGTACAGAGCATAAAAATATGTGAAAAAGCTTAAAAATTGGGATTTTACCACCTGCTAATGATGGTTGATGAGTTGTTGTGTTTTTTGAGCTCGATCGCAAAATTTTGAATCCATTCGAAACTATTGAAAAAAGGGGCCTTCTGAATTGTTGACTTTTTTTTTTCTTAATTTTAATGTTGAGGTATGACACCTTCTGTAAGGGCGAAAAAAAAGTGTAAAAGGCTTTTAAAGAATTTTTGACGGTTATTAAATTATACGAATTTGGCACTGTTTTGTTCCTTCGCAGCCATGTCTTCATTTGAACTAAGGTGATTTTCATGTTTTTCCCATTTGTCGTTTTTTAAGCATATTTATACATACCCGGTACCTTTCTGCTCACGCGCATCTTTGGATACCCTATCCTAATTGAAAGCTGTGAAGTGCTTTATAAATCCGCACTTTTAAATTTTTTTTTATCGGCAAATGACATCGAAATTGGTCAACATTCTTAGCAACTTTTTTGAGTCCACGATCTAGTTTTCTTATGGGCCCCACCTTAAGCGAGAAGCCTGCTTATCGCTTTTTACTAAGCCTTTTGGTGAGAATCAGATTTGTTTCGCGGGCAGGCATTTCTTCCGTCCGCCTGGTGTGTTTATTGACGTTTCGGTGTTTCTTCGCGCTTCATTTAATTGATCTTATCGCGGACTTTATAGTTTTTCGCTTCAAAATATAACGTTTTAAAACTGATTGCTTGAAAGCAAAAGAATCCGTAGAGCCTACCTTTTTTATTCGCGGTCAAGGGACTACCCTTCATGTGCAAAGAACATCGCGAGCGGAAAGTGTGGATACGAAGAGTGAGGATTCGCCAGTGAGACCTGACATCTGAGGTAATACTTCCGTGCGTTTTCTTCATTGCATTTTTTTACGACCATCCTGCCATCGTCACCTGAAAAAAAGAAGACTTGTTCTTTTTCACGGTCCCCACCTCCGCGAGGGTTTGACAAGCCCTCCGAGAGTATTAATTGTCTTGAAAAACTTCTCAAAGTGCCGTTCGGATTCGGCAAAAAATTGTAGGTCCCCTTGTATGTAAAGAAAATAACACACCAGCATACATTGTTGAGAAGTTGGCCCTGGTTCACCTCGAGCTGTTGCGCCACTTTATTTATTTATTTATTTATTTTATTTTTATTTTTGTACGACAGGCATTGCTTCGGGTATATTCTAACTCCTTCCCCCTTTGGTTTTTTTCACCGGTTTTAAAACTTTAAAGTCTTGGATCTTTGTGTTGATACTGTCCACTTGTTCGGCACTAGGAGCTAAAATTCGGAAGACAACTATATATTACTCCTTCAAAGCTATTCTTCAATGCGCACAGAAGATAATATATTCTATCCCTATATTATGTTATATATAGGGATATATACTATCCCTATATTATATTTTAAGGCGTGACAAATAAATATTATCTACTCGGAAAAAACTCGATATAAATAGGTCCTGTTAAAAAAGTTGTTAAGCTCCCCTTCGAAGACACTTAGTGAAATTTTTGACAAATGTGCGTCCTTTCAATATCTATCATCAATTCATTTAATCAAATGCACGCCATGCAAATCCCCAATAATCTTCACAAATGGCAATTTGTTACAATCACACCGTTTCGCTGAGAGCAGTCATCTAATGCGATTCCGCCTTTCAATGTGAATCAATAAATTCGTAATTCATAAAAAAACGAAAACAAGTGAAAAAAAAATACAACCTATAGCCCCTGGAGACACCATTTAAGCGTTCCACAGAGGGTGGAAGCCGGCTCTTTATGAACCATAAATATTAAAAATGAAGCGCCACGAAAACCAGATGAGACACCGACATTCCCTGCGCTGCATTGCAGCTACATATATACACTATAAACGACCCTTATCCTTAAACGGTGTATACGGAACAATCCGCGCTCACAATACCCCATTTGATGTTGCCTCCTTATAATTCACACCATCCAATGTGCAACGCACATTCACACTTTTATATTGTTGTGAGCCCCGGTGGACAAATATAAAAAAAAGTAACGAAAACGGACCAAATAAATAATGTTTCCATGCAGAGCCATTGTTTAAGGATATACCCGCATAGAGGATATAGAGTGTCGAGTATACGCCTAAGCCGTCAATGGCGCATGAGGACAAACAAATATGTGACAACAGCATAAAAACAAAACAGAAAATAATAATAGACCCCATATTAAATGTTCCCGGCTGGGTGAGCGAGGGGGTGTTTTAGTGTGCCTGTATCAGAATCCTTTTTGGGTGTTATTTAGTTAAGGAAATTGTGAGAAGAGCATAATAAAGTGCGTAATATATGAGCCATTCTTTGTTTCGTTTCTATTTTTTGCAGTGTCAGCGAATCTATCACAATCACATAATCATCAGCATCATCATCATCACCAGAGCACGGACAAGGATGGCAAGAAGAAGCACACGCGACCCACGTTTAGTGGACAGCAAATCTTTGCTCTGGAGAAGACCTTCGAACAAACCAAGTATCTGGCTGGACCAGAACGTGCCAAGTTGGCGTATGCCTTAGGAATGACTGAATCCCAAGTTAAGGTAAGTCCCAATCCCAACACTTGCTATTCTATATATCATCGAATTGGGTACAGCGTAAATGCTTACTCATTTGACGAAAATAACCCCGCACGATTTATATGCCCGATAAGGGGTCCTTATCCTGTCGCACTTGTGCGGGGGCGTTTCCTATCCATTTTAACTTTAAACTGAATGTCTATTATGTGATTGAGTCATGTTTTAAGGAAAATTCTTTTTTTTCCAAAGTCACAATCCTCGAAACGTGTACTTCTATGCGCTAAAGGATAACAGGCAAAACATTAAGTTCCCGCTGATAAGCGTATATAGCCGATGCTCACGCTCTTCGCCAGATATAAACTCCAGCAGCCATCTCGGAGGTCCGTGCTTTCGAAAAGACATTTGCATATTTATTGAAACAAATCCAAGTGGATTTAAAAAGTTGGTTGGCTTGCTGCTGTGCCACCATGGTACCGCACTTTATACGTCCGCAAGGACTTACCGCAACTCTAAATTGCCAATGTGAAGGCGGCGCGAGGAGGGGGATATCCTTTTTAAAAGTTTTCTCGTTGTTGTTGGCGTTTTTTTTTTTTTTTTATTCATTCACTCCTTCGATGACGACTCCAGATTAATGTCTGCATAGGATTACTACGATTGGGATGTTGCTGGTGGTTGACGATGTCGTCGTCGTCGCTGGGTGGGGTGTGGGTTCTTGGATACACATTACGCTTGACATGATGAGCGTGGGTGGCTCTGTATGTGTACCTATTTAGGTTTAACAATCCGCACATAGGAATTCATGGAAGTGAAACGTTTAGTTTTCTCATTTTATGGCAGATCCTTTTAACGTAGCAGCGGATAGGATTCCCGCATGCAGACGATTGTGAAAGGGTGTTGTTGTTATTCAAATAAGAGGCATAATCCATATTTTAATTGGGAGTTTTAGTTAACATGTGGAACTTTATCCTTTTGCCGTTGAGTTGAAGTTGTGATTTGGTCTCACAATAATTGCGTTTCTGCAAGGGTGTACAGGGTTTTATGCAATTCATGTGGGAACAGCATTATGCACAATATTTAGTAGATAAAGGAATAGGATATAACCCAAAGGACTCTAACGCACTGATATCATAAATCTGTTTGAAGATGTTTAAGTGTAAGAATAAGAAAGTAAATATGTTTAGGTATCAATATCGATGGAAATTCCCTCAAATCCTTTATATTGAAAGCCGGAAAGATTAACCATGTCAGTTTGAATGGCATATTTTTAGCGGTCCGTCCAAAAATGGAAAAAGGACCTCTTATGGTATCGCACCGTTGTCCGTCAGTCCATAAGAACCTGTACCTTTTGAACGGTAAGTGGTAGAAAGATGAAATTTGGTTTACTTATAAGGTCCGTGAAAAAATGAGAACTTTAACATTTAAGGGAATTTTTTTGTCTACACGCATAACGGTTTAATTACAGTTGGAATATTGATGGTAAAAAATTTTTGGCCTTATCTTAAAAAGTTTTACAGCCAGAAAGAAGAAAATTGAAACACGAATTAAAAAAAAAATTGGATTTTCATAATAAAATCGAATTTTTGCAAAATATTGAAAAGTTTTTGAGAAATAAAGAATGGAAAATAGATACCCATTTTCAGCAACACGTTCCTATGTGTCCGTCATTGTCTTCCTTGTTTCTTAAGCTTGCAGTCGGCAGCTCGCAGTATTGGTAGCCACACTTGTGTGTTTTGATACTATTTGTTGCTTTTATTTGTTTATTTATGGGAAACCGTAGGGAGAGTTTTCACTTAATGTCAGCATCATTATAATATAAAGGTTCCTGACGATGCTCGCCTGGCCATTATTATAATGTTTGTAGAATTGTGAATTGTTGTAATTTTTCGCTTTTCAATATTAAACGAAAAAACTAATTTTTTGAAAATATTGAAAAGCTTTTAGAGTTGAAAATGGATTAAGTTTTTCAAAGTACTTGAGGCCATAACTTTTATACCGCTAAGCGCACAAGGCGATATTGAACACACGTATAAAGTTAGGTACTCAAAGTTAACGAAGCGCTTAAGTCATATTTTTTTGAGAAAGTTTGAGTCCTGCCGCTTCGAAAAAAAAATCCCAAAAATGCATGAAAACGTGTGTGTAACCCCTTATCACCGGTGTTGTTTGTAGAAATCATATGGAAAAAATCACACGTATCAGAAATTATTCAAAATTTTAAGAAAAACTATAGAGCATTTTATAGTTTCAAAAACTATTTGTAATCTTCACAATTTTATTAGAGTATATTGTCTTAATATGTAAATTTTTTCCATCAAATAAAATTGAAACTGAAACTTCTGAGATTTAACTCGAAAACAAAAAAGCTTTTTAAAAACAATTTATTTTAAATCTTCCAGTATCTTAACGACAAAAGCAATCTTGTTTAGATTTGTACGGTTAAAGTGCAAAACGTACAACCGTTTCTAACCTTAGGTTTTTCAAAGCCTATTAAAAAACGAAATAAAACAGGAGCTTGTTTTACCATTTACGCGAAAGCCGGTGGCCATAGAATTTAAGAAAAACATGCAATGCTCGCGCAGATGGTTGTGTTATTGGAAAAAAATCAAAATAGTTGTTTTTTGCATTTACAAATTAAAACATTATAAAAAAGTTCAAAAGGACGTATGTCTCCCCCTCTATCTCCTAGACGGTATAGAATGGTAATAATATTGTAATAATATTATAATAAATTTTGAAATAAATAGCGGGAACAGCCTATGTACAGAAATTTTATACCTACAAAGCTATAGCAAACTGCGAATATTTAAAAACTTTGAAAATTTGGCTAAACAAGCGTAAAAACATTTTCGAAAATGTTTTTTTAAAGATAGTCGCTTATCGGTTAAGACGATCTTGATTAAAGGACAGTGGACAGAAGTGGTCCAAATTTCCACCACAAATGAGACCTATGTAATGTGGGTAGGTTAGGTTAGGTTGATGGATGCCCTTTTGACAATAGTCGCGGCTCACTTAGACCAGCAGTTGGGTTCCTTTGTGTCCATATTGGGAATCTTCTTAACACCTGGAACGAAAACAGAAATAAACCGTTGTTAGAAGCTCAGAGTTCCGCCCTCTTGGACCCATCCGGATTTGTATACAAATCTTAGGAGGTCCTTCAGATCTACATTATTTAGATCTTCGAGCTAGTTGAAGAAGTAACTGCCGAGGGTGCTACGCCTAATGCTGTTTAGGGCTGGGCATTCGCAAAGCAAATGACGAACAGATTAAATTTCTTCAACGTCCCTGCAGCTTCTGCAGTAAACGTTATGCTGTATGCCTAGCCGCTCAGCGTGTAGACCCACAGTGCCCGTGAGGATTCTCGTGAGTACTCGGATATTCCTGCGGACTAGTCCGATCAAAAATAGTAATCTCTTTTTGCTGACCGCTGGCCATAGCTCCCTTGTGTGTCTGCACGTATGAAGTTCTGTCCAACGTAGGTTGGTTCTACTCAAGGATTCAGTTTCTATCATACGTGCTATCGAACTCAGGGGGATTCTTATAGATTTGAGGGCTAGAGATGCATTCATCCCAGACCCATATCTCGCAAGCTTGTCCGCTTCTTCGTTTCCCGATACATCGGTGTGACCTGGCACCCAACACACAGTTACAGTGTTGCCAAGTGATAACGCGTCCAGAATTTCCCTGCATAGTTTCACAGCCCTTGACTTCACTACGTCTGATTCAAAGGCTTTAATTGACGCTTGGCTATCAGAGTAAATGGTAATGGTCTTGTTTGCGGGGCTGTGTTTCTTCAGCTCCGAGGCAGCTTAGATTATGGCTGCCAGCTCCGCCTGAAAAATGCTGCGGTCGTCATTGATCCGAAAAGATTTACATAGTCCCAGAGCTCCACAGAAGATGCCCGCGCCGGTTCCGACGTTCATCTTAGAACCATCAGTTTATACGACAATCTCGTCATCTCCTGTAATGGTCTTATTTTCCCATTCACCTCTTTCAGGTATTCTGGTAAGGAATCTCCTGTTGAAGGCAAATGTCATAGGGAGGTAATCCGTGACTGGGGTATCCGTGGAGGCAGCCCATAAAGTTTCCACAGAGGCGTGTCCATAAGATCTTGTGGACCACAGTTCGGATTCCCTTAGACGAACAGCTGTTTTAGCTGCCTTGCTGCTGCAGTATACCTCCAGTGCCGCGGTGGGTGTGGTCCTTAGGGACCCTGTTACACCCATGCAGGCTGCCCTTCGAACTTTGGTGAGGTTAGAGAGATGACACTTCCTTTCCGTAGCCTTCCACCATACAACTGCACCGTAAGTTAAGATGGGAACTTACAACCGCTATATACATCCAGTGTACCATGTTTGGTTGCAGTTCCCACATGCTTCCGAACGTTCTGCGGCAGGCGTATAATGCCACGTATGGCCGCTTGACACGATCTTCTATATTATCCCTCCAGCTGAGTTTGGAGTCTAATATTACGCCCAGGTAACTTACCGATTTGGATAACGGAAACTTCACTCCCCCCATTCTTGGGTTGCTGAAGGGTGGAACTACCCTTTTTCTGGTAAATAACACAACTTCCGTCTTAGAGGGGTTTATTCCCAGTCCTCGACCCTCAACCCATTTTCCAACAATGCGGAGTGCTAAGCTAAGTCGGTCACTGAGGATTGATGGGAGTTTACCTGGGATCGGTATTGCTACATCGCCTGCGTATGCGCTCACAATGAAGCCTTCCCTCTCCAGGGTTTTTAGCAATTCTCCCATTACCAGGGTCCACATGAGCAGAGACAGGACACCTCCCGGCGGTGTTCCTCTGCTGACGTTTCGTCTGCTGCATACTTCGCCTAGGTAACAGTTTATCTTTCGTTTGCTTAACATGAGCCCGATCCAGTCGCATAGACTGCTATCTAGGTGGGCGTTTCTCAAGCTGCGCAGTATCGCGTCTGCCTCAATGTCTAGAAAGGCACCCAAAGTGTACTCCTTGTGTTCCGAGGATTTTCGTACCACTGTTACTACTCTATGTAGTGCAGTGTCAACCGATCTGCTTCTCATGTACGCATGCTGTGATTTTGATAATTAGTTATCACCAATCAGCTCTCTCACATACACGTCAATAAGCTGCTCCAACGCCTTGAGCATGAATGAAGACAGGCTTATGGGTCGATAGTCCTTTGCCGTAGTGTGATTTTAAATGCCTTAGGAATGAATATCACTCGGACTTTTCTCCAAGCTCTGGGAATATAGCACAGTTTTAGGCAGGACTTTTTAACGTTACTCAACCATGGAATGTTAGTTTTCCCTGCTCTTTGGGGCATTATTGGTCGGATGTTATCCATCTCTGGTGCTTTAAAGGGATCGAAGGCGTTGATCGCCAGGTCAGCCTTTTTACATCGTTACAAAAGTTACAAAAAAGGAAAAGTTTTTCGTTGGCCTTTATTTTGGAGATTAACGGAACTAAAGAATCACCCAATTTAAGAACAAAAGACATAACTACGAAAAATGTATACAACAGACTGTAAAATATATCCAGAAATAATTTTAATAATTACATATATAAAATTTTACACAATAAGGCGCAATATAGATTAGCTAAGCCAAAAAGCGGGCGGACTGCCCGGCGATGTCTTCACGGTCTTCACGGTCTTCACGGTCTTCACGGTCTTTTTTTATCTCAGAGCACTTCTTTTGCTTTGTGTGTTTAAAGGAGTAATAATTACATCGCTGTAGTCCACAGTTGGCCGTATAGAATTGGTTTTTTCCCAAAATTAAATGAATTGAGTCTGGACTAGCAACATTCGGTTTTCATAGGCTGGTGCTACTGCCCCATGCAAGCCATCAATTAATTTATTTATTGCTTAGAAACTTTGTCTGACTTTGTCTGGGACTAGGGCGAAGAATAGTCCTACAGTAGACGAAGTCACTGAAGCGATTAAATCGCTAAAAGTTGAAATGCTCAAGGCAATGGGTGAAGAGGGTGTTAAATGGCTAACACGTGTCATTAAGGTGGCCTGGGATAGCGGGAAGGCACCTAGCGATTGGCAACCGGGAGTTATAGTGCCCATTTTCAAAAAGGGAACAGGAGCGATTGCGCCAACTATAGGAGCATATCTCTCTTGAGTCTTCCGGGAAAAGTATTCGCGAAGGTGTTGGAAACGCGTTCCAGAGCTGTAATCGAGCCTTTGTTATGGGGAGGAACAGTGCGGCTTTCGGCCTGGCAGAGGCACAACAGACCAGCTTTTTACTCTGAAGGTTATTCTTGAGAAGGCCTGGGAATATGCCAAACCGGTCTATGCGTGTTTTGTAGATCTGGAAAAGGCGTATGACCGAGTCCCTCGGGATGCACTGTGGACAGTTTTGCAGGACTATGCGCTGAGTGGGCCTCTTCTGAGAGCCATCCAGTCTTTGTATGGAAACTGCATAAGCTGTGTGCGGATAAATGGCGTCAAATCATGTCCTTTTGATGTGCGCGTTGGACTTCGCCAGGGCTGTGTTCTGTCGCCGCTCCTTTTCATAGCATATATGGACTGGATGGTGGAGCACAGTCTTGGCGAGCAATGTTTCGAATTGGCTGGCATCAGGATGAGCCATCTGCTTTTCGCAGATGATTTGGCCATCCTTGCATCATCCAAAGAGGAACTTCAACGAGCACTGGATAGTTTTGCAGCCGTCTGTGGTGATGCTGGGATGAAGGTAAACGTTAACAAATCGCAAGTGATGGTTGTTTCCCGAACTCCTGTGCAATGTACTCTGCACATAAATGGGGTTCCATTAAAACAGGTGGAGAAGTTTAAGTATCTCGGGGACTTTTTCACGAAAGATGGGAGGATTGATACTGAGTTGTCCTGTAGAATTGGCCAAGCTGGAGCAATAGTAAAGGAACTGCGCCGGCCGGTCATTAGGAAAGCTGAGTTTGGAGTGAAGGCAAAGATCTCAGTTTTTAATTCAGTGTTCGTTCCGACCCTCATCTATGGTCATGAAATTTGGGTAATGACCGAAAGAATTAGATCGCGGGTACAAGCTGCCGATATGAGATTCCTAAGGTGCGCTGCTGGTGTTACTCTAAAGGACAGAGTGAGAAACGTCAGTATTCTTAGGAATCTTAATGTTGAGCAGCTACTTCTCCGAGTGGAGCGATCGATTCTTCGATGGTTTGGACACGTTGTTCGCATGCCCCCTGACAGACTTCCTAGACAGGTCATGCTAGCCGAGATGCGAGCGCGTCGCCCTGTAAAGAACCTCTCTGAGTCCCGCTTGGGGATTGTGCCGGAGTCTCTTGAGTTGGTGGCGGAGGATCGAGAAAGATGGAAGGACCATTTAGCCACCCTCGCTCCGCGACCCTTTTAAAGGATAAGCGGCATTTCGAAAATGATGATGAAACATTGTCAGATCGCGCATTATTTCGGCAAGAGGAGGTGTTGCTTCGCACTCAAGGTTATGCGATATGCTATCGTTATAGACTTCTTCACTTTTTTCTGTGGAGTGATTTGAAAAGAAAGATCCAATAGTTCTTAGACCGAAGATATATTTCAGGATCTAAACTAGCATCGAAACTGAAGTTGCGGCAATTGATCTGCTTGCTTTTCAACAAAGCATCGATAATTTTTTCGGATGATCGTTGGCAGGAGAAGCCGTTTTGGTCACATTAATGAATTTGCAATTGATACAGACCGAACTTAAATAACAAATAAAGTTCTACTTTGATTTCGCAAAAAATGTGGGTTCGAGCTAGTTAAAAGTTCCACCTAGCTCTAGCTGTTGACTAATCCTGTGCACAATCGTCACGTCTTGGAGAGGAGTGGTCGTATACACTTAGACTGAGCTGTGAGCTAATTGCCGCAATTAAACGCTGTTGGAAAAAGCAAATAGCAAAACGACCTCTAACTAAGCAAAGAAAAATGGAGAAACTTCTTCCGTTCGCACACTCATTCATTCGCTACATGAGTACAGGTAATACTTTCCTGTTGTTTGTACAGTTATCAATGCTTCTTCCTTTCTTCTGCTCAAATAAATATCCCAAACAAAAAAAGAATTCAATTTTGAAATAAAAAATAAGAAAATGGTGAAATAAACTACACGTGAACGTATAAATATGATAGATTGCATTTTAATGAGAAAAGTCTTAATGATGAATATAGTAATGTAAAGTGCACTAATGACCACAGAACTCGTTGCGCGATGATCACTTACATTACACACTTCTTCAACGATCAAACCGAGCTACATCAGGAGGTCTCTCTAAGCAAGTAGGTATAGGTAATTCCAAGAAAAGATAGAAGATGAAAAAAGACTTATATCCGTATCACTACTTATGGGATTCATTCAATTGCCAACAAATGAACGCGCCAGAATTTAATTTGGCTTCAATGACTTAATGTATCTCTCTCGTTTTCTTTCATTGGCCAGATCCAGATGATGTGCCATGCCCGAACAGAAGTGTATACACAGAACAATAAGCATTTACGATGGAAGCTAACCAAACCCTAATTGCTAGATCTATTATGGTAGGTAGAGGTACAAAGTATGTTTGGGTCATAAACTCGATGGACATAAAAGAATATATTTGATGGGGTTTAGGTACTCTTTGAATGAGCTTAGAAAACCCCAGCTGTAAAAATATAAGCCATGACGCGTATGGTAAATAAATTAATTGGCTTGCTCAATAGACAGTTCACAATGGATTGGTAATAAAATGTTTACCCAAGAATGAAGTGGCAATTAATTCTGTGTCTATGGACTCGTGTATAAAAGTTATAAAAGTTAAGTTTGTTTGTGACTGTAAAAAGACCATAACAAGAAAAAATTTAAGCTTAAAATCAAGGCAAACTAATTCATACTGGGTACCTAGTATTTAGAAATTTAATAAAAAGTTCTTACCTCTCTATTTACCCTATAGATAATTGTTGTGTGGTTTTGAAGAATGAGACTTAAGAGGTTTATTTGTAATGTTGAATCTGTAAAAGAAAAAGTAAAAAAAAATTATTCAGACAATTATTAGGTGACTAATATTGTGATTCTTGTTTAGTAAGTTTAAAGGAACTTGTCCTTGTCTCACTTCTTCTTAGCTTCCATAAAGTTAAGAAAATCTATTTAACTTATTTCTATAAACTTTCTGGGTATAAAAGCCCAGAGCCGACGTTACAGTCAGTAACAGGTTATAAATGCAAAACAATAAGCCCCATGTTGTGATAGGATCTCTTTCTATACCAATGTTTATGAACTATAATTCGTTATTGAACTATAATTATAAAATAAAAAATATTGCATAGAAATTTGTAGCTGCGCTCACAACGGAACAAACGAGATCTACGATTACACGATCAATATTTGGAGTCATTTATATGACGTTGTGGCGTCATGAAAAAATGGCCAATTCGTGCTCCATTTAAGCGACTACTTGTCATTAAAATAATGACAATCGAACGGTGCGTCAGTAAAATGACCCTCTACGCCATTTTTACCCCAAAAATAAACGACGCCCAGTAAATGTTATTTAAAAATTTTCGGCGTAGGTCATTCAAATGACTCGCAAAAAATGGCGATCACACGAAATGACCTACCTCATAATAATGATAAGTCATTCTCATTATTAATGACATCGAAATTTTTTTTTCGATTTCGAGTATTTATTCTGTTTTTCAATAAGGCGATATTCGCGTAGCTAAGTAATTTTAAAATATGATGTATGCTTACAATAAAAACCCGATTTGTGAAGGTGATTATAACTTTATAAATTTAAATACAAAAATGTATTTCTTGACCCCTTAAAAATTGCTCTGACCAACATCTAAATAAATAAATAGAGTGGCGCAACAGCTCGAGGTCAACCAGGGCCAACTTCTCAACAATGTATGCTGGTGTGTTGATTTCTTCACACTGACCAACATCTCCTTCAGTAAAATCTATCAAATTAACAGATTTTAATTAGTAATTTTCATCCCAATTCAATTTAAAATAAATTCAATAATTTTTCATATCTGAAATCAGTAATAGCAGCCACACACATCAAAGCACGTATTAACAAAATAAAACCCTTTTACATAGACATAAAGTAATACAAAAATCTCCGTCATTTAAGTAAAAAATGAAACAGAATAAATTTCATACCCTGCCATCTTTAGAATGCCGTTATTTAAATGACTGGAAAAATAAAAAAACTGCCGAGTGCTATTATATGGCGATCGCACGGTCATTATTCTATGTCATTTAAATGACTCAAAAAAGCCGTCATTTTCTCCGTCATTCGCAGAGTCATTTAAATGACACAGGAAATTACGTGCCAAAAATGGCGATCACACGGAGCGTCATTTAAATGATGCGAAATAATGACTGTGTAATCATAGCTTAAGACATGCCTAAGTCTTCTATAGTTTTCTACAGAGCCAGCATAAAAATGCGATGATTCGTTCTGTTTTGTTCGCTTTTACTTATGCCCTGGTTAAGGTATAGGGGATTTTTCAAACGCGGAGAGCGTGTCGGTCTCAATTTAGAAGTAGCTGAGCTTGACCCCAGAAATGTGGTGTTTTCGAGTCCAATTTGAACCGGAGTTTACCTCTCGGCTTAAGCCACCAAATTTCTTGTGCTAATCGCACAATAGTTCTGTAGATCTTATTGAATTTCTTTTTTTGTGACGAAAGAGTCTGTCCATGGACGGCAAAAGTTTGGCCAAGATTATTTTCAGATTAATTTTACTCCGGGATTAACAAATCTTGGTTTACCCCAGGGTTAACTATTAACTGAAAAACTGGTCCCAAGATTGATTTTAAGGTTAGATGAGATGTATTGTGATTTTTTTGATCAAGGTCACAAACATTATATCTACTAGCTAATATCACAGGCGCAGGCGGTCTATTTCGGCCCTCGCTGGCGATATCACCGCCTAACACATCTCTTGAGAGATTTAACGAAAAATTATACTTGCCAATTAATGTTTTTCTGTCCTAAAAGACAACTGGAGAGGTTTATCAACTTTCAAGTGGTTTCGAGCGACTCTTTCTTGTAAGACTTAAGTCATCCCAGTCCAGCTATATGGAGCTCAAGGGTAAGCTCAGACGGATAAAGACGTCCTTGGCTGCATTGGTCGACGATAAAAATTTTTATGGGATAATTGGTACATTTACATTTAACAGATATGAAAGACGATTGTACAGCGACATAAACCTTGTCCAACATTCTGCCAGAGATGGCTATAGGTCAAACGGGAGCACTTTCCATGGATTTAAGACCAGAAACCGTTCGTATATGTTGAAAACACGAAGCCTCTCACTGTCGGAAGGTGATACATGATTAGCAAATACAAAACATCGAAGTAACTACCTTGTGGTACACCAGAACTTGCAGTGCAACGTTTGTTTGCATTTTTTTTTATAAAGGTAGACTCTCTCCTTACAACTTTTTGTACTCTTATGTGTGCAAATGGCCAATAAACTATAAAACAATAAAAGCGCTTTCACTTACGTACACGTAATTGTATACGTATACGTAATTTCAATACACGTATACGTGTTGCTCATAACTTCCCTCCGACATTGTAGATATACCCAAAATCGGAGGGAAGCTGTGAGAAATTGTATACGACAAAAGGTGACACAAAATACTACGATTGGAAAGGTTCTTAAACACACGTCAATCTCTAGATACAAGACCCATGCATCCATTCATGGTTTGATATTGTCAGTCAAACATTTGACAGATAACCAAGCAATAAAACCCGAAAATATTCTAATTGAGAAATCCACAACAATAAATGCTGATCAATAGTTGTCAAAAGGCATTTAAGGCTTTTTAATTCATACTTTGACAAGTTAGTTTTGACAGTTCTAAAATGCTCTCACGTGCGGGCCAAGTGCTAATTCGTTTCTAGACCTCGTCGGAACATGATAAACTTTTACAATCGTTTTATTGTATCACTTTCTCTTATCGAGTACTCAAAGTTGACCATACCTCAATTCAAAACGTGCTATGGCCGACCATTTTCCGTTCGGTGGCTTTGTGTGCCATTGCCAACCCGATCGGGAACAACAATGTCAGTTAATTTTAAGTCGATTGATACCTACTCGCCGATTGTAAATAATTACGTCAGTTTTACAATATCAAAGTTCTTGCGAAAAACAACATAAATCAGGAGTCATCGGCATTTTTATGGAATGAACAAAGGATTTCCCTATAGTCTTAAACAGGATGCGACAACACGATTTATCTACCCGTAGCATCGGCTCTCTGTGGCGAGCGTTACGAATTTTAGTGGTCTCGCTTAGAAAATTTATCGTCGGCTTTAAGGAATTAGAGTCGATCGACGGCCCTAGGCTTGGTCAACCATGTCAAAACAACATCAAATAGAATTTGAATTTATGGTTTTGACAATTTGTCAGTTATTCATCAAGAAAAAAGGTCATCTCGTCTACCGTGTGTATGGCCAATTATCTCGGGTTAGGTTAGGAAGAACCCCCTATAAGATATGCTTGAACAAGCATTTTGGGGGTCATAAAACGCACACACAGAGGCAGACAAAAAGACAAGCACCTCTTTCAGTCTTTTTACACCAAAAACAGTAAATTTTAAGGTGCAATCTGTCAAGGGCAGATCAGGGGAGTCCAACTTTTTATGCACACGTATATTATGTGTGTATATGTACGGCTATGGCTTTTAGGCTATAACAAATAAATATTTAAAAGCAGAAAAAAAAACTAAGAAAAAAACAGCGTTTCCAAATTTGTCTGTTGGACGCCATGATTTTACAACTATCCGTCAATTCGGACGTATGAGCCATCAAAGCAATGGCTTGGGCATGGGTAGGTACCTCAACCTCTATATGTGGTAGTTTTTTTATTTGGCTCAATGGCTCACATGTACACGAGGTCTGTATGCGCACATTTTAATAACTGCAATAAATCTCATTTTGAGTGATGGTTTAAGTGAATTTTTATTGCTATGTGATTTATAAAAGAAAATGAAGGAATAAAAGGTAAACGTGGACACGATGACTATTCCATCCACATAGGTATCGTCGTATCGATATCGATACCATGGTGCGCCTTGGCTTGTATGTGAAAAATATTTATGACAGTTGTGGGGACAGAGAGGACGGGACAGACAGAAATATTTCCAACAATCAAATCAATATTGGCATCGGTTTTTATTTGTTCGATTTCATCAGAAGAGAGCCTCTAACTTATTTACCTCTTACATAGGTATAAAGACATAGGTATAATATAAATTACATAAGTATATATAGATATAGATTTATAGTAATTCTCTTAAATTAAATAATTTCAGGATTTTGATCTTGCAGAACTTTGAAACCCGACACTAAAGTAGTAAAACTGAAACATTTTCATCGATATGTAACGGTTCTTGTGGAAGTGTCAGTTTCCTAGCTCGATTTTAAGTAGCCAAAAACCTTTAACATACAGACAGAACAACGTGCATGACTTAGTCAATTGATTTTGATCTCAGTAAAATCTATAAAGGAGTTGGTATGGTCTACGGTAACTGTTGTACTATGTTTCAAAATATAACATAAAATTTGAATGCTAAGCTAATACTACTTTTTTTTAATTAAAAAACCAATCCTTGAGGGAGCCATTTAACTTTATGTCCAAGAAAAATATTTAAGAATCGCGGCTATTTTCAATAGAAGCGGATATGAATCACATTAAAAAAGTTGAGGATTTCACTAAATTGTTGCATAAAACCGACTTGTTTGCGTTTACGAAGTTATTTTTTCAATTTGTGAATTTCTGATCGAGGTGGACATAAAAGGATTCATCGGTCAATCACAGGGTAGTCTCCATGTTCAAAATCAAGTTGGTAAATAAAAGAATCCCCAAGTCTGGCGAATGGTTATACGTGCAAAATTCTAGGGAGAATGGTTTCCCAGAATTCGGTCGCGTATGCGGATGACACAGTGATTTGGGGACGTTTTTTCAAGGTAATAAACCTAGAGCAGTCATAGAACCTAAGCAAAAGTAAACTGTTCTATTCACTACCCGATTCCAGTCAATGCACACGCACACTCGGCATCGGGATCAAACAATTAAAACGGATACCGGGTTACTAGGAACCAGATGTACTGCCCTTGCACGGCTAAGGCTACTGATACGGCTAACACATTCCCCAAACTGGTACAAAAGTGCTAGAATGAGCTTTTCCGAGTGGCTGCATCTTTTGAGGGGAAACTGATCTAGTTGCACAGTTTTACAAGCTTTACTCGGCTTGGAATTAAGTATGTTCTTAAGCTTGTTTAAAAACGATAGAGTTTATTCCTATATCAAAAATAGAGAACAAAGATAGGGTCTTAAATAGAAAGCTCTTTTTTGGCTAGTTGAATATATGTATACGAGGCCATTTACCACCTCCAATCTTGCGCTTGGCCTCGCTATTGACTTTGGGGTAGGTCGTAGGTGCGAGTTTAGAAACATAATGAAACTATTTCTGAGTTGATGAATGGAGTTGAAATTATTTCCAAGTGGGCGTAATGTGGATAAAAAAGCCGGCGGAGAATGATCCGACAACCTTTACTTTACGCGGGTACTACACTAATCTCGTCAATTTTACTAATTTTAAGAATTTTGAAAAATGTGTGTTGGTCCTTTTTTTCGAGGTTTAGTCTTTTTAGATTTTGTCCAATTCATGATTTTTGCAATCGCGATTTTTGAAATCGAATGTCGTCGTTCTAGCAAACGGTTTTCAAACAATTCCTGATACAGCAGACTAAAATCCAATGGCTTGGATAGGGTTTACTTGCCGTGCCATATCAAAGAAAACGTTTCCAGTCTACTTTTAAAGCAATTCAAAATCACGGGTCATTGGCAAATCACAGACAAGGCAATGCAGTAGGACTAAGTATTCCACACAACCTCCGCAAAAACGCAGTGGCGGAAAGTACCTCTTTATGCAACGCTATATGAATTTAAAGAGTACTCGCAGCTCGTGAGGGATTGTGAGTACCCTTAAAATGCATATAGCAAGCAGGGAGAAGTAGATAAAAGAGTTAGAACTTAAAAAGGGTACATTATGTAGCTATAGCACTGTGCAACAAGGGCTAAACAATTCCAAAGGCAAACACCAACGCTTTCTTTCGCAAGCGTTATGCCCTTACGGGCAAAAGCAAATTTTAAGTTGTAGCCCTCCTAATATAAGAATGTTATTCGGGAACAAAAGGATGAAAAAAAGGCATGCTGCATTTTTTATCCAGCTGTCAGGCGAAAAAATTAGCCGACCCTGGATAACAGACACCGGTCACGAAGTTGTTCATTTTGAAACACACGCCTATGGATTTTTCTTTTTGTTGCTGCTTTGTTCTGGCAAGTAGAAAAGTCAAGGCTAGATCTTTTTTCCCAAATATTTTTGCAGCTCCCATTTTTTTTTTCTAAAAAAAAAAACAAACGACTTGACTCTAACGAACTTTATACTCTTGACCTAGGATCTAGTAGTGTCATGCCAGCACAGTATGAGCTGGCATTTACTCAAAGCAAGGTAACTATATTGGCTTTTGCCAGAAATAATAAGTTGGTACGTAACGTACTAAAATGGCAACCATATCCTGCCTATTTGGAGTACTCAAACTTCTTTTGGACCGTTCTTGGAACGGTCATCTCTCACAAACAAAAATATATGGTATGATGTATACGACCAAAACTGGAGTATAACTCTCATGTCTGGGCAGGAGCTCCTAAGACAAATTAACACCTACTCGATCGGATACAAAAAAGAGCATTGAAATTGATAGGAGACTCAAACATTGCGAAGTCAATCGACTCCTTGCAACATCGTCGCAATGTCACTTGTCTTTCATTGTTTTATCGCTTCTTTCATAAAGAGTGCTCCGGTGAAATAGCCAGTTGCATTCCACCCCATAAAGAACTCAACTGCAATACTCGCGCAAGAAGGAATGCTCATCAGTACACCCTTGAGCCCAATTTCGGACGAGCCGCGTTGTATTGGAGTTCTATTTTTAGCCGAACAACACGTATGTGGAACAGGCTTCCGAAGGAGGTCTTTCCTTGTCACTACAGTCCACAACAGTTCAAAACCAAAGTGCATCAGTTCCTCTCTTCTTTTTCCTCTGATCCTTTCCATTCGCGTTATGTTAACTCAGTATTAGGGTAGCCATAACCCCTTGAACATGGATGAATAATTATAAAAAAAAAAATGATGTAAAAAAATTTTATTGAATACATTTTTAGAAAAAAAATTTAAAAAACTGTTAAATGTTGCCTATTCTGATTTCTTCAAAAAGAAAGAAGAAGTTCGAGCAATTAATTAGAACTTTACTTATACGAATTGTAGCTAAGCCATCGGCTTCGTTAATATAAAATTATGAACAATCATTATATAACATAAATTATGAACTAACATTATATACATCTTATAATAGGCGGTTGAAAGATGTTAGACGTGTCGTTAGAGCCTTTTCCACGAGTGACAGAACAGGCGCTGCGCCGTCGACAGTTGAGACAACATTGAGTTTTATGGGAGCCCAAACACTGTACCCAAAATTGTTTCATCGCTTTTAAGAACCCACTAAATAAAATTTTTTTTTAATAAGTTTGTGAGCCAGATCTTAGATATGCGGAATATTTAAAAGAAATATATTTTTAAGAACATAGTTAATTAATTAAAAAGCTAACCAAACGTATTTGAGCGGGCTTCTAAAGGGGATTGGGGACGTATTAGGAGCTTACATTGGGGAGCGGCCCATATGGCAGCCATACAAAATTAAATTTAATATTGAAGCGTGAAAAATAAATCAATATAACACAAAGGTTCGTGACGATGCTCGTATGGTTGCGTTTGAAATGATCATAGGACTAGCCATAATTATAATGTTTGTAGAATTGTAAATTTTCGTAATCGTTTTCACTTTTTAATATTAAATAGTTAATTTTTTTACGATTTTGAATCCATAGCGATTTTTTTCATTTCACATGCTTTGCCCATAATACGTCAAAGTAAAGACGGTGGTTTTGATGGCCTCTTAGCACTTTATATAAGTTTTAAATTTCTAGTTTCGGGGCTGCAGAACTACGGATTTCGGATCGGTGGACAACGGAACCATTAGGTTAGGTTAGGTTGAAGTGGCTGTCGGGTCCGAAGAAACCAACTAACTTAACAATATATAAGTCCATTGTGATACCACGTGGATCTGGAAATACTGCCTAATCTTTGAATCATTTCGAGCTACCAATAAAGCGTAAAGAACTTTTTAGGTCAGTCATACTATTACCTTGTTTATCCGACATAATACATCGATTTAAATTGTAGTGGTTTTGATTCACGTCGATTTCAATGTCATGTTTATGCGCAAAATAATCAAGCTGTTTGAAATATACTGATTTGAAAATAAGTTTGATTTTTATTTCAAACTCGAAAAATTTTTGACAAAAAATTCAAAGACATTAGATTTAAACCGACTCAACTGTTTATGCGCATTTTGGAGTCGGTTTGAATTTCATAAAACCGATTTGAAAACAGGTTTTGCGAAAAGCGATTCCAACACTTAAATCGGTTTGAATAATCGTACATGATATCGGTTTTTGTTAATTCGATATTATTCAAAGTGATTTTGAATAAACGGGGATATGATTACTAAGATCATTATAAAAGAAATCTCTAAGGTGAAGATTACGGTTCTTAGAAAGAGCGGGGCATGTGCAGAGAAAGTTGGGAGTGGTTTCTTCTTCCTCCTCACCTATGACGCTCCTGCAAAAGTCGTTAGAATAGACACCAAGCCTTGTGGCAAGCTTATGCCTATCAGACAGTGTCCTGTAACGACACTGATTGAAGCGCTAATATGCGATCTATTAAGAGCTATCAAACTCCTAGAGCGTTTAAGATCTAGCTTAGGCCAAATCTGTTTCCTTAGAGAGATTTGTTCTGTTTATTGCATCCAGTTTTTTCATGAGTTTGCTTTGCATGTCGAAACTGGAATGCCTAAGGAGCCTTTATCAGGCGAAATTGAGAGAGTAATTCCAAGTTTGGCGAGTTTGTTAGCCTAACAGTTGCCTGGAATGTCACTATGCCTTGGCACCCAGCACAGGAGAATGTTGAACTGCTCTGACATCTCCTTAAGAGGCAAACGGCAGTCTGAGGCAACTTTAGAGTTTATAGAAACCGATTCCAGGCACTTGATGGCCCCCTGGCTGTCAGAAAATAAATTGATATCCTTGGCGGATATAACGTTATTCTTAAGCCAGGCTTTCTTACCTTAGGTTAGGTTGGGTGGCTGCCCCCGCTAGGCAGGGACACACTTAGACCAAAGGAAGTCCATTGTGATACCACTTGTAGGACCGGAGTTACCAGCCCGAGGACCTAAGTGATAGCTACCCGTTTGGGTGGGACGGATCTAGGCAACCAGTGACGGTATAAACCTGTACCGAAGGTCACCAATCAAAGTTTGACTGGTTGAGACATACCCGAGCGCAACAAAGGCTGGGGGGTTTCGGTGTGAACCGCTGTTAGCAGAGTGGGCCAGTGAAAGGCTTCCTAAAGAAAGGGTGGTAGAGGGGGCGGGTTGATAAGGATTGGGGGGGAAGTAGCTTGAGGTCAAAGCTTGCTTGATCGCCATGATTGCAGCTTGGGAAAGACTACAATGATCTGGAAGAGGGAAAGAGAGACTAAGATTTCGTTTTTCTGAGAACCAATAAATAAGTTATTTTTTAAAAAGAAGGACCGCTAAAATTTTAAATTTGCAAAGATCGTGATCCGTCATGCCATTAGCGCCTATTATTAGCCTGTCCCGTTAAACTGCAAACAAAAAAAAATTGAATTCAATTAATTTTATTGAATTAACTTAGGAGTTTATGTTTACCATAAGTCAAGCAACAAAGGCCAACTAATTTGTTAGCCTATATAATTTCAAGTATATATATAGCACATCGAATTTTATTCGCATTTGATAAGCTCAAAAGACTTAACAAAAATTATTTAAAATGCAAAATAACCTGTTCGACTAGCCCATATTAGCCTCTTTAAAGCATGCTAAAACTGATGTTTCTTTGATTAGGCAAAAGTGTTAAGACACAATTATTTATTTAAATTTCGTAGAAGTTAAAATCTAATCTACGAAACTTTTCGGAACGTTATTCTTATGCATGGAAGATATAAAACGAATGTGCCTCTTTCAATTTTCTAACATAAATTGTCAAAATCGAAAGGATCTCATAAATTTCATTGAAAAATTGTATCTATCTATGTACACAGCGGACATACTTTCCCATTTGCTATGTCTAAAAAAAAAAAATCTATTTTCTACATTGTATCCTTGCAGTATTCCATTCCAAAGCGAATGGATATTGCATGCATTGGAAAACCCATTCCTTGATACCTACAAGCATATATGATTTTGCGTGAATCCTTTATTCAAATTTACCTTGATTCCTCCACATGGCGATTGTTGTAAATTTCGTTTTGGCAGAGTTTTTTTTATGCAACGGCCGGCGGCGGAATCGTCCGATTCAATAAGGTCAGAATTATTAATTTCGCTACCAAAAACACAAGGCATTCATATCGCGTCCTCAAAAATGTTTGCACAAAAAAAAATATTGCAACACCAACCACAGGGATATTCGATTCGTTGATTTGATCGTCTCTTACATTGATGGTAGTGGTGCCTAGGTATACACAGCAAGGACAATTAATTTCCATAACTGGGCAGAGCAAAAGGCGCAAACTCGATTTTTGGCAACATTTTTGAATATACGATGCGGGGTGACGGCAATTAAAAACCATTTAGGACCCACCCTATACTCATGTATATATAGAGACCGTCACAACCTTTGGTTGAGTTGTGGTGCATATTCTGGGGGTTGGGGTGTAATTTATCAAAATTATCTAAACTGACAAATCTCGGTCTTGATTTACTTGTTACAGTTTACAATCATCCATACACTCGGTGCCGTTGTAAAAGGACATCATCCATCGTACCTAAATACCGGTCTTCCATCCAGGCGGGGAGTGCGCACCTATAAACTTACGGAAACGTACAAAATTGATTCGACCATTAATAACCCAAGAGATGTAATTATATCGAGGTGGTATAGAGATGCAGCTATGTTTAAATTATGTAGAAGAGTTTAGTTTTAGACATGAAGGGTTTTGGCAATGAAATTGTGTTAGGAAGGACACAAAAAGGCAGAGAGTGTGTTGGAGGCAGATAGGGTTGTCTCTCAGAGTCGACAAATCTGTATCTCGTTTCTTAATTGTGTTTTGCTTGCAAGATGTGTAAGGGATGGTGATTTGAAGGGTCTAATTGTGACTGTCTATGTTATTGCTCGTATTAAGTGAATTTGCTAAGGAAATGAAGGACTTTCAACGCATATGCAACGTCGATTTTTCTAGCATATACCCTATGGAGTGCTGGAAGTTTTAATGTTTTAAATTGCATTGTTAACTATTTTTTTGGAAATTCGTACAGATGATTCTTTTTTGCAATGAAAAAGTGGGCAGCGTGCTGTAGTGTCCACGAGTGTAGTGTATTTTCACGGTCCCATTTCCGCGAGGGTCTGATAAACTCTCCAAGGGTATCATTTATCATTAATGGTTTCGGAGCTAACATAATTGGAAAATCGAATAAATTTTAAACCAAACTCAAACCAAAAGAGCGTGGTCCAATTTAAAAATCACAATCTTCATCAATCATTTCGTTTATGCTACCTTTCCTATTTGGCACTTTACGGAGCCACCAATCAAAAAGTTTTCTCATAAATAAAAAGACAATTAATCAGCGGTTATAAAGGTGGAGATCAATCTCCTGGTGGGCCTAATTATGCAAAAAATATTTGCAATGAAAAAAATGGTCTGCAGAGACCGACCAAATCTATAATGAAGCTTGTAGCATTCCACCTTCCCATTGTATATAAAAGGTTATTAACCATAATATCCATATTAATTATTTTTTCCGACATCCATATACAGATGTGGACCGCTTACCAACTGTTGTGCATATCTTACGAACAGGGACCAAGCCTGTAGTCTCAGTATTTTAAAGGTCTCTTTATCATTCCGTTAAAAAAAGGACACTGTTTGGCCTAACAATTGCCACCCACCCACCAAGGCAAGGCAGCATGTTGCGAGGATTTACTTTTTGCTACATTAAGCTCTCTGCAACTTGGGCAAAATGTGTGTTAATGACCCAATACCGCCGCAAGGGTTTCCCTCATTAATTATTCGCATGGTTAGGTACAAAAGATTTCAGTTTACACCCAGGATATAGATATCCCTTATTCAACAATACCACAAAAACCATATGTTGTCCCCGACTTCTCTATCCGTTTTATAGTCTGTAAAACAATATGTTGCTTACAGCATTTATTTAAATCTTAATCCTCGGTACAATTGCAGACAAATAAAAAAAAACTCCCAGTCTCACACTTAATTTTCTGTCTTAATTACAAAAGCAATTATTTGTATTATTTATGCTTGTATACTTTTAGGTTTGGTTTCAAAACCGACGGACAAAGTGGCGCAAACGGCATGCAGCCGAAATGGCTACCGCCAAACGAAAGCAGGACGACATCAATGATGGCGGCGATGCAGATGGTGATTGTAGTGAAACAATTGACAGTGACTCGGAAAGTTTGGACATGGGTGATCCCAATAGAAAGCGATGTCGAATGGAAGACGAATTTCATCATAATTAGTTAATAACTTTGGCAGTCTTCAAAAGACTTACGAAGGTATCATCAGATTCTATAAAAAAAAATACACTACACAGACACAGACACAAACAATACACAGAAATACGATAACAACAACAAAAAAGCTTGTATATACTTTTATTTTTACTCTAACGTGTACTTACTTTTAATTATTAATTATGTATTTAAATAATGATACAAATTTATAGTTATTATAGATTTATTGTAGAGATATGACGATAAAATGTTTTAATAATTAATAAAAAGAAAGAAAACACTTATTTAAAAAGAAAATTAATTAATTACAGCTGGGAATTGAGAAGTGAAAAGCAACAAAAGAAAAATAAAGTAAATAAGTTAATAAATATAATTGCTCTTTCTTTTGAATGAACGACTTTGAATTGACAGGAAATGCTAAGGTGATGGCTCTAAGGTAAGGTTAGCCAGAAATCTTATTGAGAGTAGACTTCTTTAAGAACATTTGCAGTGAAAGTCAAATTATGCTGATACATGTGAAAGTATTTTGCAAGCATTTTTTTACTCGCAGTAATTAATTAGCACAGTAATAAATAAATAGCAAATAATAAAATTAAAATAATTAACAGATAATAAGGGGTGGAGGGGCTTTATCGATACATCAGAAATGAAGTCTACGATTTTTGTGCTATGCAAATCAGCGATTGAGTGATAAGTAAGTGCAGAGTTAGTTACGCGCACAGCCAGGAATTTTTGATTTTTCCTAGACGTAAGTATGTATTTAAAGTGGCACGAATCTAAAGAGTGTTTCCACCGGACACTAATCCACGATTAAGACAAATCTTCCTTGAATCCCCTCTAAACCACGAGATTTACCATAGAATTTCAATTTGTTCACAAAGAGAATAAAAAAAGTCGCTCAATAAATCCTTCTACGCATAAAATCTGAAAAAAAAACCGTCCATAGTTCTACGTGCTACGTTCGTTTTCTTACGAAACAAATCAAACAAATCTTTTATTGACAGCTGGGTATCATCACTCAGCTGTGTTTGTTGTATTGTGTAAAGCAATGCGCAGAATTGTTGATGGTGATGTGCTATTCAAGAAATTTAAATGCACTGAGTAACTGTAACAGAATGATGGATGCTTATGTTAATGCCACTGGTTGATGTTGATCAAGTTGGTCTACTATCGTGTTTGTGGACTGAAACCCAATATTTGTCGTTTTGTTTTAATACTTATTTCGTTTAATAGTTCGTTCAATAAAAAGTTTGGAGGCAAAAAAATAGTTCTGATTTCTGATTCTGACAGACTATCCAAGTAGCCCGGACGATGAACGGAAATCTCACGTTTATAAGGAGATGTGCAGAGGAGCTGACGACCAGACCATACTACACTACAGGGTGTCATTCAGAATGTCAAAAAAGAAATTAAGTCAAGTTAACTAGCTAGCAACTTAATGGAGGAAATAGGTGCAAGTTAGACTGACAAAGAAAAAGCAATCAAGAAGTTATGAATAAATATTTTTACCAAGTAGATGATACTTAAAGTATAAGGGCATCATGTATATTTACAGATTTAAGATTAGGTGAATGTTAACGAACGGACCAAAACAGGCAAAAAACGAAAAATCCAGGAGCGCCTGTCTCAAAATCATAGGCTTCCTGGTAGGCATCTGTTAGAATGGACAACAATTGGATGTATATGCAAGATGTTTTTTTTGGAAATACTCTGCTAGTTATATAATTTTTTTCTCTACGAAAAGGCATAACACTTGTGAGGTTAAGCTTTGGTGTTTCTGTGCAGAGTTTTCATGTTCCGTACTGGCTCATCAACGTTTGCGTTGGATAGAGAAATCTTTTCTCTTCTACCTTCTCTATCCTCAAATTCTTTCCGCTCGTGATGTACTACCTATCTTAAGGGTAGTCATCACCCCTTGATACCATCACCCCTTGATACCGAGCTAATTATATATAAAAAAACAGAAATGTAGAGGTTACCGTTCCTAACACCAGCCTGGGACTTCTTCAGACATTGAGTTACTTCGATTTTATCGATCAAATTTGATTTGATTGGAACGAGATTAAGACATGTCTAGGGAAGACACCTCTTAAGCTTCTAGCAACCTTTAAGGCGATAACAAGCAACACAAACCCAGGTGCTGTGGTTTTTTTAAAAAAGAAACAAGTGAGTAAGTGCAATAAATTCGTCTGTAACAAACTTCCATATACCCGATGCTATATACCGTGTAACACCAAATCTTAAAGTTTTTTGGCCCGAATTTATATATTATTTGTATAGGTCACGCCCCCAAAAGTAGGCATGGACTAAGAATTCAAATCAATTAATTGTAATTTTGTTAAAATTATGAGAAAATGCGTTAAAAGCGAAAATTATTTCGGAAAAACCAGTTTTTTCCTAAAAATGTCCCTTAAAAGTTGGCGGAGCTCAAAACTTTGTACGGAGTAAATTTGGAAAATAGTAAATAATAGTTTACTAAAAACATGAAAGCCCAGTCATCTGACTGAAGGTCAGAAGTTCTTTCGCAACCACGCTTAAAAGTCTAGACATTGGAGGTTATCTTGGTCTTCCTCCATAAATAGAAAACTAAGTTTTTGCAAATATTTTTCCTATCCTAGATGCTTGAGGAACTGTCTGACTTAATTTCTAGAATAGTTCTGGCAATTTATAAGCAATAAAGTCATCATTGCTGGCAATCGCAATATTCGCTCTCAGTGGTTTCATCCTTCTAGGCTGACGACGCATGCAAGAGGGTATGTAGTTGGAGATTCATAATTGAGATTTACAATGTAACTTGTATACGATTAAATGTCGTTTGGTGAAATTATCATTCTTCCAACACCCTAGACGTGTTATTGCCCTTCTTCCTTATAACCCACAACAGTAGATTTGCTTTCGAATTGCTGTGTAGCTACGAGTTATTTCTTGAAAGTGAAATATCAGTTAGCGATCACTAAGACAAAATAGCTTGGCAGTACGAGAAACAAAATAGGTCGCCCTTAACTCTGTATAAGGTGAGCTTTAATTCTGACAGGGCCCAGGGCCAGCTAAGGATAACCGGCAACCATATGATGGAGTCAGAAATAACTGTTATGCTCATATCCGTGGTAGAGTCCGAGCCCAGTGCTCTAACGTAGTAAAAGTGTTAAATCCGTTCCGTTTTTGGCGTATGTGCATGTCAAATACAGGAATGCAATATTAAATTTAGGTTTTTTCATTAGTTCTGCCCTTTGAAATTAACAATGAGTCGCTGTTTCTGTAAGCGATTTTCTGTATAAAGGGGCTAGACTGAAGGGATAACTCCACGGGGCGTTTATAACAAATGTAATATCCCCACTATTAATTAACAAGACAAATCACATTAGTTTTGCTTACCATGGTTTCCTTAAGCCTTTTTTCCTGGTGCTCGGTATTATGAGAAAAATTGAAGATGTGCAAATAGCCTGTAAGATTGTGTGGGATCAGAGTTACACCGTTTTTATACCCGACCACAGAGTGAAATAATCATCGTAGGCACTAAAGACCTTTTATAGATATGATCGGGACCGATAGGTGAATCATTAAGCCATGTCCGTCCGTCCGTCTGTCTGTATGTGTGAAGGTTTTACGTCTTTGAAATCCAGCTAGAGAGCTGAAACTTGGTACACGGCTTGGTTCTTCTGTTGCACAGACAAAGTGTGAAAATTGGCTTAATCCGTTTTTGGTGAAATTATCATTCTTCCAACACCCTAGACGTGTTATTGCCCCTCTTCCTTATAACCCACAACAGTAGACTTGCTTTCGAATTGCTGTGTAGCTACGAGTTATTTCTTGAAAGTGAAATATCAGTTAGCGATCACTAAGACAAAATAGCTTGGCAGTACGAGAAACAAAATAGGTCGCCCTTAACTCTGTATAAGGTGAGCTTTAATTCTGACAGGGCCCAGGGCCAGCTAAGGATAACCGGCAACCATATGATGGAGTCAGAAATAACTGTTATGCTCATATCCGTGGTAGAGTCCGAGCCCAGTGCTCTAACGTAGTAAAAGTGTTAAATCCGTTCCGTTTTTGGCGTATGTGCATGTCAAATACAGGAATGCAATATTAAATTTAGGTTTTTTCATTAGTTCTGCCCTTTGAAATTAATAATGAGTCGCTGTTTCTGTAAGCGATTTTCTGTATAAAGGGGCTAGACTGAAGGGATAACTCCACGGGGCGTTTATAACAAATGTAATATCCCCACTATTAATTAACAAGACAAATCACATTAGTTTTGCTTAACATAGTTTCCTTAAGCCTTTTTTCCTGGTGCTCGGTATTATGAGAAAAATTGAAGATGTGCAAATAGCCTGTAAGATTGTGTGGGATCAGAGTTACACCGTTTTTATACCCGACCACAGAGTGAAATAATCATCGTAATCACTAAAGACCTTTTATAGATATGATCGGGACCGATAGGTGAATCATTAAGCCATGTCCGTCCGTCCGTCTGTCTGTATGTGTGAAGGTTTTACGTCTTTGAAATCCAGCTAGAGAGCTGAAACTTGGTACACGGCTTGGTTCTTCTGTTGCACAGACAAAGTGTGAAAATTGGCTTAATCCATCAACGGCCATACACACTACTGGCAGGGACATTTTTAGGAAAAAACTGGTTTTTCCGAAATAATTTTTGCTTTTAACGCATTTTCTCATAATTGTAATTTTGTTAAAATTATGAGAAAATGCGTTAAAAGCGAAAATTATTTCGGAAAAACCAGTTTTTTCCTAAAAATGTCCCTTAAAAGTTGGCGGAGCTCAAAACTTTGTACGGAGTAAATTTGGAAAATAGTAAATAATCTTTTATATTTGTCATATAATTTTTTTTCGATTTGATATCAACTTTCCAAGAAATAGGGTTTTTAAAGATCTAACATATTAAAGGTGGGTATTGTCGATACTGTGGGCGGTCCAATTTCTGTCTTGGGCCAATCTTAGTACCAAAATTTTAGCTCCTACGCCTTGCCTAACTTGACCAACAGGCATTTGGATAGAAAATGTGCAGTGTTTCACATTGAAGCCAGTAGTGTGTATGGCCGTTGACGGATTAAGCCAATTTTCAAACTTTGTCTGTGCAACAGAAGAACCAAGCCGTGTACCAAGTTTCAGCTCTCTAGCTGGATTTCAAAGACGTAAAACCTTCACACATACAGACAGACGGACGGACGGACATGGCTTAATGATTCACCTATCGGTCCCGATCATATCTATAAAAGGTCTTTAGTGCCTACGATGATTATTTCACTCTGTGGTCGGGTATAAAAACGGTGTAACTCTGATCCCACACAATCTTACAGGCTATTTGCACATCTTCAATTTTTCTCATAATACCGAGCACCAGGAAAAAAGGCTTAAGGAAACCATGGTAAGCAAAACTAATGTGATTTGTCTTGTTAATTAATAGTGGGGATATTACATTTGTTATAAACGCCCCGTGGAGTTATCCCTTCAGTCTAGCCCCTTTATACAGAAAATCGCTTACAGAAACAGCGACTCATTGTTCATTTCAAAGGGCAGAACTAATGAAAAAAACCTAAATTTAATATTGCATTCCTGTATTTGACATGCACATACGCCAAAAACGGAACGGATTTAACACTTTTACTACGTTAGAGCACTGGGCTCGGACTCTACCACGGATATGAGCATAACAGTTATTTCTGACTCCATCATATGGTTGCCGGTTATCCTTAGCTGGCCCTGGGCCCTGTCAGAATTAAAGCTCACCTTATACAGAGTTAAGGGCGACCTATTTTGTTTCTCGTACTGCCAAGCTATTTTGTCTTAGTGATCGCTAACTGATATTTCACTTTCAAGAAATAACTCGTAACTACACAGCAATTCCAAAGCAAATCTACTGTTGTGGGTTATAAGGAAGAAGGGCAATAACACGTCTAGGGTGTTGGAAGAATGATAATTTCACCAAACGACATTTAATCGTATACAAGGTTGGTTACATTATAAATCTCAATTATGAATCTCCAACTACATACCCTCTTGCATGCGTCGTCAGCCTAGAAGGATGAAACCACTGAGAGCGAATATTGCGATTGCCAGCAATGATGACTTTATTGCTTATAAATTGCCACAACTATTCTAGAAATTAAGTCAGACAGTTCCTCAAGCATCTAGGATAGGAAAAATATTTGCAAAAACTTAGTTTTCTATTTATGGATGAAGACCAAGATAACCTCCAATGTCTAGACTTTTAAGCGTGGTTGCGAAAGAACTTCTGACCTTCAGTCAGATGACTGGGCTTTCATGTTTTTACTAAACCCAGTTCCAGCGACGCAGACTTTTCTTGCAGCAGCCTGGAATGCAGAAAGGAGAACCACCTGCGGATCGCCTAAGCATGCATGCCCTATGACAAAACAGGACCTAAGCTAATTGAGCAAGGCGATCGAACAGGCCGAGAAGGAGAATCACTCTCTCGTGTAGAGCAGAGCCGTCAATATACACCATGCAGCATGATTGTTTTATGAAAACTAACCGCATTATATTAGTAAGGGATTATACCCCACTTTTGATTTTTACTTTAATTTTTAAATTACTTAAAATAGACACTAAGTCATTGATGTGACTGTCACGAATTACCCTTATATTTCCAATAACAACTGGATGGTATTCAGGGATGTCATTCTCTGATCACCGCTTTATATAATGCATTATTGACTTCAAGGCATTATTCACTTCGTCCGAAAGCCTGTCTTCAGAAACCCAAAAAGAACTAATTGGGGTTCCTCTTCCTAGAACACAAAGTTGAAAAGATGACAATACTGCTCCAACTCAGTCGCAGTTAAGGTACTTCCACAGCCGGCGAACTTGCAAACTGCGAACTGTTGACTAATTGGACATTATCCTTAAGAACTGCTTAAAACTGAAACTTTAAAGATACGAAACTAACAAGAATTTGCAATTCTATATTTTGTCGCTGCAATTATTGTTTTGAAACAGTATTTGAGGGTAAAGTGTTTTGATCGCCAGTTCGCTGGTCGCAAGTTCACCCGCTGTGAATGCACCTTTAGATTAGATAATGGATAAGCTAAATGAGGCAATGAATCTAGCCTTTCACGAAGCAGACCCAAGAATGGCAGAACGGTTAAATAACTAGACTTCGGCGGGAGAGTCAGGAAGCTCTTTAAATAAGACCAACACTCTAAGGACCCTGTTAATTCGGATTTATGCAAGAGCAGTACATAGGATTTTATGACCAAGGGAAGGAGATCACAGCGGACTACCGATTCAAGCCAGGAAGATCCTATCTAAATGTTTAATTGTTTTGTTATATCAAAATCAGATTGAAACTAGACTTCTCATGCGTCCCCCTACCAGCCTGTCCTCCTTCTTCTCAAAGACAGAAGTCGTTTATTGGTATGAGGACTGATAAACACGCATACCGTAAGTAAATATCGGTAGAAGTCCTTCATATCCTCATATATATGAAATCCATTAAAAAATTTATAATGTATCCTTTCTCGATATTGAAAGAGCTTTCAACAATTTCAAAAAGTCGGTCTTGAATTCAATCCGGGGAGGCTTTAAATCTATGGATCACCAGACAACCTTTCTGGAGGGATGTCAACCTGTCACTTGGCTTAGAAATTCTAGACGCACCATCAAGAAGCTGTACCGCAAAATAATTGGCACCGACTCTATCCTAACCTGTACTTGTTCCTTAGCTTGTCCAAAGCTTTCTATTTACGCTAAAGAAACGCGTCGAATTTCCGGAGTTTTGCAATTTGGTTTCTTGGACGCAGAATGTGCCCAATCGCTTCTAACTACCAAATCAGCAAGTTCGTAGCACCGACAAGTCAGGCTTCCATAATTTTTAACTTACGCACTGAGTTTGCACGAGTTGGAAAAGCAAGCTCAAGGATTTCTGCTCGCCCCAGGATTCACCGCAATTTAAGCAGGGCTCACTGCTGGGCAATACATGCCACTCAGTGTTTTCAAAATGATTCTAATAAAATAAACACACAGATGCGAGCGTCCGCAATGTTATCGATAGCAATCAACAATTTGCCAGATGAGTACACACAAAGAGTCCTAATTTAAGCCAATTAACTTGGACAAAGCGACAAAATCGGATCAACAAAGTAGCAAAATATAGGGTAAATCCTGCTGACAAACAAATTGACAACAAAACAGCATTTCACCAGATACAGATCCGGATACAAAACATGCCCACTTGGGACACAAGCATAAAGGAAAATCCAATCCGATTGAGTGCAAAGGAAAGTCAGCTCTGCTCGCAGTGATATCCTCGTCGTCCTTTTAAAGTCGTACAAATAAGCAAATACGAATTAAAAATCAAACTCTGTCATCCCAAGGGTATGGGCAACCCGAGTAAGCATCTTCCTGGCCAGGTAGAAAGGTAATTCTCAGTGTGGTAACCGATGGGTAACCTCACACCTGGACGTTGTGCAGAAAAGAAGGACGCACAATTTCAAAGTTTCAAATTAATATTTTGCACAGAGCTAAAAAAAAACCTAGTTCCTGTCATCCTGTCTTTTGTATCCCAGCACACACCGGCAGACAAACGATTTTACAGCTTTAAAATGTAATCTTCCTGACTTTATGCCCTTTTAAGAGGATCGATGAGCTGCGCTGCTGATCGGTGCCTGCATTCATGGACGCACGATTTCTCATTAAAACCAAAGGAGGAGGATCGAAAGGCAGTACTTTGAGGTTGATTGTTTGTTTTTGTTTTCCTTTTTTTGCTGATGGCCAAAAGGAACTGGCATTCGTGCTTGTTTGGGAATTTCCGGATTTCTCACTTTGTTTGATATGTGGATGGATAGCTATATTGATCGATGGTTGTTTGATCTTTTCCTTTCGGAGATTCCTTTCTTTTGGAGTGCTGCACATGGAGTCACCTGATGCAGCACTTTATATGATTCATTTATTGGGAAAACATGAGCTATCGGAGCGCATTTCCATTACCACTCTCCTGCTAATGTTCACTAAACCAACGAAAAGGATGCGTATCGTTTTGTTAATAAATAAACATGCCTTTCGGCTACTGGTGTTATTAAAGGCCTTGGTGAATCACTCCAATGAACAGAGGAGAGATGGACTAAATAATAAATTTTATTGCCTCCATTTGTAGAAGTTATTAATTATTTAATGATTGACAGTCAATCAATCTCCGTCCACCCTCCTTTCACCTGCGTTCCCCTGGTTGAACTGGTCTCTTTCACGTCCTTGATTGCTTGTCAGTTTACTGACACCTTTTGGTAGCAGTCCAAGCTACAGGGAATTACGAATTAAAAGACGACAGTTTTCCTAATCTGCTTTTCATTGTTACGTATACGCCGGCCGAATGCCTTTGAATTTTTGTTCTCCTACTCCCTCCTTTGAGTTCATCAGAGATTTCTTCTAAGCCAAATGAGACGAAAAAGAATGTGAAAACTGAAAAAAACACTATAGATTTGATTTCATGAATGAATATTCTCAATTTTGGCTGTAATGATCATCACTCACCTGATTGTGAAGTGAAAGGTGATTGAAGTCGAAGAAATGGTAGCCCAGTGGTAGGTAGCTAATAAGCATCTTGACATGACGGGCGGAACGCGGATCGGAATAATGAATTTCTTTTGACGTTAATGAAGCATGACTGATTTTTATTGACACTTATTAATAAAAATTACAAATGATCGGGCACATTCGATGCGAGCACATTTTCAACTAGTGGATTTATGCCTTTTAAATGGGATAAGGCTTCAAAGTAATGCAGTTAGTTAATAAGGAATACATTTCAGGTAACGAGTGTTTCACTGATTGAGAGTAGGTATTAAAGCGGAATTGGAAATTCCTTTGCGTATTATTAAGAAAACTTAAAAGATTCAATTGTTATAAAACCGAATAGTTACACTCTGAACCCTGCCTATTTGCAATAAGCCCAAAGACTCTTATGCAGGGTGCACGTTGTGCGACTAAAGTTGTGATCTGTCACTTTTTTGATTTGCTGCGACCATTTTGGACGAACAGAGCTTGTATTCTTTAAGTGAAGTCCCTTCAGAAATCAGCACGCTGGAGGATATGCATGCGAGCGAAGTCCAATTTACGACTGCAGAACCACGCTGATTTAAGCGTGTACAAAAGAAACGGAGGACTATTGAATTGGCCTTGATTTATGCGGGAGAAAGAAGGATAAAAGAGCGTTCCAAGGTAAAGCGTATGCTATCTGAAGAAAAAGCTCTTTCTCAATCCGAAACAAATCGAGTTCGGGCTGAAAAGAAACCGCTGGCAAAGTTCTGTCGGCAATATATAAGGGTTACCTACAGGAATATTTTCACACATGGCTAAATGGCCAACACATTATGATGATTTGGGACATTTGGATTGATGGCCAAAATAAAGAACTCAACAAAAGAGTTTAGCGTGAAAAGGCTGCAAATACAAGACGCCGAAGCCACATTTGGTCTGAGCAATCAGCGGATGTTAAATGAATGGGACTTGTTGAGAAGGGCGGAGAAAAAGCAACAATATAATTGTCAAAATGGCTGGCTGATCGAGTCTCAGAAGTAAGTTTTAAAGGCCTCGGAAGAACATACAGTGGATGTATTCTTAAACAAGGATAAACTGTGCTGTCAACAGAGCAGAACAATGGCTTACTTATATGAGCTACCACGATTTATTTGCGGCTAAGGTCATTGAGAATTCCCAGTACTATTGAGGATGATTCGCAACTTCTACTTCAACAAATATGGAGGCGATTGAGCTCTGAGTGGGTAAACGGTACTCTCTACATCCTCTCTACATCCATCCTGGTACCCCAGGCCTGCTGTCGTAAGGTTGAAACATGGACTTGGCCCTTTAAGTTCGAAGTTTGTGTCGTCGAGGTAGCTGTTGGGCACATTCTTCTCAAGAATTTAATTTGACTTATCTTTCACTGTGTGTACACACTTTTTACGACAGTTAAGGAGCGTGCCAACCTATACAGTGTGAAATTAAGTATCGCCCATTACAATGCTATGTAAGATAAGACTAGTTATGTGCGGGGAACAAGTAACCTCAGATAATATAAATATTTTAACAACAACAATAACGATTTGGGAGTTTTTACCTAGAACGTAAGAAGACTCTGCACACCATATTCAGATCAAAAGCTTGATACCATTCTAGTTTCGGCACAAAAGGGATGTTACTACGATCCAGGGGATACAATGTGATCATTTATGAAAAAAAAGCCACAAAAGAATGCTTTGTGTTATGAATGCGGAGTTTTTGACTAACTATAAGCCGGAGCAAAGGCACTTTCCAAAACATCAGCCAAGTATATGCACTCCTCACTTGCGAAAACGCTGTAGAGCCTGACAAGGAGGAATTATATGAACTCTTGGATAAAGGCTATGGAGCCCTTCTTGAGTACGATACAACAGTTAGTGGCCTCCGACTAATAGAGCTTATAGCAGCTCATTACACTCATTCATTTTTTATTCATTTCATTTTGAGTACAATAGTCATCATTCGCATCATCTTAACAATAATAAGCAGCAGTACGTGTCCAGATCTCAAAATCCACAACGCAACCTGGCGGTTTCCTTATTGACGCAAGGCACAAATTTAACATCTTGATTGTTATAATGGTTATATTATACTTTCCTAGGAAAAACATCGTCTCTGAGCATTTGGCTAAATTAAGAACTCAACTTTCCAACGGGAAGAAAATGCGCAACACGCCCAGAAAAATAAACTCAATGTTGTATGCCTCAGAACACTTAGAGTAGCTCGAGCTTACAGGGAACGTTTGCCTCTCCTAGAAAAAACGTCGTCTCTGACAATTTGGCTAGATTCAGAATTCGACTCCACTCCAAAGAAAGGAAGCTGCGCGAACCGCTCATAAAAATTAACTTTATATTAAATGCCTTAGCACAACTAAAACTGAACACACTTCAGGTTCTCCAATTTTTACCCACTTTAAATTCTCCTAACACGTCTCGGACGTCAACAACCAGCCAGTACCGCGACATAAAGAAGGTCACTGAATAAACTTCTAAAAAAAAGAGTCCTTAATATGATGATAGCAGAAGATACATATGCGAAGACGCTGCGTAAGACAAGGGCAGTGCATGACGAGTTCCGTGACCAGAGAAGCGGGGAGAAAAGGCTACTCCGTCAGAGGGCCTGCACAATTTTCCAGCTCATGGAGATCGAAGATTCTAGCGAACAAAACAAATCCAAGAAACTGGTTGCTGACCTAAGAACCGAAGGGTAGGCTCTTCGAAGTACCGAAGGATATCTGGTTACCAAAGCACAGGGAACTAAACACGTGCGTTTAAGTAGCACGTAAGTAGCATTTCCAGCAATAAGACCATCGGCAGGTTCTGATGGCTTACCTGCGGAGCTCATTGAATACGGAGATAATATATTAGTGGGATGCATACACCTAATCATAACCAATTATGGGTTTTATAAAAATGCCCGATTATGAAGCTCCATACCGCATCTTAAAGAAAAACGACCCGTTTTCTTGCCAGAACTATCGCGGTATATCCTAGCAAAATGTCACATAAAAAAATGTCCTATAGAACGCACTGTGTGAGCGTTTTAAGACGTTCTGCCCCACACTAATCAGCTGGTTTTAGTGTGGCTTCCAACCCGGCAGATCGTGGATCCTGGAAAAAACCAATGAATTTCAAGTAAAGGCATGCCATCTTTTCATCAATTTTGAGGTCGCATACGAAAGAATTTATCGTCAGAAGCTCTACTTGGCAAAACTGATTGAACTGTGCCGTATAACGTTAGATAATCCGCGGTGCAACGTATAGTTTTAACATTCATAGGATTTCGGAACGATGTGCATTGTCATGTTCATTCTTCAATTAGTTCTCGAGGTGGCAGTGCAGAAGCCAAAAACACGCAGATCTTTAAAACAATTCTGCAACTACTAGGGCACGCGGACGAACCGACTTCATCGCCCGCTCCAATGGCCGTATTAAGCGGTTTTAACAACGATTAAAGAACAGGCGAAGTGTGCTGGTCTTGAAGGAAACGTGGTTAAGATGGCAGGATAAATTCGAAGTAAGTAAGGAAGTTTGTCTTCCTTGGAACTAACATTAATTGCACAAACGAGACCTTAGTAAATCGTGGAAGATCAACTTTAGGAAACCGTCGCTTTTTCGGTTTGGAAAAACAAATTGGTTCAAAACTCCTCTCACGAAAGGCAAAGTGTGGTTCGAGAAGATTTGGAAGTGCGAACCTCTGATTTAAGAAACAGGCTATAACGAATGCTTGACCGCTTGGTGAGGATCCTAGGAGATGGGAGGCTACTGTGAGGCATTCGCAAAACCCTACATGGCCCGTAGTTGAATCTCCATGGCCCCAGCAAGTTGAATCAGATCTTGTCTGAATTGCATGGAGACTAAGAAACTTAAGAACATGAAGAGCCGAAATATTATGATGTTGTCAGAGTCGCTCTAAGAAGGGTCATAAGCTTTATCTCTCGTTTAAATTGGTTAACCAAGTAATGGCGAAGCTAACCAAAAGTTGTTTGTGTTACTGAAAATACGTCTCAGACAAACAAGATTTTAGGTTCATATTAACAGGGATGAAAAGCATCTTAAACATTGAAAAAACTCAATCCGTCTATCTTAGAAATGGAAGTTTTATTCAATACGAGCTGTAGGTAGTGGCTGTTTTTATTCGTCCTCAGGGGGCGGCCATAGATGGAAATCCAGGGTGACACTTGACTTTAGTTCGCCTCTGATCAGTGCAAGCACCCAACTACGAATAGTTGTTGCTCTTGATTATTTTTCATGCACCAGCACAGCATTGCGCTGGACAGTTCGGCGTTTTCAGGCGCCCTTTCGTCTCACGAAAAATTTTCATATCCTCGATCTAATTTCGAAGGATCATGCTCCATTTTCAGATCGGGCAAGAGTTGCGTTATTATTAAGTTACCTAAGCTCAGAGTTTTTCTTCAAATTTTTAATCGTCACGGGGTCCTGAGAGACAGGCGGATTTCTTCCCAAAAAGCATTCGGTTTAGTTTGTGGAACAAAATAGAGATTTCTACCTCTTAAAAAGGGTTAGTGAGTAATAAAATGCTCCTCCAAGAATAGAGCCTATCCCCGAATGGGGTTGAATTTCTAGCTTAGCTAAGGTGGTAATATGAGAAAATTAATTTGATGCACTATTTTGAAGAATAGGTAAGTTACTTTTATTTTCCATTTTGAGTTTAGCAGTCTCTTTAGGAAAAAAAGCCAGCCTGTGGACGGACGTTATGTGAAAGGCGATATACCAGGATTTTTCTAACTTTTATATTTATGTTAAAGTTCTAACTTTGCTGCATTTTTTTTCGTCATCGCGAAGACGAGATTCCTACGTTGCATTTTTTAGCTTCTAAATTTTAACTTAAAATTAAGTTGAAAATTGCTTCAACATTTAGACGAGTTCCGATCTTAAAGAAATTGTAAAAATTTCTGACTTTTTGATTGATTTAAGGAGATAAAGAAGAGCTGTCAGAATGTCACCTTGGGGTAACGTCAGAAACGAAATGACTCTTTAAGTTGATCCACCTTTTCTTTTCTTAAACAAAACGAATCTTTTTCCTATTTTTATGCGTACCAAGGCCTGAAACTGACCGGGTAAAATTTTAACCCTATCACTTTTCCTACCATCCCCAATCTACAACCATCAAATCTTTGGAATTCACCGAAGAAACAAGTTTCAGTGGCCAAATGTGTGCTTGTTTTTGTATGCTTATCACATTTGTTTAAAGTTTCATCTTCAATTTTTGGTTAGGTAGCTAGGGAGGTAGCAAGCTATGTACTTATACTGCATAGGTAGCTGGGTAGCTTCACAACCTTCAAAAATTACTGAATTCAAACTATTTCGGACCAAAAGTTTCAAATATAGATGCATCCGTTCTTTCGTACCTAATCAAACTTGTGTAGCTATCTTGACGTTAGATATACCCTTTATTAAACAAAGAAAGATGTAAGTACCAATAACACAAAAAAAGAACTGGCAGATAAAAACCCAAAAAAGATTTCCTTTTCTCTGTCGTTATTATTTAGGGGACACTATACAGCGTGACTTCATAAAAGTTCCCCCAAGCCCCATATTAAACTGCAAACACCCCACCCCATAACCCTTGGCAACTTTCAATTGTCTTTCGAACTGTGATTATGTAAAATCTTGTCTGTTGATGACTTCACCCCCGCGCGCACACATAGCCACATCCTTCGAATACATAAAATACAACAAACCAATTTAAGAGCGCTAACAACACCAATGTCGATTACAAATTCAGTACGAACTTCTACAAATTCGTAATCGATAACAGATTAAACTCGTCGATAGCTCTCGCTGCTGGTTCGATACATAGAGTGGCCGGGATCTACACACAGAGCAAGACGGCAAAGGAACAGTATCGCCATTTGCCGTCGTAGTCTTCGGTCGTCGTTGTCGCCGCCAACAAACGCAACACTCCAACTTAATGAAGTGGAGTATATCGTCCCATGTATTGTTCATATTCCCTAGGGCACAGCACACCGTTCCTTTCTCTGTCTAACTTAGCCCCACACAACACAGTCCGACGTTTGCGTGTGTGGTTGTGCGGGGTATAAATCCGAATCCGACTGAATGATTTTTACTTCAAGGTTTTAATTTAGGCGCTCTCTTGGCTGTGTATGTGCCTGAGTTGGAATCAGTTCAGATTCCGATTTCAGAGCCCAGAGCAAATAATGAGGAAAATCATCGTTTCGTCATCGGATGGAATCGGAATATGGTGGTGAATCAGCACCATGTCGCTTGGCCACGCCTCGCCGAGGTGTGTCTATGTCAAACGGGTTTTCTAAAATGGCTTCTAAGGGGTACACAGTCATCTTACTTCCATGTTCCACATTCCAGCCAGTTCCGACTGACATTGAAACACTGAAAAGGATTCTATATCTACGTCTGTGGTTGTGTTTTGAAGCCTGACCCGGAGTCCATTTCGAGTTTATTGTTTGATGATTTGAGCGCATTTGTATTTAGTAACGTTTTTTTCCTCTTCTTTCTTTGTCCTTTTTTGTATAGACTTCTGGTGGTGTGGAAAGAGTTGTCTTGCGGAATCTTGTACAATATTATTATAGATACACACGTTAAAGTTTATGTAAGGAAAAAAAAACATTTCTTTGACCAAACCCATACAGCAAAAGTAGATAATGGTGCCTATATAGGCGAACGTATGTGTATATAAATAACACGAGTAAATGGCAGTTAATGGAGACATGAAGAACCAGACAAAAGAATATTTTATATCAATAAATTAGGAGCCATTGACACACGGGATGAGGTGTATAGTTGAGAAAACAACCACTACCCTGAGTCCGCACTAAAATTAGGGGACAATCGATAATTGATTTCAATTAATATTGAGAAATTGGATGTAGGATACGGATGCCTAAATAAGCGATGAGGACGAATTTTGTTGATTTTCCGCATTCGCTAATTTATTAGATACAGTTACGGGATAGACCGTAAATTATTGCATTTTACGTGTGACTCCATTCAATTATGTTTGACTTGACCACGCGTTTGATTTGTTTTAGATTTTAGCGAGCCAAGAGGGATAAAAATATGGCGTTCGAAGGTAGAAAGGAACCTGCCTACCTATCTGTGGACTTGCAAATCCCCGAGTCCTATTTAAGTTTACTTGAATGTTAGTTCAAAACAGAAGGAAAAATATACCTGGGGACGGAATTCGACATGTCAACCGATTTGAGAATTATATCAACATTGCGTATACTTACTTACGAAGCAAGCTCGTGGCCCACATAATACGGACTGAAAAACGGAAATAAGTGGATAGGTATCTATTACCCCGTCGGGAAACCAGCGAAGGCCTTTTAATTTTTTAATGCACTGTTATGCTTGTTTGAAAGCTCAGTAATTTTCAACAATTACAATAAAAACATGATTCACCTTAGATATAATTCGCAAGTGAATTATAAAAAAATATAGTATTTTTTACTATGTATCACTATTATGTATATTATGTATTACTTATATTATTAGTTATTATTATAATTATTTTTATTATTTATAATTTATTATTTATAATTTATTACTTATAATTTATTTTTTATTACTTATGTATTATTTATATATTTATAAGTATATATTATTTATTATTTATTATTAATTATTTACTATTTACTATTTACTATTTACTATTTACTATTTACTATTTACTATTTACTATTAATTATTAATTATTAATTATTAATTATTAATTATTAATTATTAATTATTAATTATTAATTATTAATTATTAATTATTAATTATTAATTATTAATTATTAATTATTAATTATTAATTATTAATTATTAATTATTAATTATTAATTATTAATTATTAATTATTAATTATTAATTATTAATTATTAATTATTAATTATTAATTATTAATTATTAATTATTAATTATTAATTATTAATTATTAATTATTAATTATTAATTATTAATTATTAATTATTAATTATTAATTATTAATTATTAATTATTAATTATTAATTATTAATTATTAATTATTAATTATTAATTATTAATTATTAATTATTAATTATTAATTATTAATTATTAATTATTAATTATATATTATATATTATATTATATATTATACAGGGTGTTTCCAAATTCGATGCAAATATTTTGACACAAGATTCTTGGGTATATTTGAAGAAAAAAATTGTTCTACAGTATGGGCCTATCTCAAATTTTGATACCACTTATTGGGAATTTAAGAAAACACCTACTTTGAGGTACCTTGACCCATACTAACACAAATATCTCCGCTAACACTTACAACAGGTACTTCATTTAGGACTTAAACTTTAGAAGAAATAGTACTTCTCTTAACTGCATTAAAATAAAATTGATGACTTTTTTAACTTTCGAGATATTTGCTTTTAAGTCGGATCCTTTTTCCCTGCCCATGACATTTTTTTGACTTTCAAGACACATTTCTGCGAAAAATGCGTAATAAACATATCGGTAATTTTTTCTTTCTAGTGCACCTAACAATACTTAATAAAAATTTTAAGACAAGTTACCCGAAAAACCCACAGATTTTATGATACTTGGAAAATTCCATAGCAGGTAAAATTATGAAAAACTCGATTCATAGTGTTCAATTCCTATTATTCTGAATAAAAATGTTTGTGTTTGGTTTATGTTTTTTTTTATTTCATTAAGTTAACTTTACAATCAAATGTTAGTTTACAATCAGTGTTAGAGGCAAATGGAAGGGACCGATTAAGTTGTTTTCAATAACACCTGCCCACAAATTGACGCTAAATCTGTGTTGAAATGATGACTCTCTCCTTGTGTGTGGGTTTTCCGCAGCCCATGTGTGTAGATTGTGAAAATTTGTCGGAAAGATGGGATTCTCTAGTAAATTGAGATTCGTCCGTCCATAGGATTCTGCTTATAAAACCGTTGTCATCCAAGTTCCGCTCTAACAACCAGTTGCAAAACTCAAGTCTCGGCTCCAAATCACTCGGAAGCAGTTCCTGCACAGGTGTATGGTGGTATGGATACAAGTTTTCCGTATGCAGGAGACGAACAATTTTATGTGTTGAAACATTAAATCGCAAGGATAAGCGCCTGATGCTGATTGATGGATCATTTGCAACCGCTTCCAGTATTCTTTCATCAACTGCAATTCTTCCTGGTGAAGCTCCTGCGTTAGGTCGTCTTGTTGAAACAGATCCCGTTTCCCGAAGTCTTCGAAACGAATTTGTAAATACGCGGGGATTAGGTACTCTTCGGTTAGGATAAAGCTGATGGTATCTTTGTTGTGCTCTAATAGAACTTCCGTTGCACATCCCATAAACGTAGATAATATCGGCGTATTCTTCGTTTGTAAAAGATGCCATTTCAAGTAGGGTTTCTTAACAACTGTTGTGTCACCTCGGCTTCAAAAATGACTTTGATGGATTAAATTT
>OX392463.1:130180789-130358803 GCA_947623515.1 Neoascia interrupta
GGCGAATATGGGTTTAGCAGTCAACGAGGGTAAAACCAAGTATATGCTGTCATCAAGAAAAGACACCCAACACCGCCGTCTTGATCAAAACATCACCATCGATTGCTATAACTTTCAGGTAGTTAGGGACTTTGTCTACCTGGGTTCCGCTATCCATTCAGACAACGAAACGAGCGCTGAAATCAAACGAAGGATAGCTCTTGCCAATCGCTGAGACTAAGTCAACGCATGTTAACTTTACTTATAAAAAGATAAACAACAAGCCTTTATTCATTAACTCGGTACAAATCCCGTACTCAAATGAAGCGAAATATCTAGGAATGACTCTAGGCGCAAAACTTAAAAACTTAAAAGCCGCACGTTAAAAAGAAACGCGACGAGCTCGAAATCAAGTTAAGAGAAATGAACTGGCTTATCGGAAGATTTTCAAAACTAAGCATATATAACAAACTGCTTTTGTATAAGCAAGTGCTAAAACCATCTTGGACGTACGGTATACAACTCTGGGGTTGTACTAAACCAATCCATATATCTATTTTAGAAAATTGTGCTACAGTGCTATAGTGTGTACGCAGAAGTGACAGTCCGTAAAACGGACCGTTGAATACCCCATCCTATCCCACATTATAAAATGCTGATGGCATAGTTATTTTTTGGCATTTTATAAGTAATGCAAACTTATAAAATGGACCACGACCCGCATAAAAACAAATGAATAGAGTGGCGCAACAGCTCGAAGTGAACCAGGGCCAACTTATCAACCATGTATGCTGTGTGTGTTGCAATCTTCACATGGAAGGGGATCTACACTTTTTGCCGTTTCCGAACTGCACTTTGAGAAGTTTTTCGAGACAAACGTTGCTCACGGAGGGCTTGTCAGACCCTCGCGGAGTTGGGGACCGTAAAAAATAACGAGTTTTTTTTTTTTAACGTGTCATAGGTAAGAATTGAACCCAGACCTCTGGCGTTGTAAGCACACACACTAACCACTACGCCCCGGGAGCCCGAAGAAACCGAAAAACCCCAACAACATCGAACCGACCAAAAATGTCAAACAGGTAAATTAATTCCGGAAATAGATCGTGAAGAGTTAGAGTACAAGTCGCGACCTTTTAAATATTAGATTCCAAATATTTTACAAACGAAGCGAGGGAGTTTAATCCTCGTAACCTATACAACGAGAGTATATTTTTGACATATTTGATGGTAGTTTAAGTGATTTCTGTCAAATGACAGCCAATGTAAAGAAAGACTAGACTACCTCTACTTAGATTAGATAAATTAGATTAAAAACAATGTGTTTTTCAAAAAAATAACTGTTTTTTTGGCCCAAGTTTCCACTTTTAACATATTTTCTCAAAATTATGACGAAATAATATTAAAGGATTTTGTTTTTAGTCCACGCACAATTTTAGGGACGTCGATTTAGTTTATAAAAATAGTTTATAAAAATAAATGAATGAATTTAGTTTATAAAAATAAATGAATTACAATGTACATATTCAGCCAAAAAAAACTTCAATATTATTTTTAGAAGTTCTTTACTGACGAACTCTCGCACTAACACACTTGTTTCTAAAAAAAAATTGCATATAGACTAGGTATACAAAACCGTTATTTAGTTCCCCCGAAAAAAAAGGTAACCGACGAATTCCTCATTAAGAAACTTAGGTTTAATGTTGGCAATCTAACCCGATCCGGACATATGCGGGGGTCTTCTTAAATCACCGTGCGGAATCGGAAAAAAATTGTCTCCTCCAATTGTGCAACTTTTAAGAGGACCCATAACACACACCACAGAACAGCATGCATGCCTGCGCAAGGTCTGGCCAAACTTTCTGAGTTTTATGCTCCGGTTAGTTTCTTTCAACTTGTGTATAACAACTTCGCTTTCAAGGAAAACCGGCAAAAGTAAAAAATTGTCGCTTTCGAGATGAGATGATTTCTGTAAATGATTGCATTAAAAAAAAGTTAAAAATCATCCAATTTTTTCATCAACGGCATAAGTCCAAAGGGTGTTTCTCAATTTGAAATTTTTTTTACAAAGCCCAGCCTTTATTAGAAAGTGGAAAAAACATGGTTCATTCTTATGAAATGAAATATTTGATAGATTGTAATTTTTTAATCAGCAGTTAAGGAACAGCGACTGTTAGCGACTGAACAGCGAAAATTAAGAAACTCGTAATTCACTGAAAGGACCAAGTAGAAAAAATAAGCTATAAATTCCATTTACGAGGGCTGTTCGAAAGTCACTGGCTTCCATAAAAGACTTTCTTTTTGGCCACAGAAAAAAGGATCAGTCAAACACTGGGCTTTTTGCTGTGATCAAAAGAACTTTGGTTGGTGAGATTTGATCGAAACGGAGAAAAAGGAATGGATGGTGTTGAATGGTGGACCAAAAACGAATCCGGATGAGGAATTCAGAGCCCATTTTGAAGCTTTTTAACCGCGATTCAAATGAATATTCTAAGTGTCTTAAAACAACCACAACAACAAACAATTTTAAAAAATCAAACTAAAAGTAGAGGACTTATGCAGGCAAATATGCTTCAAAATAGGCTTAATTGTTTAGTCAGGCGGAAAAGTAATTTCAACAAAAATTGGGTCTTATATATTATTATGTAAAATGGCCGAGTTTTTGACACCTTGTTTAATTTTTGGTTTTCTGGTCTTATTGTTGCGGTGCCGGCCGCCCAAATACACAATGTTCCACGAAGGCTGCGAAGGGCGTCACCGATACGTTTTTGATGTGCAGTCTAAGGCTTAGATTAAACTATACCTAAGAAGTAAACTGCTATTTAAATGACTCTCATCGTAGCCATATAATTTATGGTGTGAAAGTATGGATTTTTATCAAGATGCTCTAGTCTGCTTTAGAAAAAATATGCTTTGAGAAGTTTTTGGTCCCGTCTTTACATAAACTATTCGGTAAAAGAACCCGTAAAACAACGAACCGTACGAGTTGCACTGCGTTACAGGACTAGCTAAGGATAGTTAGAATCGAGCGATTCCAGTCTTTACCAAAGACCAAGCACTTACAACCATAGTGTGAATCCATAGTGTGATCAATGACTACTTACGAAATTCACTAATTAAAAATGAACGTTCTTTAATGTGGAATAAGGAACTAGAAAATTTTATAAAAAAAAAACATCTCTATGAACTGTGAAGTTGAATGCTTTTTGTAAATTGGTTACAAAAGGACAAGGATACCTTCCAACATTAAAACAATTTTTCCAAACTCATGCCACATCCTATTATATTTAAACGCATAGTTTAGAAAGAATATCTCAATTAATCAAAGACTATATACCCATACTTCTACAGCAAAGCATTCGAGCACTGATGTTAATAGAGCTCCCTTGGCATTTTCGAAACTTTTTTCCGCCAAAGAATAGAGTTCCATATTTACTCTTCTCAATTTTAACGAAAACTGCATTCTTCCACAAAGAGTTGATAATGGATATAATGATTCAAATAAATGACATTAAGATCGAGTAATTTATTGCCTTTTAATTTAATGGGTTGGGATGATACGCAGTAGCCATGTAGAAACTTATATAGATATTTATGTATGACTCTACCAGCAGGGTCTCGAGGAATAATGGAACATTTTCAAGGATGTTATCATCCCCTATTTTTATGATTATTATATGGATTACTTTTTCCGCAAGCGACAACTGTTCAAATAGACTCGAAATGCAACGCAAAAAAAGGACATTGTGAAATGAGAAAGTCACAGATTTTTGGAAATATGAAGCGTTATGCGTAGTAAATGTTCCAGAAAAGTGTTAAACGGAAGAAATCGACTAATGATATGGACAAATAGTTTGACGAAACCGATGTGTGTGCAGATGTCGTGATTTTTTGTTTTACAAGTTTGTGGGGAAGTTTTTGAGTATTTTAATCAGATGTAAAGTGGTAAGGAATATTAGACTATGCTTCGTTTAAGTTTCCCTTCCCTCTAGTATGCACCACTGAAAGTTAACTTTTTTGTCTTTTCCAGTATCGTCTGATGGAAACCTGCATTTAAAATGGTTGAAACCTATGTATGCATTTGCATACACTATATCAGAGGCTGAACTAAAAAGGTCTGAAACCTACAGCCGTTGACAGGTAATTAAAAACGCACTTTTTGGCGATGCGATGATGAATGATTCTTGCTTAGCCAAATCAGAGGTTAAAGTAGTTAAAAACCATCATGTGTCTATTGAAATTGAGTAAAAAGCTCTGATGTCTTCTAAAGAAAACTCAAAATTTTTGAGCATAACAAATAAAAGTTAACATTTTGATAGTTGACTAAGAAAATCCATATTTCTATTTAAACTCGGAATCGGTTCTTATTAGCTGTCAACGGGTGTATGTTTTTGCAATCAAGGCACTGCGTTCTTTAGTTTAAGTCAACTTTGATGTGGTTACACACTTAATAACAAACGTTCCATTCTAAAATTAACATGCGTGCCACGGATGAAAGAAACAGGTACCAGATTTTGCAGTTTGACATCGCATCGAAATAGAGCTTTCCAGTGATTGTAACTCTTTTGCTTATTTAACCACTCCCAAAATCTGCTGGGGTCTAGGGGCAGGTAGGGACTAATGTCGCTAAAGTGTAAAAAAAACTGATTGATCAGCCGAAAGGTATGTGCTATCCAGGGAAAGATCAATCATATACAATCCTACGTCCAAGTAAAATTTAAGCTCCTGCAACATGAGCGAAAGGGAGAATCAGCCTTGGGTTTTCTTGTAAGCAAATGCACAGTGATGGCTTTCAGTGGTTGTTCCAGACGAGTGAGTTAGTCGGAAAAAGCTTGATCGCTGCGTGCGTGTTTTATTATTATACCGACCCAGGGTATATTAAGTTTGATGTATAGTTTGTAACCCAGTGTACAAAGTAGACCCCTAAGACCCTTTAGAGATACGAATGGGACCGACCGACGAATCGATTAAGCCATGTCCGTCCGTCCGTATGTAAACAACTTTTAGGCCTTAAATTTTAAGGTAAAGAGCTGAAATTTGGTGGGCTGGCTGGAAGTCCAGTCCTTTAGATCAAGTTAGACAATAAGCTGAGTCCGCCCACAGACACGTCCACTACAGGCCTGTATGTGCGACCATCTCTAATTGAAATAATTTGTTTGTTTATATGTTTTTTATTCTATTGTTCATGCTATTTACTTATTTATTTACTTTATTTATTTATTAACTCATTTTTTTTATAAATTCATTATTTATTTATTAGTTAATTTATTGTTTTAATTATATATTTAGTAAATACTTTATTTATATGCATAGTATAGTTGCTTATTTATTAATATATTTATTTATTTATTTATTAATTTATTAACTTGTTGTGTTTTTTGTTCAAAATTATGTATCTATAGTTACTTTTGTTTTTTGTCATAATAATAAGCCTATCTTTTTATTAAGTAATTTACTCATCTTTTGTTTACTATATAAGACATATCTAATTACTTACGCATTTCTAGTCATTAAATTTTTTTTGTCCCCCTTTTAAATGGAGTTTTCTTTTTCGTTGTTCGTGAAGTTTATCGTGAATATTAAAATTGTTTTCAGTAGTAAGATTATATTAATAATCATATCTCTGTGCGAATATTGTAAATTGTGCGACAACTAGATGTATTTTTTAAAACGAAATAAAGATATCTATCTATCTATCTATCTAAAATACTTTTTCCAAATTTTAGCTAGGGGATTTTAGCTTAAAATTACTTTTTTTCAATAAATATATATAAAATTTGACAAAAAATTATATGACAAAAGTTGTAGATATTAGCATTTTCTAACCTATATATATTGTATATATGTATAGCATGTATATATTGTATGTGCCTCCGCCCACTTTTGTGGACGTGGCGTTAAAAAAAGTGATTTTTTTAGTGAAAAAGGCAGAGTTTTATGCCGAAATGTATGCAACTACCTAGTATAAAGCATTCCACAGTTATATTTTTATATCCCGCCCACTTTTTGAGGAGGCGTGGCAGTTTCCTTTTTGGTATGGTCTCAAACGTTGTAAGAGGCACTATTGAGAAGAACATTACAATGACTGCCAATCAATGGTGGTCTAGTCTGACTGGACATAGGGTATATAAGGCTCTCTGGCTAATAAATATCGAAGGGACAAGCTTAGGGCTTTAGTGGGAATTCTGACAGGACACTGTCTCCTGCGAAAATAGGAAAAGAGGCTCAGGCTTTCTTACACGGATAGTTGTCGCTTCTACAGTGATTTGCAGGCGATTGAGGATGTAACACATATACTGTGTGAGTGCAAGGCAATTTCGCGTATGCGTAGGAAATTTCGAGGGAAATATTTTTTACAATATCCCGCCCACTTTTTGAGGAGGCGTGGCAGTTTCCTTTTTGGTATGGTCGGGTATTTTGCAGTCCGTCATAGATGGACTGCAGCTTTTGCACACGCACTCTTGCACTTTTCCACTTTTTTACACTCTTACGACTATTCAAAGCCAAGACAGACACTGTTGTCCTGCTGAAACACATCGACGAACATACAAAATGTAAGGCTACAGTCACCTAAAAGTATCTTAGTTTCCAGAAAATATCGTTTTGAAAGAAGAAAAATTGGAAATGATTTAACGTACGCAAAACTAGCGCCAAAGCAAACTCAAATAAAGTACATTTGAGTACATTTTAAAACACGGACTATTGTCTTTTTTTTTAAAGATATTGGTACATGTGTAACAAGGTAAGCTGCGTCTTTGAATCGAGGAAGGGTCTGTTTATACCCGACCGAGGGTATATTAATTTTAATGAATAGTTTGTAACACAGTGAAATAATCACCGTAGACCCCCCAGACCTTTTAGAGATATGATCGAGACCGTCAGATGAGTCGACTAAGCCATATCCGTCCGTCCATCCGTCCGTCCGTCCGTCCGTGTGTCCGTATGAATGCAGTTTTGAGGTCTTGAGTTAGGAAATTGAGCTAGGAAACTGAAACTTGCAGCGTTGCGCAAAGTATGAAAATTGAGAAGGTCCGCCCACAGCCACGCCCACAATTGACTTGAATGTCAGACAACCTCAAATTTACATTTTATTTCAAAATGCCTTTTGGTCAAGATAGACAAAACATGTGAAATCAAATTTTGGTTAAGAGGGATATCGGCCAGAAGTCTTTAATTAGATCAAAATTGGACTCTATTGACCATATCCACTTTCAACATCTTAAATCTTTGAAAACCTGGTTTCTCCGAAAATTCATTCCAAATCGAAAAAAAAATTATATGAAAAATATTAAAGATATTACCATTTGCTAAGTTTATAAGGCATTGAGCACCGTCCACATTTAGGGGGCGTTTTTGGAGAAACTGTTATTTCAAGTATTAATATTCGCATTTTAACGCATTTTCTCATGATTCCAACAAAATTAAAGTTAATTGATATTAATTTTCAGCCTACGGCCTTTTTTGGGGGCGTAGGCAATACAAATAATTGACAATCAGTATATGAAACAGAAAAAAAAATCAATTTGGTCTTAACGGGTTAAGGGGGTCGGGTATTTAGAAGTTCGTTACACACGAACTCTTGCGCTTAATCACTTGTTTTTATTTCTAAACCTCTGTAACAACGACAGTTTTCGATATCCGGCTGATATATCACCATTTACATACATCGATAGCCTGGCTACGCTCAAGGTAATGGAATCGATTAACAACCAGTCGGGTTTAGTCAGGAGCTGTCATTGTGCAGTCAGAACCGAGTGAGACTGTGCTGGGTGCCAGGACACTGCGGTATAGAAGGCAACGGACAGGCTGACAAGCTTGTAAGAAGAGAGGGGCTCCTCGAAAATAGTGAGGTTTTTAAAATCAAACGTTGTAAGAGGCACTATTGAGAAGAACATTACAATGACTGCCAATCAATGGTGGTCTAGTCTGACTGGACATAGGGTATATAAGGCTCTCTGGCTAATAAATATCGAAGGGACAAGCTTAGGGCTTTAGTGGGAATTCTGACAGGACACTGTCTCCTGCGAAAATAGGAAAAGAGGCTCAGGCTTTCTTACACGGATAGTTGTCGCTTCTACAGTGATTTGCAGGCGATTGAGGATGTAACACATATACTGTGTGAGTGCAAGGCAATTTCGCGTATGCGTGGGAAATTATGAGGGGAATATTTTTTACAATGTTCAGCGGAAGTAGACGGCACAAACTTTAAAAGACTTCTTGGCTATTGCAGGGAAATTGGTTTTTTCACCATGGAGAATGTTAAGGTTGTTTTGCTTTTTGAATATTAAGTTCAACTGGTTCCCCAGGGATCGCGATGGGCCCGTTTTGGTGCCTAGTGCCTGTGTGGCCTTTTTCACCACGCCCCTGTTTAACCTAACCTAACCTAGAATCAAAGACATTTTCCCTAATAAATACGACGATTTCTCTGAGCCCATAATGCTCTTGTAGGATGATACTTATAAATAGGATAAGTCAAGAGCTATAGTTGAAAGCTTTCATTCAATTAAATAAAAAATTTTTTTTTTTCCGTGGGTAGGAAAAACCTTCATAGGCACTACGAGGACCGGCCGCGCGTGCTCATAGTAGTGTGAGATTCTTACTCACTAAAAAACCTCCCATTTTCCGTCAGACTACGACTTAGTTTCCTTAACAAGTAGTTCAGCTTTTGTAGAATCGCGTGTGGCAGGCTGCCTTCCAACGAAGGCACCTACAATACCGTCAATTTATGCGGTTTCATCTTATGCTGCTAGATCTAACGGTTTCATTCGTTGTAGTCGGCGCGTAAGATTTGTCTGATCCAAAGTTCGGATAATTTCATTGTTGCAGTGTCCGCGAAGACGAGTACTAAGTTTGCGAGCAAAGTTTGTTACCTCGTCAGACACGGTTGCGATTCCTAGATCTCGGTGTAGATCGCTATTTCTTATGTACCATGAAGCATTAACGATTGCTCTGAGTGTCTTATTTTGAAAAGTTTCTAATATAGATATATTGCTTGGTTTAGTACAACCCCAGAGTTGTATACCGTACGTCCAAGATGGTTTTAGCACTTGCTTATACAAAAGCAGTTTGTTATATATGCTTAGTTTCGAAAATCTTCCGATAAGCCAATTCATTTCGAGCTCGTCGCGTTTCTTTTTAACGTGCGGTTTCCATTTAAGTTTTGCGTCTAGAGTCATTCCTAGATATTTCGCTTCATTTGAGTACGGGATTTGTACCGAGTTGATGAATAAAGGTTTGTTGTTTATCTTTTTATAAGTAAAGTTAACATGCGTTGACTTAGTCTCGTTAAGGACGACTCGCCAACTCTTCGTCCAGTCGCATATTTTGTCTAAAGCGCGCTGGAGTTTCCCTGTTGATAATTCAACTGTCGTATCTATAGCGAGAATAGCAGTGTCGTCTGCGAACGTAGCTAAAATTGTTCCCTCATCGTGGGGAATGTCTCTTGTATAAAGCAAAAATTCTATTGGGCCGAAAACGCTTCCTTGCGGAACACCGGCATTTATCTCTTTGAATTCCGCGTAAGGTACTCTTTTTCGTACCTTACGCGAAAGATTCTGTCTTTAAGGTAAAACTCTAAGACTCTATAGAGTTTTTCTGGTAAGCTAAGCCTTAACTTGTACTTCAGGCCTTCGTGCCACACCTTGTCGAAGGCTTGCGATACGTCGAGAAAAGCGCTGGTACATATCTTTTGCGCTTCCAGAGCTTTTTCGATTTCGTTTGTTATTCGATAGACCTGGTCGATTGTTGAATGCTTTTTCCTAAATCCGAATTGGTGATCCGGAATCAATCGTCTTTCTTCAATGATTGGTTGCAACCTTTTAAGCAACAGTTTCTCGAATACCTTAGATATTATCGGCAGTAGCGAAATAGGTCTGTATGACTTTTTTTCGTTTGGACATTTTCCTGGATTCGGAACCATTATGACCTCGACCATTTTCCATTGCCTTGGAACGTATAAAACTCTCATGGAAGCGTTAATGATATAGAGTAGCTTGACCAAAGCTTTTTTCGGTAGCTCCTTTTGAATTTCGCTAGTAATAAGTCGTAGCCAGGGGCTTTGTTGTTTTTCAGATTATTTATCGTTTGACGAAGTTCAGCCAATGACACGGTTTTTATTCTATAAAAACAAGATACCGCATAAGAATTAAGCTCCTCGACTAACGGTTCCCCGTCAAACGGTTTGAATGTTTCTTCTAGGTAATCTGCAAATAAATCCGCTTTTTCTTTGTCTTCTCTTGCCCATCGCCGTTGGCTTTTCTTAATGGCGCAGAGTGTGCTATAGGCTTCTTAGTGGACTTGACTGCTTTCCAAAGAGAGTAGTTCGAACCTTTATCGGCAGTCAAACTTTCGAGGTAAGCAGTAGTCTCGCGACTTTATAAATCTGGAAGTTCGTGCTTCAGTTTGTTAGAAAGGTGGTTCAAGATGGTCTTATCCGAGGGTGCTCGCGAACGTTGCCATGTCTTGCGCGCTCTCCTCTTTTCGCATATTTGCTCTTCTATTTCTCGCGGATATATTGTTCTGCTGTTCGATAATTCGGACCTCCGAAAAGAAGTGTTATTCCACGCAGCGCTCTGAATAACTCTCACGAGTTTATCTAATTCGTCTTCTATTTCAAGTGGCGTTTCGAGCGGTACATTTAAAGCTATGTTTTCTTTGCAGTATTTTCTAAAGCTGTCCCAGTCGGTGTTGTTGTTAGTTAATCTAAGCGCTCTATTCTTTTTCGCTAGGCTTCCGCCGATTTTCAAAAGAACTGCCGAGTGATCTGAACAGAGATCAAAGCGTTCTTCTACGTTCGTAAGGTAACGAGGTGCCCCATTGGCGATAAAGAAGTCAACGAGATTAGGTATTTTATTTCTGTCGGTTGGCCAATATGTTGGCTTTCCCGTCGATAAGAAGATCCCGCCGCGTTTTGTACTTGCTTTAAAGAGGGCTCTGCCTCTTTAAAGCAGATACCCCAAAAAGTATTTTTCGCGTTAAAGTCCCCGCCGATGATAAAGTTTGACCCAACTGAATCAAAGAGCAGAGCAAGATCTTCATCTGCCAGCCGATACTGCGGAGGAAAATAGCTCGTCGCGATGTTGTAATTTATGTGACTTAATTTTACTGAGACTGAGGTTATTTGCATAGAGTCAAGTTCTATTTCTTCGTTTTTGGAGTGCTTAATGCAGTCTTTAATGTAGAGAGAGGATCCAGCTCTCGAATTTGCTGAAGGATGATGCGCGTGATAGTCAATGTAACCTTTTATTTTGCGTGCTGAACCCTTTTTAAAGTGGGTTTCCGAAATCAGGCATACGTCTACATTATTCTTCCGTAGGAGTACTTCTAGCTCGTCAATTTTTTGCAAAAGGCCGTTTGCATTCCATGTAATTATTTTGATTGACTTTCCCATATTCATGATTTTTTATTAAATGCTTTTCGAGGTTTAAACTCGAGCTCGCTCAATTTGTTACTTGATATATTACTTGATTAAGTTTCGCCTGTTGCTCAAACTTTTCTAAAATCATGCCTAGAATTTGAGAGACCGAATCTGATGCGGCCGATTGTGGCTTACTTTCACGTGACGCGACTTGAGCGTACGATCTTGGACCAACAAGTGTGGATTCTCCCTTTTGACTCCGGTGGGAACTAGGACCAGCGACGTTTTCTTGCACATTTTTAATTTTGCCTTTAATCAAACCCTTACCCCTTGTCGACTTAGGGGTTTTTAGCTTATATACTTTAGAAGGGTTTAGGCTTGGGCCCTTATTTTCACTATTTTTCTTCGGAGCTTCATGTCGTTTTTGCAACTCAATGGCGATTTCGCAACCTCGGTAGCTCGCTGGGTGACTTCCCCTGCAATTGGCGCAAACCGCGGGGGCCTGACTGCTGACATTGCAATCCGTCGAGAGATGTTCGTCGGCGCATTTTACGCATCGCGGCTTTTTCTGGCAGTACGCTTGCGTGTGTCGGAAACCTTGGCATCGCTTACATTGGGGAACTAGCCTGTTGCCCTTCCGCTTGGGCTCGATTTTTACCTTGATGTTAAGGATTGATTTAATTTTGTAGATTTCGTTAATATTTTCAGTTCTATCAAAAGAAAGCATAAAAATTTGCGTAGTCCGCGATCCCAACGACATTTATTGCAGGTGGTCGGCGGTTTTTTTCTTGGGGTATTCCTGTCGCTTTGTTTGACACGACTGGTGTTTCTTCTTTTTGCTGCACGGTTTCTACTTCGGGTGAAGAACCGGCCTTTCGTTTCTTGGTAAGCCTTTTCCTAAAGACCGGATTCGTTTCGCGTGCGAGTTCTTCCTCGTCCGTATGGTATTCACATTGATGTTTCGGCATTTCCTCGCATACTATAGTACCACGGGGGTTCCTTAAGGCTTCATTTTCTTTACGTAACGAATCTACTTCGCTTTCAAGCTCATGGTAGAGACGTTCCATTTCATTAAGCTTAGCACGGAGTTCGTTGTTTTCCGCTTCAAAGCATTTAATTTCCGCTGAGTCCTGATCAACCGGCGGACTTCCTTTCCCGGAGACCTTCGATCCAGCTGGTGGAGATCGAGGCACCCTTGATTTTTTCAAAAAGGGATTTATAAGCAATAAATGGCTCTCCCCAGAATCCGTAGAGCCTACCTCCGAAGAGGGTGGATTTGCCAGTGAAACTGGATTGCCACCTGGGGTAATAAAATCTTTTGTTTTGTCCATTATTGTATGCGCTACGCGCTCGGCATACGGAGGGTGGATTTTAGTCGCCTCTTACGACAGGCATGCCTTACCTCGGGTATATTCTAACCCCTACCCGAAGGAGTTAGAATATACCCGAGGTAAATACAAAATTATTGTGAAAATAATGCAAAATATTGTTGATTAATGAAGTTCGGTCAACACAAACTATATTGGGTCACAATATCGTTCATGTGACCACCACGGTGTCTGTTGCCAGTGCCTATCCGAAGGTCACAATTATCGATCAAGTAAGTAGGTCGCATTTTTCGTTTGGTGATTATATTCGTTGGCATATATATGCCTTTCTCTGCAAATCACTGCACAAGTCCTAATGTATCAAATCGGTCAATACTGTCCAACCAGTTGCATGGCTAAAGGGGGGAGGAAGCAAGGGCAACAGCTTTGTGTAGTTTTGCTGCATATTTTCTACATTTTATATGTCAAGGGAAGAACTTAGTTTAAATTCTAGCAAGTACTTACCTCTAAAATTTTTGTCTGTGCTCTCCCAGATAGTGTTGTGCGCATTTGCCTCGCACCCCATGAGCAGTGCTCTGTTATGGCTTGCAGTTGCGTAGGTGATACCGGTTCATAGCGCGCGGTGATGACGGTGCGGTGAGCTCCGTGAATGTTAAGGCTCACCTGTTTAGGCACACGTCCCGCGAAGCTTATTCTGAAAGTAGAAGACATTTATAATTTTCGTCTAGAATTCAACTAAGTATGTGTAACGCTGTTATAAAAATTCACGAATTCTATTTTTTTCATATTGCTAATTATCGTATTTGAGCAGCGTAAATGCGCTGTTGCTCGGTCCATGCCTAAACGCGACTAATATTTTGCAAAACATCTGTCAAAGAAAGCAACCCCATTGAACTTAGTAATTAACAGCTCTGTACAGCCAAGGCCCATACTAGGTGTTGGCTTACGATTTAGTTTTCGCGATCCTCCTATGGGTCACAGGCAGGGTATGATTCTGTACCTATCGCGGGCAATGCTTTAAGCTGTCTCTAACTTAACACTTTAGTGAAGTCAAATCTTTTGACTTGTTAGACGGTAAGATTGGATAAGTATGCATTTTCTTATGTCCTCTAGGTTTTTACAATAACGAGAGTATGATTCTTACTTCAGCGTATTCTTAACCATGTGACTTCGTCCGATCCCAGTTGGAACTTCAGAACGCACTCGAGTCTTGTGTAACGGTTATGGTGATGACAACAGGTTAAACGCGATATTTATTTCTCTATCTCTAATTTCGTCCACTCTGAATTCAATTGGGGTCTCATTTAAACAGGTAATGACGTTTAAGCAACTAGACCGCGGTAGTTTTTACGGGTGGTGGAATGAGTAATACTGATTTTTGTTATAAGGGCTTGGGCTGTCCAACCGATTGGTTACATATTAAAGTTAACTTAAGGGGACCTTAATTTGTTTTTCAATTCTAAACTGCTGATGGAGAATTTCTCCTCTTTTAGCAAGTGCTCTCGGAGGATCCTCCACAAAGCGAAGCACTGACATAAGTTTTTCTTGCCCCAGGCGGGATTCGAACCCGGGGCTTCATGCACAGTTGCCCGACACATTAAGCGCTTCACCACGATGCTCAAAACGACAACGAGTATGGCCAAAAGAATAAGACCGCAGGAATAAGCTGCCGAAAAAAAACCTTTGAAGTATGATAAAGAAATGAGGTAGGAACACTGAACTCTTTGATGGAAAGGCACGCCAGAAAAAAACGACAATGAAGAAGCAAAATAGCATTGGAAAAAAAGTCACCCTGAGGCACCCGAAACCATCAACAGATATTATTTGACAATACCATCAATAACACCCTCTCAAAAAATAATCAACCTTCTAAAAAAAAAGAAACAAAAACTACTATTTTTCCAAAACTCTCAAGCACTACATTTTCGTTCCATCAACCAAATTAGCAGCCGATTTAAAAGAAGCAAATGTATGCTCACAAGCTCATTTGTTTGAGATCTTTGAAGGCGCCGAAAATTCTGCCAACTCAACCGCTCATTAGTCAGGATGACAATAACAAGTCGTCAGACACCAGACTCATCTACACCTTAGGACAACTCAAAAGGAAGAACAAAACCCAAAAGAATAGGAAAGAAAAAAAGAACTTTTGACGCATAACTATACAATATCCTTTTATTATTATCATTTTCGAATTCCAATTTACTTAATAAGGACAACGTATGAGAAAGAAAACATCAGTTTCCACCGACCGTGTGTGTTTGGGATAGTGCGAGCACGGCACGGGGCGGGGGTTTGCGCAGGCATAAATTAAAATTATGAAACCACATAGCAAACAGCTTTCACATTAAGTGAAATTTTGTTATTATCTCAAATCCGGGTTTGCATTTGTATACTCCGCCGCACTCTCAGCCTTTCACACATGAAATGGAGGTAGAGCTTCCGCCCCAAACCCTTGAGTGTAATTGATGTTTTATTATTTTCCATTTTCCCGAGACCAAGCTGTGCGAATGTCTCTGCGGAAAAACATATTGAGATCGTGTTTTTAAAACATCAGCAGCAGCCCTTTTTCTTGGGGGGGGACTGAGTGGGGACCATCAGGAGACGGGTGACATCCAATTGGGTCTAGCTTTTACGACTTTATTTTCCACGATAGTGCTTTTAGTGCTGTTTAATTTTTTTTTCTCAGCTTCTTACTGTCATGTGTGGATGAGAGAGAGCCTGCGTTTGTAGTTGTTAATTGAATTAGAATGAAATATATATGTGGCACGGAAGGAACTTTGGCCATTTCAGTTTTGGGTTTGTGTTTGGTATAAGCTACTTTGCATATATCTTAATTGTTTCTCAAGAACGAATAGCTTTGTATATGCCTTATACGCCATGTCCTGATGGCACATGCATGGACTTTGTGTCGTTAAGTGGTTATTGGCAAAGTGGATGTCGCAAAATTCTCCCCTTAACTTCTTTTGGTTGCGGACAAGGCAGTGTAGGTTTAGATGTTTGTGTGATTGCAGGCAAAAGAAAAACGTTGGAGTATTGTTTTCCTCGTTTATTAAGTTGTCCAACAAATGGGGAAGTAAACGAGTAGAAATCACCATTGCCAAAACCGCTAAGAGACAAATTTATTTTTGGTCCCATGTTGGCTACTTTGTTCGAAAACTGTGATAAGCAAAAGTGGTTAACTGTTCCAATGCACATAAATTTTGCTTGCAAAGACACTTCAACTACAGCATAGGGTTTAAGTACTTATACTTTTTTTGGGTGATCAACAATAACAAGTGTTTGGTTTTGGTGTCAAATAAGAAAGAATTGTAACCACTCTTTCAGACATTAAGAACGTGCGGCTTTGTTCCTCTGAGATTTATAGCAAGGATAGAGAAGAGGCTTTGAGAAGGAGGGCGGTAAGGCGGGGCTAGTAGAGAGAGACGCTTTTTACTTAAATTTGCATAGCTTTTCACCTACGCATAATATAACAATTATAACACCCGCGCGTAGACTGTGTTTTTGATTTCCTAAAAAAATACCGTTAAGTATGAAGTCATACACGGAGCGGTCTGGCATTTTTTCAGCATTTTTTCACGGTTAGCGTACAATTATTGCTTGGTTTGCATGTAAAAACTTATATATTTTTACATATACAAATTTAATTATAAATTTATTTTTAAATTTATTATATTTTCGACTTTGTTTTTCTTTTAATGACGATTTCGAACTTTATGGCATTTTTTCAAATGCATCTCGATAACGCATTTGTTTTGCTTATATAATATTTATAATAAGATATGGAAAAGATCTGTGTATACGAGTTATTAAATGCTGCCATTGCGGCGTATTGCGGTATTCGGGTTTTAAATTCTTAAAATCGATATTTTCTTATTAATTTTAGTCTAGGTAGATACTGTTAATATTTGTTAAAAAGTCTACTGTACTTGGTTTAGCCAAATCTTAAGTTAATTTACCTACGTATTTTTATTTTTGCTTTTTTTTCTAAAACAAACTAAAAAAAATTAATAACGGGTTTTTTGTTTTCGAACTTTTTTTATATATTTTGCTTTCTACCCTAGTTCTTTGCGCTTGCGTAAAATTTAGTTGATAAGCTAGAAAGAACTTAAAAGTTATAGTCATTTTTTAGCACAAACATTTTAGTAAATCAACTTTAATAATTTTAAGCGTATCTCAAAAACCATGATATTTCAGCCCCCGGTTGTAAAATCGAGTTTCTAAATTAGTTTTTTAAATCGTTTCAAAAAATTTTAAGTTACAAAAGCCATTTTTGAAAGATCTTTAAAATTTTAGTATTCACTTCATACGTTTTTTATACAAACCAAATTTCATTATAATCGGTAGGTACCACCGTTAAGACACCAGAATATTTTGAAAAATAATTTTTTAAAGGTTTTTGAAGTTTTCGAGCTAAATCTCATAATCTGCTAAATATTTGAAATTTTCTATAGCTTTCCCGGAAATAACAAAATCATTGCTCAAATCATTTGGCCGATGCTATATCGGAGATAGGTGGGATAAAATTTTTTTCACATTTTTTTTCGAAAATACGCCAATACTACAGTTCTAAAACCGTTAACCAAAATGTTATTTTAGCCATTGCTTAGTCTGCGGCTGCTTTATATGTTAGCCAAATATCGGCTTTTTAAATAAAGTTATGACCTTAAACACGTCGAAAATGAGTATCTCTTTTTTCCATTCTTTATTTTTCAAAAGCTTTTCAATATTTTGCAAAAATTCGATTTTATTATGAAAATTATGAAATATTCTTTTAGTGTATGTTTCAATTTTCTTTTTTTTGGTTGTAAATCTTTTTCAGATAAGGCCAAAACACTTTTGGTCTTTACTACCATCAATATTCAAACTGTAATTAAACCGATTTGTTTGTGTATAAGAAATTGCCCTTGTATGCGTTCTCAATTTTTCACGGATCTTATAGGTATATCAAATTTGATTGACAAAAATGATTTTATACGACCGTTAAGAAGCTTCAGTTGTTGATTACAGTGGGGTAAGAGGTGATTGGTTAGGAAATTTAACAGATTTCCAGGTAGGCGCACAAACATTTTCGGATTAAATGCCGATATCCGCAACCGTAATTTCTAGAAATATTAAACCGGAAACTAATAGCGTTTTTCATTAAAACTTGAAAGAATTGCTCTCAAAATCGAGAACTGCTCGTTTCAATAAAACACGTTTCCCCGTTTGGCGACAAAATAAATCACACGCACGGGCTGACAACCAACAAACACGTCCGCACATTAATTCGAAACAAATAGAATTGCTTCGATTTGGCGTTTGACAGCAGAAATGTTTGCATATGTAAGTGATTTCAGATCATATCTCCCAAGATCGGGAGATCGCATCTTTCGTGTTGAGAGTTGAGAATTGATCTAAAATTGCTCTTTTATTTTCAATGAAACATGCAAAATCGAAAAAGATCAAATCTTTTGACACAAAAAGCAAATCTTTTGTTCAATGAAAAAAGATAACCTTTTAAACTATAAGATCAACTTCGATCTAGGATTTGTTGGAGGGAAAACGAAAAAGAAAACTATAAAGTAAGACTTAGCCAATTAGCCGAGCAAACTGATTTAAGTCAAATGAGCACGAGCCACTGAGTTGATCTTTTCGTCGAAGATATAAAGAACTCTGTCTCCTTGACGGAAAGGGGATACGTAGCGCAGAAAAGCAAAAGTGGTTCAGCAAGGAATGTCAAAGAGCTAGAGATGAATCCTTTAAACTTCTCAAATTAGCAAGGATCCGAAATGGAGAAAAGCTTAAGTCCAGACTTTCGCCATTATTCTTTGCCTTATTTACCGACGACATAGTTGACGCCTTACACAATAGAATACAAATCTCAGGACAGATAATAAAATGTCCACTGTATGCTGATGACTTAGTTCTAGGCACATTGATATTTTTAAAATTTAGAATTTAGCCAAGAATGTTTGAATTTTCGCAAAAATTAACGAAAAATTGACAATTTTTAAGTAATCTTACCAAATTTAAAGCTAAGAAGCTAAAAAAAAAGGCTAAACACGCTATGTAAGTCCTTTCACAGAAGGTGGAAGACTTGTTCGCACTTATTTTTATCTACAAATATTGTTTGGGTGAATTCTATCGAAGACTTTAGTTCTTCACAGGCTCAGCCAAAAGAAAAGAAGCCGCTGAGTAATCCATGTAAGAGGAGACTAATCGCTCACACTATTTAAGTGGGTGAAGACATTGCTTGCGCTTGGAAGCACTTGCAGTCTAAAGACGGTATCTAAGAAAAAATAACTTGACGCAAACGTTGCCATGAAAATGTTGTTGTCAAAACATCAGTACTAAGTTATCAGGAAGTTGGTTAACCAAAAAACTGAAGTCAATATTTTTCCAAGCTATGCTAAGGTTCTTGAAGCGAAACAAACATTTTACCCAGAACTTGAAACCTGAACAGTTTTTGATTCATCCGCCGACGTTATCCTCCATGGACTTTTTATTTAAACTTTTTCATCATAAAATTCAATTTTGACCTCCCTTCCCTTACAAGTGGAACCTCTGTGCGTTTGCACCAAAGTACAACTCAGAAGTTTAAAAGCTTACTTGCTCGCTCTGCAAAGATTTTCCAAAAATGGATGGATATTAAAAGTGAGAACAATTGCAATTCTTAAGCCAGCCGAGGGAATAGCGAGACCTTTTTGCCGTGTATGATCTGCCATGATGTATCTTCAAACAACTAAGTGACAGTTCTTCAGTACGAGATCGTACGAGTTTCAGGGTTGAGCTGAGGTTTACCCTACAAATCATTTTTAGCGATTCGTCCAAAAATGGAAAAAGGACCTCTTATGGTATCACCACTTTGTCCTTCTGTCTGTCCTTTTTATCGCGTGTTTTTACATACATGGAACGCGTTTCTAACACTTTCGCTAATAACTTTGGATGAAAACTTAAGTAGAGATTTACCACTATAGTTAGAGCAAACTCTCCGGTCGCCTTTCTTCAAATGGGAACCTTTACTTCTGCTATCAAAATGTTCTGCAAAAAAATTACGTTATTTAATATCATAAGAGTAAAATTTTGGAAGTATGCGAAAAAAAAAAAACTGGCGGCATCAAGTAACTTCCTTATCAAATTACAAGACCTGTCTTATCGCCGCAAAAAAATTGAAACAAATAAACATATCAACGAAAAAATACTGAAAGCAAGCATAACGCAGAAAGGCTTTTACAAAGGCAATTCAAAAGATAGTTTTTGCATGTTGTTTTAGCCCATCATTATAAAAACTCGGCAATAACACTGCGGAACTAAGGCTCTACAAATTGAACTGCTCAAAGCAGCGGGAGATGACTTCGCCGTGATGAGCGTACACTTAGGCACTTATTTCTTAAGTATATTCGGCCAACCAGTTTTTGGTCCGAGCCAAATTAGGCAGTGGGCATAGACCCTGAAAAAAACAACTCGTCCCGGCTTTCAAAATTCCAGGTTATCGCTTAGAGACATTATATTTTCCAAATTGAAAAATCGAGGTATGTTCTCGTTGTGGTCCAAGTGCACCTTAACCAGGGCAGTGGGCTATACTACCACTTAAATTAAGAATCTTTATGACAAAAAAACGAGACAAATATGACAAATTCGAATTTAAACTAATTCCGCATTCAATGGATGTTGAAAAAAAAATCCTAATCGAGTGCATGCCAATTAATCCCATAATAATGCTATCAATTTCATAAAAATCTAAACCGACACAATGCGATCATGGAATTAATTTCCCAAAAGAATAAGAAGTAACGAAAAAAAAGAAATGAATAGGGTAAGGGGATCACACGACACAAAAAGAGCAGGCCTGATGCACATTTCCCAAAGACCCTCATCACGGCAACCCATAGCACCGCTAAATAATTGGCAGATCGTTGTAATTGCTTGCACACTCATATGATTTCAGTTAAAAGGTAAATAGGGTAATTTGTCTCCCTTATTAGTATGCTCAACAAAGGACGAACATTTTGTCCCGGTCGTCTGTCATTCATTCACAGGAGTTTATATACAACCGTGCTGTGATATCCTTAACTGAATTATTATTTAACAATAAAAAGTCAGTCGCAAAAGGAACGAGTGTGAGTGCAAAAGAAGTCAACATGATTACCGAGGGTATAATATCTCACATTTAATAGGATGATAGTTGAATCCTGAATGGATATGTGGATAAGTACTGCAGATGTTGATGGATCTCATGAAAAAAAAATAATAATAATATAGAAACGTGTATACAGACGAGGAGCGCTAGTAAGGAAGGATGTCCGGGGCGATGTCGCTCTTTCTACCTGTCAGGGTAAATGAAATCCTTTTGTGTGTCAATTTTCCAATTGACTTTGTTTCGATGGCAAACATATTTTCAACAGATCGTTTGCTTTTGTGTATAGGTACATACTAGAAAAAAAAATAGATTTGCAATAGATTTAGGCAAATACGTGATAGAAATTAGAAAAGGAAAGATAACGGACAGGAGACGTGATATTCTGAATGACTTTTTGGTAGATTTAATCTCATTCACATCCTAGGATCGCACAATTTGAACAAATAAAATAACTGAAGTGGAAAATTATGGAAAGAATTTTGATTTTTGTAACTAGTTTTTTTTTAAGAAGATTCCTTTACGGCAGGGCATCGTGTGTTTTAAATCATATTCAGTTAAATGAAAAATTTTAACACCAGTTTTTAGGCCTTGACAACAAGTATGAAGTTTGAAAGGTATGCGATTCGTAAGTTTTTGTTGAAAGTTATAAGACTATAAGGCATGTGTAAAATGTTGCCAGATTATTAAAACTATTGGTTGTTAATATGTTCTAAATATGTTGTTAATATGTACCTAAGACTGAAAAGGGAAAAGCTAACGATGTCGCGAAAGACAAGAAGCTCTGTCCCACGATAGAGACAACGTGTGCTTCTACATCGAAGGGCCCCTCCCTAAAAAGACATCGTCAAATTCTCAGGGCCCATAAAGCCAGGCGTTAGTCCTCATGGAACCAAGGCGATCCCCCTTTAATCACCCAAGGAAACCCTCGGGTTCCAAAACCGATGAGAAGAGACAGACCAAACCTGCCCCCTAGAGGCAACGCCTAGCTGATGAGGTCGCTGAGAATATTGCAAAGAAGGCCAAAACAACGTAGCAATGAGGAGCTTACCATGGCCGTTATAGACAAGAGTGATCCTGATGGAAAACTCGCCATGGACCAGTGGCTGAAGGTCGAGGCCAAAGTCCTGGAAACCATGGTGGCTGAAGGCGAAAACAGTAGCTCACGTAATGACTACAAAGTCGCAGAAGCCGGGTCGCGGAAAGAAGTAAATGTAGTTAGTTGCAGCAACAGGGAGTCATATGACTTTCTAACTCGCTGCATCTGCAGCCTTGGAGAGGTCTGGCCTGATGCCAAAGTGGAAACAGTACCTGCCTCGACTACGCATACAAGTACATGTATGGATACCTACTCCGGCTCCGCAGGAAACAGCCATACTCAAGCTTGTAGAGATGCAGAACGAGGGTCTTAGCACGAAGGGCTGGCAGACTCTTTCGAAGATACCGATGGAAAAAGGTGGAGGCGTGGACATGAAGAAAGTGGTGGACACCAAATCTGCCAGCTATTAGAAAACAGTAGCAGGGGTGGTCAAATTCGGGCTAGAACAGTTGAAGTTTAACTTCCTGCATGAAAAAGACCAGCGTTGGAAAGCTGAGGGTGGTGCAGATTAATCTGCATCACCCTCAAGCTGCCACCGTGCCCTAATCCAGGAACCGTAGATTTCCAAAGACATAATCCAGGGATGAGGGTCCAAAATATATTCACTCCTCCACAACAAAAAGAAAGGTAAACTGAGAAGCTGCATATTGGCTAAGAAAGCACTTAACTTTAATCTTTCCTGTCATTTCAGCAACAGCGACTTAGCAATGGCAGTGTGTGCACGCAGGAATGAGGCACGCCTTATTCTTGCATCCGCATATCTGCCATACGAAGAGAACAATCCACCATAGACAGCATTATGGGACTTGGAACTCCACGCAAGGAACACCAAGGCTAACCTAGTCATCGCGGTGGATGCTAATGCCCATCACACTCTCTGGGGCAGCAGAAACATAAACAAGAGGGGTGAATCTGTTTTAGAATTTATTTTGATATCCAATCTAAAAATTTGTAACAGGGCTAGTCATCCTACTTTTCACAACAAAATTAGGGAGGAGGTCACTGATTTAACTCTAGCTCACTGTACTGAGAATTTCGAAGTTAATGACTGGATGGTATCCACCAAAGGAGCATTTGGATACCATTTTTGGACTCGGACTATTACAGGATAGCCTTCAATATTAAATTTAGAATAGAAAAAGAATTACCTTTTCGAAGCCCTGGTAAGACCGACTGGAGAAAATTCTCCAAACTCGTCACAAGACGATTACCGCCTAATAAAACAGGCAACATCTCGAGTGTGACACGGTTAGAGGAATCCGTCAATCTTATGACTGAGACACTCTTAGCCTCGTTCAAAAAATCCTGTCCTATAACGCGGCCCCCCAAAAGAACCCATGAAACATATGGTGGACCGCGGAAAACAGCTTCAACGAATACAAAGGGAAAACTAGAGCAGCGAAAAGAGCATTATGGACCAACTACTGTATCAACATGGAGACCTTAATGGAAGCGGCAAGATTGCGCAAAATCCTTGCCAAAAATCCAACCATACCCGGGAACTTATGCAAAGAGGACAACTCTTGGACGGTAAGCAGCCATGAAACCTCAATACACACTTTCCTGGGTGCAAGGACATAACAAGCGAACAAACACTCGATAAAACAGACTGCCACCGTTCATTATCCAACGAAGAACAGGCAGTTATCGCTGAGTGTATTCGCAAGGATAAACTAATCTGGGCAATAAAATCCTTTCAACCCCTCAAATCAGCGGGACCGGATGGTGTAATACCTGCCATGGTTCAGAAAACGAGTGATGCACTTATTCCTTGGCTCAAGGGCATCTTCATAGGGTGCATAACTCGGAGTTATATCTCAAAGAACTGGCAAGATGTGCGTATGGTCTTTATTCCTAAAATGATTACAGACCTAATAAGTCTCTCATCTTTTTTACTTAAGATACTGGAAAGCCTGATAGATCTGCGGCTAAGGGATTACCTCGAAATGAATAAGCACCTTAGCAATGCACAACACACCTATACTAGGGGGAAACCCGTGGAAACGGCACTGCATGAGGTGACGAGTACATTCAATCGAGAGATCCTTAAATAACAAAGAATTCACATTGGCAACCTTTCTAGACCTAGAAGGAGCGTTCAATAATCTAAAAACAGCAACCATTATCTCATCCCTGGAGGAATATGGCATCGATTCCCACTTGACGAATTGGGTAAAGACAATGCTTAAAAGCAGAGTCATCAACTCTAATCTGGGAGACTATTTTATTAAGAAAACGGTTGAAAGTGGAACCCCACAAGGAGGGCTGCTTTCACCCCTTCTATGGCACATCTCACTCAAAATTCTTAAATCTCTCGTAAAAAGAGGAATAAAGGTAGTCGCTTACACAGATGACATAGTTATACTGATTACAAGCAAATTTCTTTCAACAATCAGTGAACTAATGGAGTTTTTGTTAACAGAATTATTAAGATGGGCAGAGAACAGTGGACTTAAAGTCAACCCCTACAAGACAGATATGGTCCTGTTTACAAGGTTCCGCAAATTGCAGGGATGGACAAATGCTAAATTAAATGGGACCAATCTTAAACTCTCCCTGGAAGCCAAATATCTTGGCGGGTTGTTTGACTCCAAACTGAACTGGAAACGGAACACGGAGGAGAGAGTAAAGACAGGTCTCATTGCTCTCTACACATGTAGACAAGCCACTGGGAAAAGGTGGGGTCTTCAACCCAAAATAACATACTGGCTTTATACAGCGGTTGTTAGACCTACTCTTACCTCTGGATCATTGGTATGGTAGGAGGCGTGTAAAACGAAATCTTGCCTCAACAATCTTAAGAAGGTACAAAAATTAGCTTGCTTATGTATCACAGGTGCATTAAGATCCACACAGGATCTTCCAAACAGGTCTGGAAACAATGCTGTGCCTCCAACCTCTGGAGCTTTTCACAAGAAATGTGGCGGCAAAGGCAACTCCCAGACTAAGAGAGTACAACCTCTGGAAGTCACAATGTCTAAGACACTCGGACATACTGAACATCTTAAATCAAAATGGGTCTGTAAGCCGTACGGATTATAAGAAACCTCAATTTGACTTCGATAAAAGATTCAAAGTCATTATACCAAGTAGGCAAGACTGGGTAGAGACTAATGATGACATCAAAGGTTTAGCTATCTATACCGATGGATCGAAAACAGAACATGGAACAGGTTCAGGAGTCTTCTCGAAAACACTGCAAACCAACCAGTCATATCTACTACACTACTACTGTGTTTTTCAAGCTTAGATTAATGCGGTGAAGAGAGCTGCACAGACAATTCAATCCATGGATCTTACAGCAACGGAAATCACCATATGTGTTGACAGTTAAGGGTAATCACAATGGGCCAATCTGGGCACCGAGTGAACTTGCACTAAATGCAAACAACCCTTCCAAGCTAACCTAACCTTATATGTTCTACATAATTTCCAACACCATTTAGCGGTCCGCCCAAAAATTAAAAAAAGATCTCTTATGGTATCACTCCGTTGTCCGTCCGTCCGCAGCTGCACCTTCTGAGCAGTGAGTCGTAGAAAAATAAAATTAAATATCTACACTTAAAAAAAGAATGAAGAAAATTAGAACGCACACAAGGAAACATTTTTTCATGCAAACATAGCGGTTTAGATATAGTTTGAATTTTGGTGGTAAAAATGACAGTAAGTCTTTTGGCACTTACCTTGCAAAGTTTTACAGTTGGAAAAAAAAAACTAAGCATACAATAAACAAAAACTGAATTTTCATAAAACAACCAAATTTTTACAAAATACTAAAATTTTTTTGAGAAATGAGGAATGGAAAATGGAAGGAATGTGCCCGTTTTCAATGTGTTACAGGTATTGGGCTAACATAAGTATATAGCAACGGAAGCCCAGGCAAAGGCTAAAATAAACTTTTGGTTAAACCGTTATAAAACTGCAGTTTTGACGTATTTTCAAAAAAAACACGGAAAAAAAATTTTAGCCCCACCACTATCTCCGAGGCTATAAAGCCAAATGATTTAAAAAACATATATCAAGAATATTTCCAATTTTCGGGAAGATTATAGAATATCGGGAAATTTATAGAAATTTTTAAATATTTCGCAGGTTTTGAGATTTAGCTCGAAAACTTCAACGGCATATCAAAAATTAATTATTTATATAAACGGTAATACCGAGAATGATGAAATTTGGTTTGTATATATGAAGAGAATTCTAAAATTTTTAACATCTTTCAAAAAAGACGTCTCTAACTCAAAATTTTCTAAAACGGTTTAAGAAACAAAATTAAAAATCCCGCAATTATAACCGATAATTTAAAAACCTGTGCTCAGGGTATTGGGGGTAAAAGCCATTGCTGGTGGAAATTACATGACAATAAAGTAAAAATATAACGGTGTCACAAAATCACTTTGTTAAATAAATTGCGTTTATACCTATTTCAACAATATTGGCTTTTCATTCGTCAACAAAAAGCTCAAAAATCTATCGTCCCCAAAACGTATTTTCTCTACAGTATATTGATATACATACGTTTGTAGCCGGCAAATTTATGGCGCCGAAAAAAGTTTACTCTTGCAAGACGTGCGAAGAACCAGACACAGAGCAGATGGTCCAGTGCGACATCTGCAAGGAATGGTATTCAGATGTGTTGGTGTCGATGAGAGTGTGTGGGAACACGACTGGAACTGCGCAAAATGTGAACTAAGCAACCAAACGGTCACAGAGAGGTGAAATTTATCTGGGGGCATTCCGCAAGGAGCAAATGCACAAGTAAATGAGCCTGGAACGATCGATGGGGGGGAACGATCGATCGCAACAGGGGGTTAAAATTAGAGCTCCAGCGTTTTGAAGAAGAAATGAAAATCCAATTAGATTTTGTGACAAAGAAGTACCAACTGTTGGCGTCGACGGAGGAAAGCAGCGACGAGGACGACCAAGATCTATCTCAGGTAAATGTAGTATCCGCTAAGGTAGAACAGGTTAGGGAGCTGACAGCAGCTAACATTTTAGCACGGCAGGTTCTCGGCAAGGAACTCCCTCAATTTTCAGGTAGGCCAGAGGAGTGGGCAGTTTTTTTCGCCAATTATGAACACAGTACTGCGTTGTGTGGCTTTAATAACGCCGAAAACTTGTTACGACTGCAGCGCGCTTTGAGGGGAAAGGCCTTAGAGGCGGCAGGTGCAAGCCTTCTGGTCCCGGAGATGGTGCCGGAAGTTATAAGCACGCTTAAAAAACTTTATGGGATACCTGAAACTATCATTAAGTCGCTCATTAAGAAAATAAAATTAGAACCTTTACCGAAGATTGAAAAATATGAATCCATCGTTGGCTACGCAATTTCGGTGCATCAACTTTACTCCACCATGAAAGCCGCAAGGTTAAGCAACCACATCAAAAATCCCTTGTTGCTAGAAGAGCTAGTCGATAGGCTTCCTCCCACTCTGCGCTTGGACTGGGCTTTGGAATCCATTAAACATACTGATTGTGCGCTAGGAGAGTTCTCATCTTGGCTGAACACTATTGCAGATGCTGCAAGCACACTTTCTCACTTTCCAATAGCAGAAGCTAGGTCAGCCGGACGATCAGGACATTTACTTGTACACGACAAAGAAAAAATGAAAATTAATAGACAAAATAGCTCAGGAAAATGTTTTATGTGTCAAGAAAATCATCGGCTACTTGATTGTGCGAAATTTAAAGAAATTTCAGTGAGTGAGCGTGAAGCGATTGTAAGGAAAAATCTGATATGCGAACAGTGTCTACGACATTTCGCGAAAAGAGAGTGCAAAGAAAAAGGTGGCTGCGGTGTTGATGGGTGCAACTGCAATCGCCATAAACTGCTTCACAAGGAAGCTGCACAGAGTTCATCCACCAAAACACATAATGCACACCGACATGAAGGTAATGATTTTCTTTTTCGCATGGCTCCTGTTAAAATCCAGGCTAATGGTAGAACCGTACAAACACTGGCATTCCTTGACAGCGGATCGTCACTTTGGACAGTGAGATTGCTCGTGCTTTGGACCTACGAGGAGAGAAAAAGCCACTTTGCTTAAAGTGGACAGCCGATGTAGAGCGGACGGAAGAAGATTCGAAGATAGTTAGTGTGCAGGTATCAGCTCAGTGCAAAGAGTCTGAGAATAAGCCGAGGCCCTTTATTCTGCATGACGTACATACGGTACATAAGCTGAGCCTACCAAAGCAGTCCTTCGATGCAAAGTTAATGCAAACAAGATACAAGCGTCATAGAGGCTTGCCGCTTTTGTCTTATAGGGATGAACAGCCGAAGCTTTTGATAGGTCTGCAAAGTGAGTATTTCGGTGTTGCGCTAAGGGTACGTGAGGGAACTCGAGCAGAACCGATTGCAACAAAGACTCGGCTGGCATAGGAAAAGAAAATAATTTTTATATGCACCATTTTATGGAACGCGACTGTGACAAGGACCCGCATGCGGAAGTAAAGGAATTTTTTACATTGGAAAGTCATGGAACTGGGAAGTCCTTCGTTGAGACGCCTGACGAAAAACAAGCAAAGGCTATATTAAAGGACACAACCAGACGAATTGGCAATCGTTTCGAAAGTGGACTTCTTTGGAAGTATGAAGATAGGGAAATACCCAACAGTTACCCAATGGCAATACAACGGCTGCAGTGCACCGAAAGAAAAATGCTCGGAGATGCGAATCTTAGAAAAGAATTAAACGAGCAGGTTCACAATTTGATTGCGAAAGGTTATGCCCGGAAATTGAGCCGACAAGAAAAAAATAACAAAACGTCGAGGATTTGGTATCTGCCAACGTTCATAGTGCGAAATCCGAACAAGCCAGGGAAGGTACGTCTGGTGTGGGACGGAGCTGCTAAGACTCAAGGAGTGTCTTTAAATTTGATGTTGCTCAAGGGACCGGATCAGCTTATTGCATTGCCGGCAGTGTTGTCTGCACTTCGCTCTCGCAGGATCGCCGTTAGTGGTGACATTGGTGAAATGTTTCATCAAGTGCGTGTGCGAGCTGAAGATCAGCAAGCACAAAGGTTTGCTGGAGTTGAAGTATACGTGATGGAGGTTCTAACCTTTGGAACTTCCTGTTCGCCTAGTATTGCTCAATATGTAAAAAACCTTAACGCACGGGAGTTCGTCAATACTTACCCAAGAGCAGTGATCGCAATCGAACAGAATCATTACGTCGATGATTTGATGGCCAGCGATACTGAAGAGGAAGCAATTGAGCTGGCGAAACAAGTTAAATACATTCAGGTTTCAATATCCGAGGATGGCGATCAAACTCCCATAGTGTTTTAAGAGCACTAGGTCAGGAATCTAACGAGGACAAAAGAATTGAAGCTGTAAGCACTATTCAGGAAGAGACAACAAAAGTCCTGGGTATCTGGTGGAAGGCTGAAGCAGATGTGTTCACGTTTACGGTCCGCTTCGCTAAGGTCAACCAAGACATTTAGAAAGGACAGAGAGCACCAACAAAACGTGACGTACTGAAATTTTTAATGTCTGTCTTTGACCCGCTTGGTTTTCTCGCGCACTATTTGATCAATCTTAAGAACTTGCTGCAAGAGATTTGGAAAGCAGGTATCGATTGGGATGAGGTCATATCTCAAAGGTTGCATGATAAATAGGACCAATGGTTGAGAACACTTCCGGGGGAAGAGAATGTGAGAATACCTAGATACTACTCACGACTTACGGCTGTTAGTGATGTAGTCATTCAACTGCATGTATTTGTCGATGCTAGCGAGAGCGCTATGGCTGCCGTCGCGTACCTTAGAATTTCAACAGGTTCATCGGTTGAGTGTGCATTTGTGGCGGCAAAAACCAAAGTGGCACCCCGATTGCCTATGTCTATCCCTAGAATGGAACTGCAGGCTGCGACAATAGGTGTGAGATTAGCTGACTCCATCATGAGAGGACATTCGCTGAAAATTCATAGCAGAGTTTTTTGGTCAGACTCACGAACTGTTTTATCCTGGTTGAAAGTGGACCCGAAAAGGTACAACCAGTTCGTTATGTACCGTATTGGAGAAATCAAAAGTATCTGAATGGCGATGGGTACCAAGCAAGGCGATCGTAGCGGACGACGCTACCAAATGGAAAAGAGCACCAACATTCCAATGCACTGATAGATGGTTTAGAGGGTCGCCATTTCTTTGGGAAACGGAGGATGCATGACCAGTGGTAATGAATGAACTCATGACTGATGAAAGGGAAGAGCTCAGATCATGCTTCGTGCTGGCGCATTCCGTAGTCCTCCGAAGGCAACTAATTGACATTCGGACATTTGAGGAGTGGAATCATTTGCTGAGAACAATGGCATGGGTTAGATGCTTCGCTCTCAATTTTATACGAAAGCATCGGAAGGAGCCGCTTGTTAGAATTCTGACTTCAGAGGAGCTCGCGAAGGCACAGCTCAATTTAATAAGGCTAGTTCAAGGAGAAGTCTTCGGTGATAAGATCGCTACTCTGAAGAAGGACAAAATAATTTCGAAATCAAGTGCACTTTACAAGTTGAGTCCGTATCTTGATGAGGATGGGTTACTGAGAATGAAAGGACGAATCGATATTGCTGACTGCGTGAGCTACGATACAAAACGTCCGCTGCTTGTACCGAGAAATCATCATTTGACAACTTTGCTAATCGGTCATTTTCACAACTCGTTCCATCACTGTTGTCATGAAACTGTCATCAACGAAATCAGGCAAACATTTTAAATTCCCGGACTACGGATGGCCTTAAGGAGTTTTCGCAATAAGTATTTTCGGTGTCAAGTAAAGATTGCTAAGCCAGACTATCCTCAAATGGCTCAACTTCCTAGGGGACGTCTTGCAGCGTTTACGAGGCCCTTCACTCATGTGGGAGTGGATTACTTTGGCCCTATGCTGGTTTCTGTTGGCCGCCGCACAGAAAAGAGATGGTAGGTGCTATTCACGTGTTTGACGATTAGAGCAGTGCATTTGGAGCTCGCTCGTAGCCTTTCTACAGATGATTGTATAATGTGTATACGAAACTTCATTGATCGGCGTGGAACGCCACTAGCCTTTTACTCGGACAACGGCACAAATTTTAAGGGTTCTGAAAGGGAGCTTGCGAACGCCTTTAAATCACTGGATGAACAAACTATACAGAACACATTTACAACCCCTCACACCAATTGGGAATTCAATCCACCAGCTTCACCACATATGGGGGGAGCTGGGAGCGCCTTGTGGGATCTGTAAAGACGGTTTTGAAGGAAGTGACTCGGCATCAAAAGCTCCGGGACAACGTGTTGCAATCAATGCTGATCGAGGTGGAATCATTACTCAACTCGAGGCCTTTAACACATGTTTCGGTTCATGCAGAGGACGCTGAGGCTCTAACACCGAATCATTTTTTATTGGGGACCTCAAATGGAAGCAAGGCACCGGGGAAGTTCTGCAAGGAGGACCTAATGCTACGAAAGAGTTGGAGAAAATGCCAGCAGCTGACAGATGTGTTTTGGAGGCGGTGGGTTCGGGAATATTTACCCACGCTTACCTGCAGAACTAAGTGGTTCCAGCCATCAAAGCCTATTGAGGAGGGATCCTTGGTCATCATCGTCGATGAGAACCTTCCTAGAGGTTGCTGGCCGAAAGGCATTGTTACTGGAGTAACAAAAGCAGCTGATGGGCAAGTTAGAAGAGCAACTGTCAAAACAGCAAATGTTTTGTCAAATTCGATCCTAAAAATAAGAAATTTTCAAAAACCTTTTGTGGGTTTCAAAACTCGTATAAGTAAACCCTTTGGATTTTGAAAAAGTGCCGCTCTTAAATAGTTCAATATTTTTTTTCTGAATAAGCACATGTTTAAACACACCAGCTAGAATTATTATTTAATTTTTTTTTTTTCATCCTAATTTGTTAGAAACATTTTTAATTTTAAAATAAGTTACTAGAAATATTTATAGCATGATGGTCTAAGTAAACTGTAAATTTTTATAATGGTTTCATTTGATGGTTTTCCACTATACACTATTTTGGTGCTCATACATTTTTGTGTCAATTTTGTCAGCTGCAACTACGCTTGCCATAAAAACTCTGCCCAAAGCATTATGTGACCACCACCTTAATTAAAACCCATAAGTATGGCACGAATTAAATTTGTCCTTGGGAAAGACAAACATGCCGTTTGCTGTCCATGTCAAATTGGTAAAATTTGGAGTCACTCTACTCAACATTTTTTCAAACGAAACAAGCTTTTACGTTTAAGCTTACTGCCTTGTTTTATTCTTAAACCAACGCTTAATACTGAACTAACCAAACACTTGATAACTTTCGTTCAATCTCATACGGACTCTTTAATCGGTAAAACATATTCCGCGGCGTTAAGTTACTTCAACCTGATGTTATACATGGAGTTTTTTTTTTTGAGCACAAGCTACTTTCAAAGATCTATTAGGGAATTTACCTCGATTACTCGTGTGGTACCGTACCTTAAAATTAGTAGATCTTTTGAATCATAATCGACCCCAGAGTTTGACAATTCACAAGTTATTGGAAACTAAGGCACTTTTGAATCAATTTTAAGGTGCCTAAGTAGAGTAATACTATATTTACACCGACACCTTAATTCTGAATTTGGTGAAAAAATTTCGAAATCCAATTTTGCCGTTTATACTGGAGTTTCAACGTTTCAAACGACAATCGAGGTCAAAATCTGAATCGACAAGTACTTTAACAAGCGGAAATTGTCGTTATAACTTGCTTATTTTTGGTTTTGAAATACGTCCCAGAGCATTTTTATCGATTTGTGTCAAATTACAAATGTTTTGTTTGAGTATTTTCTGTCAACTGCCCCGAATTCTCTTAAAAAAAGAGAATCGGAAGTTTGAAAAAGTTTGTTCCATTCGACATACTTTTAAATGCACAGGCAAAATTCAGCATTTAACTGAAATTCAACATTTATAAATCCTGAAAATATATTGCGAAATGCTGAACATTTAGCGTGAAATGTTGAATTTCGCTTAAATGCTGAATTTAGGCTCGGTGTAAATGTACTATTAAGCGCGAAAGTGCCCTAATGTAGAGTTGAGCGCTTTCTCGTTCTTTGAAATGAATATCGTTCTAGAGGCCGTCTTTTCTAAAGGGACACATAATCCGACAATCGTACAAAAAAATAGCTACCAACTCAATACCTACAATTGCAAGTTTCCTGAAAAACTCAAAGCGGCATTTTCAACTTCAACCCTAGTATATCTATCTTGAAATTAGAAATCCTTATCATTACCGTATACAAAATTTAATTATCTTCTTTTTTTTATTAATTTTATTTTTCACCTCAGCCCTTAGCGTGATCCTTGAAATTGCAATGTAGGTGTTTTAAAGGACGCTTTTATACCTACTTGAAGATTATCGTTCGGTTTGGGGGAGAAAAAAAGTTAACCAAATTAAAAAATTTAAATTTTATGTTTGCTGGGATGTTGTTTTGTGTTTTTTTCCTGTACTTTTAATCCGTTAAAATTAAAAGGGTTGAGTTTATAAGACTGCACCACGCACCGGGTATTTTACAAAGCGTTTCTGTGTGTATGTAACGTTGATGATACACTGCGGTTGACATTATTATTCACGGTTATCATTTTTATAATTTAACCTTTTCTTTTCGTTTATGGAATTCTTCTAGGACTTTGTGAGTATTCTACTTTTTAGGTAATTTTTGATGTTTCCAGAAATATACATAGAAATTACCGCAACAGGAGGATGGCGATCATAAACGTGCATCTAATTAAAATAAGGGCATAAAATGTTCCATTTTTGGGGACAAATTTTAAGAGTGGGTTAAGATGGTAGATGCTGTCTTTAAAATATTGTCCTTTTCATACAAAGCTGGAAGAATCAAGAATGTCTGTTCCACCAAACCATTGAACTTTCACCGGCTGCAAAGTCGCATACAGTCTCGTTAATGACCAGATGTTTTTTTTTTTAATTTTTTTTTTCTAATTAAATGCCAAAGAAAAATGTATCTATATTCCCGACAAACGAGAGAGAAAAAATTATGCGACAGAAAAATTTCTTTTTAATTAATACGTTCCTACCTAAGGGTGGTCAATATAAGCAAATCTAAGGAATCACGATGTGCTCAACTTCATCCTGCTGTGCTTTGCGCGACAGCCAAGCAAACAACGTAACGCGACGTCACGAGTTTAAATTAAAAGTTTAAGGTGACACTTGCCACTGACATTAAAAGAAAAAAATGTTTTTTTTTTTTATTTCGTACATATAACATTTTGTTCAATTTCTTTTTATTTTCTTTGCCCGTAGTAAGTTCTTGATTTGATTTATGATTTCTTATTAAGCTGCTGAAATCGGTAGGAAAATAAAAGAAATATTACGTCTAAATATTATCCTTATGAGGGTAATCTATCAAATGTAATTCCAATTAAGGCACAAGCCATCGCGACAGTAGCCAAAGTGGACTTGATGGCTCGCTCCTTGGACTAGTTCATAACTATCTTGTTTACTGCGGTAGTAAATGGTAAATAACCATCATTGTTCCGGCTCGTAAAGTTAATGTCCTCTCATCCACTTGCTCATAATAAACCTGGCCAGCATTGGGCCGTAAGCTTAATTGGCTTACAAATTTTTAACGTTCCACTAATGACTGTGACAACAATTTTTCCACCACCACAATTTGGTGTACGACCTCATTTGGTGCTCACTCCTTATGTTTGCTAAAAGCTTCTTCTGCTTCTCCACCTTTAATAGCAAGTCACCCTTTTGTCATCATTATCCCTCGTGAAAGATCCAAATAGCTTTGCGTTTAAATTGAAAATAAAACCGCACCACATACAGACAAAGGCTCGCACGTAAGCGTACATTTACCGCAGTCTTCTTTTGAGGGCGAGAGAGTAAGGCGCTGGCAGGATAATGCTTCAACCACCCCCCAAAAGTCGTATGACCGGAATTTCGCTGGCGGATGAGTCAAGATACGGACTAGATAACTACTACACGTGTTCGCTATAATACAACACTGTAGTTTTTCCTGTAAACAAGTGCTTCTCCCCTTGGTATTGTATGGTGGTTCTGTCACTTTGATACGTTCAACCCCCCGGAAGTTGCTGCAATGCTTGGTGTATCCTTAAATAATGGCAACAACAAACGTTACAATGGCAGAAACAGCGAAGTACATGTGTTAAGAACGAAATCCCTCTATTATTATTATTATTGAAATCTTTTTTTATATTTCTCTGCATGACTTTATCTATACAGTGGGGCTTAAAAGTTTTGAATTAAAAGTCAAGTTAAACTGTGGTTCTTGCTGGAGGCTTGTGTCGGAGCTAGAACGTTTGCTAATAATGGAAGTGTTTTAATTCGTGATGTGCATATAAAATCCTAACCGCAGTTCGAATTGAGAAACACATCAGAAACAGAAACATTTCAAGATTATATGTAATGCTCTAGGCCTTATCTAATATGCCGACTAAATGGCAAACCCCATGCATAAATCGCAATTAAGCGCATCGTTTGTTTATTTGAAGCATGAAGGAGAGGGTAAACTGATTCGGCCCAAATCGCCATTACATGGACACTATAGTGTTCCCATACTTTTTGCACCAGTGTACGAATTTTTATTTTAAAGGGTGAGAAAAGCGAGAAAGCTGCTAAACAGTAATAGCTGAAACTGCACACAATTTAATCGGGCCTCAGAACTCAGAGAAAAAAATTAAGGTATTAGAATTTTGATAGTTGGTTTCCATTTTATGCTTGTTTTTGTCAAATTGGCTGTCATTTATTGTCATTATAGAATTATTTCCAAGTCGGTGTTGCTAAATCAGCATGCAGAGTCACAGCGTTATAATTCTACTCTCAAAAGTCTGCATATCAAAATTTGGCTTTTCAAAAGAACGGCCGGCTGGTGCGACGTTGCATGCCACATAATTGCAATTTCGCATCAGCGGATTTCGAGCCGAGTAAGCCAACGCGGGGCGGTGTAAATTTAGGTTTGACATTATTGGACTTCTTTTTGAGGAGTTTTCTTAGATCTATGTCTATGAATATAAACTACAAACCACCACTCCCCTGAAAGCCAACATAATCAATAATCAACATAATCAGTCTAATTCGCCGAATCGACGGCGGACTCCTTAAAACTCCTTTTCTCCAGCGGAGGAATTCTCCATATGGAATCAATGGTGGCTCCCACATTTCCAGCCAGGTCGAACTACTTACTGAAAACTCTATATGGACTGCTAGCTGCTTATAAGTATTCAGAGCCAAGCCCTATGGTGTCCTTCGAGTTTTTGAATGAATCTGGTTCTCCAGGCTTTCCGTGACTTTCCGGTCACGTAAAGAAACGACTGTTTGCGATGTGACAACTCCTCTTCCGAATCTCAAACAATTACAAAGGAATATGGAGATCTCCCGATCAATCAACAGTCAATCAGATCGACCACTCATTGCGATCTTTGTAGCCAGGGTAAAGCTGCGGACATCTCGGTCAACGCTAAGAGATGAAAATACTGTGACAAAGGTTGACGTTGTCTCAAAACCACCAACGAGCCCTAAACCATTTCCAAACAAAAAGACCGTCGTCGTCAAGTATGAAGTAATACATGGAGCGGTCCGTCGGCTTTTAAATGTTGTTAAGTATAAATATTTTCAGCTTAATGTTTTTCTTTTTTTTTAATGGCGATTTCGGATTTTATGGCGTTTTTTCCTAAGCATCTCGATAACTCATTTGTTTCGCTTTTATAATATTTATATAATATTTCGAGCGCAATTTTAAGAAGATATATGCTTAAGATCTGTGTACGACAGTGAAATAATCGCCGTAGACCCCGAAGACCTTTTAGAGATATGAATGGGACCGACAGGAGAATCGATTGTCCGTCCGTCCGTATGGAAACAACTTTTAGGCCTTAAATTTTAGGTAGAGAGCTCAAATTTGGTGGGTTGGCTGGAAGTCCTTCAGATCAAGTTTGAAAATTAGCTGAGTCCGCCCACAGACACGCCCACTATAGGCCTGTATGTGCGACCATCTTTAATTTTAAGAAATACTTTTTCCAAATTTTAGCTATGATACGATGGCGCTAGCGCATTCATTTTTGGTACATTGTCTGTAATTGTCTTTGAAGTGACAAAAAATTATATGACAAAAGTTGTAGATATTAGCATTTTCTAACTTTTACATATATATTGTATGTACGTCTGCCCAGCACGAAGCATTCAATAAATATAATATATAATATATATTATAATATATTATATACTCGTATAATATAAATACAATGAATATAAAGCATTCAACAGTTATATTTTTATACGCCGCCCACTTTTTGGAGGCGTCGCAGTTTTTTTTTGTATGGTCGGGTATTTTGCAATCCGTCGTAGATAGACTGAAGCTATGCATAGATACGCACTGTTGCACTTTCCCACTTGTTTTTTTGTAAGTCCACAATTGTTATTTTAGGAGTATTTCAAGTTAAGGTACTAAAATTTTTACAGAAGCGCAGGGTGACAAATAGTCATTGTCGATTATTTTCTTTGTTAAAAAAATGAAAAATATGACAACAGCGTCTTTTGTGTTCAAAATTTTTACATACATATTTTGGCGTGCTGCTGAAATTGTTTGTGCTTGTTGTTTTAGAAACAACTCAGATCTTATAGCCATTTTCAGCACTACCATTGTAGTTAATCCACTATTTTTGTTTTATGAAAACTTAAAAAATGTTTTATGTCTGATACTTCTTTTGAAACAATGTTACTGTATAGTGGGGACACATACACGGTTTTTTAGCTTTTTTTATTTTATTTTTGTTTAATTTAAAATCTATAAAACGACTTTTTAGAATATTTTTATACCCCACCTCATTGGATAGGAGATATATTATGTTTTATTCATAATTTTAAACATAGAGAAATAATCACTGTAGACCACCAATACCGGTAAGGGCATATAATCGAGGCCGAATTGTAAGTTTAATGAGCCATGTTCGTCCGTCCATCTGTCGGTAGTTTTTACTCCTTAAATTTAGAGCTAGGAACTTGAAACTTCCTAGGTCGCGAAGCAGTACAAGTGCAAACATTTTTGAAATCCGCCCACTTTATTTAATAGCATGAAAAATCAGAGTTTTCGTAGGAAGCTGAAATTTGGTATGCGTCTGATAAAAAATTTGAAAAAATACGACGTTATTAAAAAGGGGTTGATGCAACGCCCCCTTTTCAAGGAAGAAGATTCTTAACTGATAAGTTATAAATACAATTAAGTTAATAGAAACTAAGAATTAACAACCAAGATTTATGAAGCAATTCGGAGTTTGACTGTGGTCAATTAGGATATCCAACGATTCGCCTAAGAGTATTGCAACCCGTCCACTAGTTTTGAATACCGTTATATATTTTTTTTTTTTTTGATTCTCAATTTTTTTTCCTCAACACCCTGGGCACAGGTTTTTTAGTTTTTTAGTTTTTTTTTTAAACCGTTTCAGAAATTTTTAAGTTAGAAACATCATTTTTGAAAGATCTTAAAAATTTGAGAACTCTCCGCATACGATTTATTCTTCTCCATACGTTTTTAAAACATTATGAAAACGTTTTTGAAACGTTTTTGAAGTTTTCGAGCCTAAGAATCTGCTGAATTTTCAAAAAATTCTATAGTTTTCCCGAAAATAACAAATAATTCTTGATTTGTGTAATTTTTTTCAAATTATTGGCCTTAAAATGTCGAAGGTGTTTTTTCGAAAATGCATCACACGCGCAGTTTTAAAATGGTTTCACAATAATTTGATGAATCCCTTCCTTAAACTGTGCTTGCTGTATATGTTTGCCCAATATAGGCTTTTTAAATAAATTAATTAAAAAGTTATGACCTTAAACATAACTTATTTATATGTTATGGCACATATTTTCAGTTATTCCTCAAAGATTTTTCAATATTTTTTCAATAATATTTTAAAATTCGATTTCGTTGCGACAATTCAATGTTTTTTTAAGTGTACCTATGTTTCAATTTTCTTTTTTCTGCATGCAAAATTATTTAACATAAGAGACCAAATACTTTTTGTCTTTTTTCAAAATTCAATCTGTAATTCAAAAAAATCATCCTTGTATGCGTTCACTTTTTAACGAACCTTATACTAGATTTCATCCTTCTACGACTCACCGTTCAGAAGCTACAGGTGCGGACAGACGGACGGACAACGAAGTGATACCATAAGAGGCCCTTAAAATAGATTGGCGCAACAGCTGGAGGTGAACCAGGCCAACTTCTCAACTATGTATGTATGCTGTGTGTGTAGTATTCTTCGCATACAAAGTGATAGGATTGGAACCCAGACCTCGCCACGACTCCCCGCACAAAAATGGAAACATCTTTTTTTTCTTAGGAAAAAGTTACTGACGAAGCATACGAACGACACTGCCCCCCGACGTGTATTTGAAGTAAAAGTAGCTGTGCCTGAGCTTAAGTGTAACAAAGTTGCTGGAGCAAGCGGCTTAGCTGCGAAACTTTTCAAATCCGCTGGCGATAATTTAATCAGGAGCATTCAAAACTCTTCTGCATGATATGGTCCGAGGAAAGTATGTCCGCTGAATGGGACCCCAGTGTTGTTTGCCTGATCCTCAAGAAAGGAGATCCTCTGAATTGTGCTTCACGATATTTAAAATATTTTCTGCTGTACTGTGTGAACACCTAAAACCGTTTGCCAACACTCTGATAAGTACACATTAAGGCGACTTTAGACCGGAAAACTGTCAAGCAAATATTTCCACTGCTGCAGAGCTTGGGAAAAACCCAGGAATTCCAAATCGATACGCACAACCTATTCATCGATTCAATGTCGCTTATGACAGCATCTATTGCGACGAACTTTGTAAGTGTGTTGTCTACCTGAGCTGCAGTATAGATTCAAACAATAACGGCAATAGCGCTGATATCAAACTAAGGTCATCTCTTGCCAATCGCAGGTGTTTTAGGCAAAGCGTGCCGTGGGTGACGTGAAATAACGCCAAACGAAATAACACCAAAACTCAAATTTGGTCTTATTTCGTTTTCAAAAGCGAAATAACGCCAATTTGGTATTATTTCGTAAGCCAAAGCGAAATAAAGCCAAAAGAAAAATAGAAAGAAGACCAAATTTTTTATATTCGCCCTTACAACGAAAAGTGAAGACAGTTAAAGAAAAAAACAGCCAGGGGGGTTGCAGGGGGCGGCACGCCCCCACCCCATACATATTTCACTGTTTAAGTGGAAAACGAAATAAAACCAAATTGGTCTTATTTCGTTTTTTAAAGCGAAATAAGGCCAAATCGGAAATTTGGCTTTATTTCCATTTTCAAAACGAATTAAGGCCAAATTTTTCATTTTTGGCTTTATTTCGTTCGGCGTTATTTCACGTCACCGGTGCCGTGACATAAAACCAAATCTCAAAATTTGGCCTTAAGTCACTTTGTGAAAGTGACATAAAGCCAAATTCAGCCGTTTGGCATTGTGACACTTTTGTCAAGCGATATAAGCCCAATTTGGCTTTTTAACACATTGCACTTTAGGACGAAAGGGGAAGTAAAGGAAAAGCAGGCAGGGGGGTTGCCATACAGATTCCAATTTTGATACACAGCATTTGGCCTTATGACACTTTGGTAATTTGGGCTTATGTCGCTTTAAAAATTGTCATAATACCAAATGATAAAATTTGGTCTTATGTCACTTTCACAGAGTGACTTCAGATTTGGTCTTATGTCGCTTGCTCTTATGTCACGGCACCGGGCAAAGAAGTTAATTGAGTAACCAAGCCCTTTTTCGAGCAACTAAAGAGTCAATTCATAAGACCTTAATGCTCCCAGTTCTGCCTTGCGGTGGAGAAGCGTAGACCCTGTTAAAGGCGGGTGAAAAGCTTAATGCTGCCCCTTGATAGCAAAATCCTTTGAGTTATTAAAGGTCCCGTCTGCAGAGACGGAAAGTTGAGGAGGAGGTATACGGACTGTACAGCAACACCAAAGTAGCCAGAAGAGTCAAAATACAACGAGATCTGGAGCAGATCACGGTCCGCTTATTTTCCAAATCCCCCCTCGGGGATGGCACAGTAGAAGAGGACGGACACTCAGGTTGCGTACTCAGGTGAAATAGGACCCAACTGGAGACGACTTGCTAGATTTGGCTCAAATCTACATCGGGCTGTGGCACTACATTGAATAGGTCTTCTATAAGTCTTCACAGTTTTTTTTTTAACAGTCAATCAGCGTGCTTCTTCCATTGCTGGCTATTTTCAAAGCTACTTGCTTAGAGTCTAGTGGTATCAGTAGGACTCTTCGAAGAAGATTTGATCGTTTCTTGCGATAATGAAGTTTAAGTATTTTGCTTCTGCTGATTGGCCAATATGATAGCTTTCGCATTGAAAAAGTCCCCAATTTCTTTCGTATTTGCTTATTACAGAAAACTGCCTCTCGTTGAATTGCTGCTTGAGCTACAAAAAGATTTTTTTCGGAAAATTCGCGACCCTTATCAAATTCTACCCAAGGAAGTAAAAAAAAAAAAATGCTATAGGGAACGTAGCTATAGGTGCCTTTTCTACTAAAAGGAATCTTCAGCTGAAATAATTTGAGTTTTCAGTTTTTCGAAAAAAATTTTCTCAGAATTTTTACATGTTGTTGGATATTAAAAATATACATTTTATATACGAAAGAAGTTTTCGTACTTACTCAGTGTGCTTCCATCACGATTTAAATCTGGAAAGATGTGCCACGGTCGAATCTGTAAAAATAAATTAAAAAAAGAATTCAATAGAATCATAGAAAAGAAAAACTTATGATTATGGGCCAATTATTATCAATTTTTTTTAAGTGAAAGACGCTTTTCATAAATAAGAAACAAGATGTGAAAAATCCCTAGATTGAAAAAGCATTTTCTTTAAACATATTTAATACCTTTTGATACTCTGGTAATACCAAAAAGTAATGTTTGTAAGCCTGGATTTATACAATTTAAGCCAACAGTTTGATTAGCCACGCCTCAAAAATAATTTTGACAAAACATTTGGAATTTGAGCAATGTTAGTATTACATATTAACGTTTTGCACACAGTGTCGAATGAAAAAAAAGCGTGGTTGTAGATGTTGGAAAACTTTTTGGTGATAATGTAAAAGTCATATGTATTCACTTTTAACAAATTTCACCCTCATTGTCATCATTGCTCTGTGCGCGAATATCAACGCAACGCCAGCAATTGAATTAATTTTCTATAAAGCACCGGGACGGGAGTATGAGTTTCTAAAATGATTTGATGGTCCTTACGTCGTATACGCATTACATTGAGGGAACCGTGTCCTTTTACTAGTAGGATATTGCAAGGAGCTTAAGTGGGGTGGACTTTAAGGCGGGATTTCGCCTTTTATACTTTATTTTTGGCATACAACACTGTGGTGATGATTTTTTCCCTTTTAGTTTGGTTTCTGGTTAAGGATTTCCGTTTAGCGAATTAGAAAAAAAAAAGTTAACCAAGTGTTTGACTTTGCTAAATTGGGCGCAACTAAAAGGATATACAATTCTTTTGTCCTCTTTGTGAATGATCTCAGTGAAGGAGGGCTGCACTTGTCGTGAGTTAATAGAAGTTTATAGATAGGGTGAAGTGACTATAGGTAAGTATATGTTTTGTCTTTTGTGATTCACGACTGCAACTAGTTTAATAGTATCAAAAGAAATTTCATTCGAATTTAGCCTACTAGGAGAAAATAAGAAAAGTAGAAGAAAATAAATCAATTAATCGAACGATTCAGTTCGTGAACCGTTTCTAAACCAATAATCAGGTTACCCTCACGAGCACGAGAAAATAAAAAAAAAGTGCCAGAAAATTTGTGGGGTGGATTGTTTATGACCGAGTTAGAATAAATACCCAAGGAGGGGTGTTAAATACTGAAATGGAATCAAGAGTTACTTAGTAAATTGCAGTCAAGATGGGGAGGCTCTCCCGGATGACTTATGATGAACATCAGAGCAGTGCACAGGGTGTTGTAAAATACAACCCTGATGGTTGGTTACATTAAGTCTTTTGCGTATCAAAAATAAAATAAATATGAAGATTTGTGCCAAAAAGTTTGCCATGCAGGTTCGTTAGAGATTCAGTAGAGAAAAATCTATCTTTTTGTCGTAAATTAAATAAAAAGTATAACATTATATAAATAATTTTTAGTCTACATATTCTAGATCTAGATCGTTTCAAACTTTTTTGATTCTCGGGCTATGCAGACAGAGACACTCATAAAAAATAACAAAAAAGTATTTTATGCTGCTTAATTGATTTTAAAAGAATCTCTAGGATTTTTGTGGTGCTGTGGGCACTTTTTTACACCCAAGGCGTGTGAGGGGACGGACCAAACTTCTTAAGTCTTTTTAATCTTTTAAGTATTCTTTAGTCTTAAGTCTTTTTAGTATCGCATGTTGCAACCACAATTTATTGATAAATCTTTTTTATAAAAACTTCTAGGTGACTCTATTACGGAGGCTGACAAACACTGTAGTAGAACAATGATTATGATCTTTATATTTTATTTCGAGAGTGTAAGGCCAGAACTGCGAGAGTGTTTGCGCCGGCACTTTTACAAAACACCGGCACTTTTACCCCACTATGTACCTACAGTACCGATCAAAAAAATGCAACTCCGAAGAAGTTTGGTTCTTCTACATCAATTTTCGTTGTTATTTTTAAACTGTAAAAATGATATTTTGCACAAACAACTTCGTTAGCTAATGTTTCAAGGGCTTACAGTAGACGAAGAATATACAGCCCAAAAGGAAAAGCCGGTCAGTTATAGTTTTTTTTATCGATACATATCGTATCGATAAAAAAAACTCGATCTTTCATTTCTACCTTTACTTCACCATTTCAACAAACCACAGGAAAAGTTTATAGCTTAAAAATCAGAAAAAGCTAAGTATTATTTTTGTAGTCGGAAAGCAGAACTCTGGGGCCGATTAAAATAAGTGAAGCGCATCACCCTTTTTCAGTCCCCCTTTTCATGTGCGATCCGCTTCGCAATCATGCAAATCGAGCAATGTTGGAATTCCTGTTCCTGTTTCCTGTTTCCAGTTGTCAAAGTTCCCGGGCTTTCCAAGTAAATAAAAAACTCAGAACAATCAGTACATGTTTCGATTCAGTTTGATTTTTTAAGCTTTACAAACTGATTGTAAAGTCACTGTCGACGCCTAACAAACGACAGCAGATTTTTCTCACGGTACCAGTTTAGAACTGTCTTAAGGGTGGTTTACATACGCTTCGTGACTTAGGCTCTTCACAGCAGCGTATGAAGTAGCTCAAGTACACGTATGAAGTAGCTCAAAGTTAACGAAGTGCTAACGTCATATTTTTCAGAAAAAGTTTTAATACTGCTGTTTTAACGCATTTTCAAAAAAAAGTCGCAAAAATACATGAAAAAACGTGTCCCCCCTTATCTCCGTTGTTATAAGGTATTAAGAGAAAGCATATTCCAAAAACCACACGTATCAGAAATCGACCAAAACTTTAAGGAAAGTAGCTAATATTAAAGTTTGAAAACCTTGCATTTTCAAAAAAAAAAAATTAGTTAAAGTACAAAACGTACAAAAAAAAGCAAGCGGCGATATAAAAATTTTAAATTGCCGTTTCTAATCTAATTTCTTCGAAGCTTATTTAAAAAACGAAAACGATTTTTTTAAGATTTCTAGTCCCTTAACGGTTAAAGCGATCAAATTTGGCTGAAGTATGAAACGTGAAAAAGGCAAGCTGCATTAAAATTGTTTCACAATTACCGTTTCCAACCTCAAGTTTAAGCAAACGAAATAAAAATAGCATGTTTTACCGTTTTTTGAGAAATCCATGTCAGCAGAATTTAAGAAAAGTGGCAAATGCCAGTGCAGGTGGTTGTAAAATTGAAAAAAGGTGTAACAGCAATTGAAAAAAAGGTAAGCAAGGTAGGTGACCCAAATAAGGTCCACCTAAGCGTTTTTCCTGATTTTCTACCACATTTTTTTGAATATCAAAGCAAACTAAAAAGATAATGAATCTCTGTTGTTTTATCTACACATCAGCAGACATTTTAGGTTAAAAAAGTGAATGGGAAATATATTTGTTCGCAGTTTTAAAAAACTTACGTTGGGCCTTATTTATTAAGCGCATGAGTTCCTAATAATTCCCATTCATTTTTCAAACGAATTTTGCAAGATTTCCTGTTAAAAAAGTTGTGTTTTAGCAAAAACACAGTAAAAGACAATATCTTTATAAGAAAATATTTTTTGTCATTTATTTGTTAAAAACTAAAAAAATAATCCTTGATTTAAGACCCTTAGAATACTAATTTATTTTTAAACGAAAAAAAAAATAACAAAAAACTCTAAGATAACCTTCTTGGGTAGAATATCTTAAAACAAACTTAGGGATTTCGTAAAAAATTCTGAAAAAAAAATATACTTAATAAAAAAAAAAAACACCGCCACATAGTTCAATGTGAGTTCAGTCTCAATGTGAGTTGTCATTTGATATTAAAAACTAAAGAAAGAATCCTTTTCGTTCCATGTCTTGTCCCATGTCGCTCGCTTTTTCCTTTCAGTAGACATTTTGGCTGAAAACGAACGAAAAATCAAATGAAAAAGTAAATAAATTGAATCAAAATTGTTCTTATACCTGATAAGGCCCACCGTATTTTTTCGTGGGCCTTATTAGGAATTTGAAAGACTTTTGTTTATCAAATTATAAACAAAAACGGTTAAATATTTGAAAAAAAGATTACGTGAAGTTACTTTTAATTGAATGTATTGAATATGGGAAAAAAATGATCTGTACTTACTCGTCTTAATTTTCAAGAAAAATTGTATTTTATTTCACTCTTTTTTTATAAAATGACACTTGTGCACCACTCAACGAACTTAACTTGACAGTGGGCTCCGACACGATTCGGGCAGCTGGCTATTGCGTTGTATTCGTTTGCGTTGTATTCGTTATTCAGGAAAGGGTTTACATATACAAAGCAAAAAAATTTTTAGTTATTTGTTCGCGATGCTGTTTTCGGCGAATTGGGCCTTATTTGGGTCACCTACCTTACAAGTGTTCGTCTATAACGAACTTCTAATGCAACACCAATTTTTAAGTTTTTTCACCTGAATGCTTTTGCTGCATATCAATTATTTGTATTGCTCACAACACCAAAAATGGGTTTGGGCTAAAAATTAATATAAATTAATTTACTGTGCCTACGGTGATTATTTCGCTTCACTGTGTTACAAAATATAAATTAAATTTAATATACCCTGGGTTGGGTATTAAAAATCGCAATTGCTGTTTTATGCATTTAAAAATTTAAAAATGGTAAAAAAGGCCAAGAGTCCGTATGTTCTTTCCTCCATTTTCGCAACGGTAATTGACAATGTTAATTTAATAAATAACAGACACAGTCCATTATTTTGAAATAAAAAGTTTTAACAGTTTTGAAATAGTAAATGGTTTCCTAGATTTGCTTGAAAACACAATTTACAGTAGACTAATTAAAATGATGCTGCTGCCAATAAATATATATATCTAAACTTTTGAATCACTTATTTTACATCAACCAAATTGACGCCATCTTAACCACTTGAACGTTAGTCCAAACAATAGATTTGAAAAAAATAGCACTAAACTTATAACAGTTTTTCTTAAGAAGAAAATAAAAAAAAAACTAAAAGAAAAGTTTTTCGCCAGCCTTTATTTTAGATTAAGAACCAATATAAGAACAGTAGACTCACTACAAAAAGTATACAGTAATGTCTCGCTAATCCGAATCGCCGTTAATACGAATATCGCGCTAATCCGAATCAATATTTTTCGTCAATATGTACTCTAAAATCCGAATCAGCCCCAATTCTTGTACGCTGTAATCCGAATTCCTACTAAAAACATACTTACAAACGCTTTGGTTTTTACAGTAACCTTAGTAAACAGTAATCTTGACGTTTTGCGATCCAGAAGTTATCAATGTATGTAGGCATTTACATATTTTTCGTTCTGCCTTCGTTCCTTTGGTAGCAGCAGGATCTTGTTTCTGTCGGTTGAACATGTAAAATAAAATAAATAAATAAATAGAGTGGCGCAACAGCTCGAGGTGAACCAGGGCCTACTTCTCAACAATGTATCCTGGTGTGTTAATTTCTTTACATACAAGGGGACCTACAATTTTTTGCCGAATCTGAACGGCATTTTGAGAAGTTTTTCAAGACAAATGATACTCTCGGAAGACTTGTCAGACCAAGCTTCAGACAAGTCTTTTTTTTTTCAGGTGACGATGGCAGGATTCGAACCCAGGCCCCCGGCGTAGTAAGCACACACCCCAAAACGGCACCCCACTCGGTTGAACATGTGCTCAGGGGTTTATTCAAAGTGGTTACAGAAGTTTCTAAGTTTTTTTTTTTTGTTTCGTATAATTTTGCTTGGAAATGGCGAATAAAAGGAGGAATCATTTTTGCTAAACAAGCAATTTTTCCTGTTCCCGTCTTGTACTCATTAGTTCGAATTTTTCGATAATCCGAATAGCCCTTCGCAATAATTGATTCATATTAGCGAGACAGTACTGTACAACAGACTGTAAAATATTCGGAAGACTGCAGACTATTCGGAAGATTGTTTCGGGCCGGTCAATTGGCCGCCTAGATCGTGCGATTTGACACCATTAGATTATCTTTTGTGGGGGTATGTCAAGGCTAATGTCTATAGGGACAAGCCCGCTTCGATTGACGCACTGGAAGCCAACATCCATGCATTCATTCGTGAGATACCGGCCGATATATGTGAAAGAGTATGCCAAAATTGGACTCAGCGGATGGGCTACCTGAGACGCAGCCGCGGTCAACATTTGCATGAAATTATGTTTAAACATTAAATTGCAAGGTTCAAACTATCGATTCAAATAAATATTTCATTAATTTTTTCGAATTTTTTGTGTTTTTTTTTTTTTTAAAATAAAGTTCTCAACCTCTTAAAAAATCACCCGTTAGATGAGCTAAGCCTTCAACAAAAGCCGACGGACCGCTCGGCGTGTGTCTTCATACTTGACGGTCTTTTTTACTAATATGTACCTGCTTGACTTTTGTTTGGAAAAAAATAGAAATGGTGACGCCCATAGAAGTGGGTTGGAGGAAAAATATAATTTTTTCCAGTTTAGCAGCTACATTTTAAACTAAAAGGCTTTAGAAAACATTTTATTAAAAGAAAAACCTTTCTCTTTAAGACACACCCACAAAGTAAGCGAAGACATATGGTACGTACCGTATGCGAAGAAAGAGTCATTCCACAACATTTACTTGAAAAATATCCTAGTTTTGTATGCCAACATTTATTTAAAAAAAAACTTAAATTCAAGCTTGAATTTGAAAAAAAATGAGTATAGTGTGGGCAGGCATTTCTGTCCTGGCGTAAGGCCAAATACAAAAATGTTTTGTGCGAAAGGACAGCCGCAAGGAACATTAAGGTCTAATGTAGCCCACCATTAGGTGCCATATTACCCTCCATTTATTTTGAATAAATTTATTTAAGGTTTTTTTTTTGTTGGGGGGGGGGGGGGGGGGAATATGAATGTTGCTGTAAGTTCTAAATATTGTTTTTCTCCTAAATTTTTTTTTATTAGCAAATGTAAAAAGACATATGGTACGTACCGTATGCGAAGAAAGAGTCATTCCACAACATTTACTTGAAAAATATCCTAGTTTTGTATGCCAACATTTATTTAAAAAAAAACTTAAATTCAAGCTTGAATTTGAAAAAAAAATGAGTATAGTGTGGGCAGGCATTTCTGTCCTGGCGTAAGGCCAAATACAAAAATGTTTTGTGCGAAAGGACAGCCGCAAGGAACATTAAGGTCTAATGTAGCCCACCATTAGGTGCCATATTACCCTCCATTTATTTTGAATAAATTTATTTAAGGTTTTTTTTTTTGTTGGGGGGGGGGGGGGAATATGAATGTTGCTGTAAGTTCTAAATATTGTTTTTCTCCTAATTTTTTTTTTTATTAGCAAATGTGTTTTCACATGAAAAACAAAAATTGTCGCCATATGCCCCAATTTCCCTTGGGTTTTAACAAAATCTTAAAAAAAAAACTGCTAGCTCAAGGAGTGGTTTCACGTCACGGAACGATCTGTTTAATCTTCCTTGATAAACTGACAGATATGACAATACTTTTGTGACAGTATCTCTGTCGTTAAGGTAAAAAGTGAAGCTCCATAAGCGGACCGTGATAAGTAGATGCAGCAAAGTAAAAGGTTTAGACTTAGATTTTTATGCAGGCAAAAAAAGCGAATTGCTCGCTTAGCGTAAGTTTCTTCTGTTCGAGAGAACTTCAAGGAGATTGTTTTATTCAGGTTTAGACTCTTTATCTTAGTTCCAATCTCCTGTTAAAAAACGAGAAACACTTAATTGAAACGATTCTGAAGGAGTCGAAAGATGGAATTTTTGGCAGGCTTACTACTAATGCAGTAATTTAATTTTTAAAAACAGTCATCATTTTGAATCCAGAAATGTTGTTGCAAATTTCCGATTCAAGTACAAACCTTCATGAGAAATTACGATTGCCCATAAGGAACAATGTAGACCGATGGCCCAACTATCAAAACTTGCCCTAATCTTGCAATAAAACCCCTATTTTACGCGAACACTTATAAACCTCATAAGTACCCGCACAACGCTAAGATAAAATTTTGATTTATTAGAAACAATACTCGTATATGTAGCTGGAAAAAACCCGCAGGCCTAAACAATGAAATAAATACATCAACCTCGATTGCTGCACTAAACCCTTTGAATAAAAATTCAATCGGAGCATACAACATCATTTCGATCCATAAAACCTTCTTGACATTTCCATACATATTTGTTATTCGAAACCAAAAGTATATCACCAATAAACCCATAAAAGCCGGGTTTGTTTAATCGTGAACTCACCGCCATCACGCCCGACACCGGAACCAGTCCAAAAGCAGCCATTTAAAACGACAAAGCATAAAAACACTACACCATATAGGTGCGGGCTGCTTAGGTTTATGTACCTAATATGACATACTCAGCGAATCAGCTCAAAAATCGCTGCTAGCCTGGGGCTCGGGCTCCAGCAACGAATGAAGACGACGAACACGAAATATCAACCAACGGTCGTATAAAGTTTACAGCTCGCACATATGGTCACGTTCCTCATGTGTATATGCTGTGTTGTTGCCTTGGCTAAAAATAATGTCATTAAGCGTCCTTTTTTGTCGTAAAAATTCGCACGTCAGGTCGGCCAAAAGGAAGAACAACACCAAAAATGCAAAGTAATCCCAATGCAATACGCATAATACGCCAATTTTCCATTTTATATCTAAACGCACACATAGGCAAGGCACACACCAATGTAATGACAATATTAAGGATAATAAAACGGTCGAATTCAAAATCATAGGCCTCCTTCGATACGTTGTTTTTATAGCCCCAGATAGAGCGAGAGAGGGTTTTTTGAAAGCTGGTTTCGCCCGTTTTATGACCCCAATTGGGAACACCTGAAAGGGATATAAAAACCAAGTCAAATGGCGTTGTTGCCGCAGAGTCGCATTCAAAGGATCCTGTCATAGATTTGCGGAGAACTTACTCTGTAATTTTTCTCTCGAATTTGCAAAAAAAAAAATGCTAATGATTTAGTGAATTAAAGACTTACAACCGATATGGCAAGATGAAGGCATAATCCCGGCATTATCATAAACAAATTGAACAACTTTATGCTTTCACATAGGTATCCGTAGCGGGAATTCCTTTGGGACTTTTGAAAGAATGCCCCAAGCAGCTTTCAGCTTTACAAAGTGATTGAAAGGGGTTGTCGACGTCGAGTCGCCCAATGTGGTCTCTTGTCCAAACACAAATGCAATGATCCATTGAATCTAATAAATATTTAATTTCGTATTCAGCTCAACTCGGCCATGTTTACCGCCAATAAGGACATGATTATCCTGCAATTATTCACCCCCCATTGATTCGACTTGGTGTGGCTTTCACCGATTCGGTGGTTTGCCTTCGCCGGCCGGCGGTGGTGGGTGCAATGTTGATGGTATTTGGTGATGGCGGCACGTGATCGGTCACGTGTCTGTCGAGGCGGTTGGAATCTGTGTTTGGTACTTTCACACTCGGTTACGCATAATGAAATCACCATGTAATTCCTAATAGTTCCTTGTTTGTAAGTTGTTGTCAGTGATGTAATTCCTCTCGAGCGTGTGTCTATTCTAGCTGAGAAGTTTGGAAAACATTTACGCAAGGGATCATTATTTGATTGAAGTCATGCTGATATGAAGAGACTTTAATCTTGCAATTAGATATTTTAAAGCGCTGTTCAGTTTTATGCAGATTTTAAAGAAGATTAAACGAACAGCCGTCCGCTGGGGATAATATTTTGTAAAGATACAATCAAACTTTGACAGGATATTTGTAAGTTATGCGAATGTTGCATGTTATGCACTGAGGTTTAGAGTAAAAGGACGGTTTCATTTGCATAGATGAATATACTTTGGGTTTTCCTAAAACAAGGCAACAGACCTATATGGAATGACAACTATGAATGACATTCAAAGTCAAAGTTGATTGGGTTGGGGTCATAATTCTTCAAGGGTCAAAATTATTTTTACAAAATTATGCATTTAAAATTCTGCCTCTTAAAATTCCGTTTGTCGAAATTCTGGAAATGCAACTTTGACTAAGGAAGACAGTGAAAAATGTATGGGGGATCGTGCCGCCGCCCTTGCAACCCCCTGCATGTTTTTTTTTTACCTTTGCTCTACTGCAAAAAAGTCAGAAGATTGCTTAAAAAAGCCGCATAAGCAGAATTTTACTGCTTAAGTCAACATTTTTAAAAGCAGAATTTTAAGAAGCAGAGTTTAGGAAGTGTTCCATTCATTCGAATGCTTTTTAAAATTCTGTTTAACGAAACTCTGTAAATGCAACGTTGACTTCTGACTTAACACAGTGAAACAAGCCTCCTGCATGTTTCTTTTTTTACCTTTGCTTTACTTTGAAAAAGTCAAAAGTTTGCTTAAAACAGCCGAATAAGCAGAATTTTATTGCTCAAGTCAGAATTTTGAAAAGCATAAAAGCAGAATTTTAAAAATTAGAATTCAGAAAGCAGACCCGTTTTAAGGACTTTTCCAACTGAATGAATGGCAATTCAGTTGGAAAAGGCCTTAGAAGTGTGAAGCTTCTGAAGTGTTGTAGGCACCAGCAATGTAAACTACAAAATGGCTGAGAAATCCCCATGGTAATCACTTTCAGTGTCGTTTGTAAAAGCTCGCGGAGAGTGGGTGCTTACATTTTTCATTCCACCTTTGCTAATCCTCTACCATCATGTCCAGATCTATAGGCGCGATCTTCTAACCAGTTTAGATTGTGGTTCACATACCTCGCGCGTATGCAGACGTTTCTCATGTATGAGGTTAGATCTCATTCGAGGTGACAGGTGAGGTATGTCTGCATTGAGAGGCGAGTCAAATACAGTCTCTGAAAGCCGATGCATACGGAAGTTTTCCATCCGATGCCAATCCACTCTCTTTGGAGGCAAACGCTTTGCGGATTATTTGGAAAACCATTTATGGCATTTAAATGTCTTTTAAAATGATTTGAAGAGTGCCTCGATCTTCATTATCTATATCAAAAATATCCGTAGAAGAAAGATCACAGTTTGATCAAGGACTCAGCAAAAATTAAGCACTCTGAAGCGGAAAGTAAAGACCTTTACGCTAAACTTGGTGAAATGGAACTTAAAAAAGAAGTTCGTACCTGTGTAACAAAAAAAAAACGAGACTTTAAGTAGCCCCCGTAAACGCGAAGACACACTCAAACGTCAAAGTCCTTAAGAAAAGAACAAGCAAGAAGCGCAGAGTTGGCTTTTCATCCGAAGTGGCAAGCGGAGGCCGTAAAACAACTAGAAGAAACACCAACCGTGTCGAGGGAAGCGTCTATAGGTGTCAAGGAAAAAGAAGTTAGCGCCTAGATTAACTACCAAAAACACCGACTGCGATGGTTTTAGAAAACTTAACGCAAATAAGCGTTAAGAGTGTAATAAAGCAATTAAAACAGCGCTAGACATGTTCTGCGTAGAAAATATGCTTTTAGAAGAAACCTTGAAACCGTTTGACGAAGAGCCTTATATAACTTGTCACAATCCCAGTGCGGTAACTAAAGAATGAAGATCGTGAATGAACTTCGTCAAACGATACAGAAATTGATGCATAACTTGACTCCGAGCTATGACTTGATTGCGGCGAAGTTTTAAAAGAGCTAATAAAATGAGCGTTATTCAAGCAACTCTTCATCATTTACGACTCAAAGAGCACTTTTTTACTTCACAACGAATAAGCCTAGTGAAATGCAATTTCACTATCAGACGCATGACCCAGGTGGCCAGGTTCGAATCTCAGCCTGGGCAAAGGTTTTTTTTCCCTTTTCTCGAAGATTTTTTCTAAAAGCAATAGACACCGGCAACAGTTACGATAAGGATTTCAGCAGGAATAAATTTTAAAATCTTTGCAACACCAACAACGCCTTGTTTAGGCCACAGTTAACATTTCTGTTTTGACATTTTTCATTCTTGAATCAAGAATATAAGTAGATGTCCAAAGTTTCAAAAATATTTTTCCTCTTACGTCAAATATGCCAAAATAGCATACAGTCTAGGTAATCTAAGCTTTAGACTTGCCTGTTTAGGCAAGGCCTTATGTGATAATACGTTTCACATTCGAATTGAATCATAAACTGAGATTTTAGCAAAAAGTTTACATAAAATCGTTTAGCCATTCACACTTCTGAGCTAGGTTTGGTTTTTGTTTGACATAATTGAAGCATAATGTTAAGGTAGCGCCTTTTAGCGTAGCATTATTTATTTTCATTATAGTTATCCATTTAAGCAATCTTTGTAATTCTAATACATTTCAACATTATACCAATAAAGTTTAACTTGAATTTCCCGCCATGGCAGTAACACATAATTTATTTTTAAGAGTGATTTTTAAATTCTTGAAAGAAGCTTATTTATTAAGAATTATGTTGACCTGAAACATGCACGCACTTTTTTACGATTGAACATCCGGTTTCGTAGATATTTGTACCCAAAGTTCAGACAAAAGTGGCATTCTTTGCAATTTTCATTTGTAATTTTCAACGGCAAAGTAGGTTGTTGGACATTTATACGGATTGTGGGCGTGCCTGTGGGCGGATTTCAAAAAATGTTATACTTGTATACTTGTATTGCTTCGGATGAGAGAGCTTATGTACAAAAATTCTATTAAGCATCTATTCTAGCATCTATTCTTAGCACCTATTCTATTTAGCATCTCTTAATGGTTATAAGACATAAGAAATTAAGATAAAGTCAGCAGACCACCCCTTGTGGGTGTGGCATCGATTGAAAGAGAAATCTTTTTAATGCAATTTATTGAATATTATTGTTTCAAGTAAAACACTTTTTACAGAATATAAAATATAGAAAATATTTGGCTCTACATTTGGTTCATACAAGTTTTGAACTTAGACTTTGAATTCAGGAAAAACCAATAATTTTCCAGAAAAACAAAGATTTCGATTGCGTTTAAGCTTCTCTAAGGGAAGAATAAGAAATAAAGTTTAGATGAACATGAGGTACACCGGATACTTTTCTAGATTTCGTTCATACATAGTTTTGGCCACGCCCATTCTTAGGGCTCGATTTTACATAATTATTGAATTTGAACCAAAAAATTAAATTTTTGCGTACATTCTGGCCGCAAACTTGGATATTTCTATGCTCATATTGACTTTTGGTTACAGACGCTGGACATGCCACGCCCCTTATAGAAAAATAAATTAAAAAACCTTATAGCTAAGGAATAAAACATTTTTTAGTTAATTAATGATTCGTGAATGGTAACGGGAAGGGGATAGAGAAAAAACAATCTAGGAATGGGAAGGAGTATAGGAATGGCAAAACGAATAGGAATCGAAATAAGAAAAGGAGTAGGAATATGGTAAACCACTTTTATATACGCACTGTTGCATTTACTCACTGGTTATTTCCGATAAAATATAGGTTAAAATTTGCTCAAAATTTCTTTGTCAAAACCATTATTATACGAACCTTGCGTTGTGGACTACGGTATACTTTTGGAATATGAAATGTTCGGGAATAAACTCTTCGGACATGCCCACCACATTAAGATCTACCACATCGATACAAATAGAGGAGTTAAAATTTATAGTAAAGGCTTGGTCGGCAATCAGAGAAGCTGAGAGGCTTAAAATCCTTATCAACCCTTAGAATGCTTACCAATTCCAAACCTCCTTACATATGTATAGGTACTAGAAAAAAGGACAGGCCTTATTCTTCATTAAGGTTGACTTTTTTTCAAAAAATTTAAGGCAAATTTAGAAAGGCATTAAAAAGCTGCATTAAAAAAATACTCTTTAAAACCGATTTTAAACTACTGCATTATATAAGAGGTTATCAGGGCGCGCTCATGTTATTGATCTGGTGAAAGGGACGTCTGTTGTCGGCCCCGATTATTTCTTAGGGGTGCAGGGTGATTATTTCGCAGTGCGTTACAAAATTTACATAAAACTTAATATAGGCATGCGATTGGTAGGGTATAAGGTCGGCAACAATCATCACCACTAACAATCACATGTGCTATACATTCATAAGGTTTAATAATAGAAGGACAATATGATTTCCAACACGATAAGCACCCCTAAAAACTTTTCTTACCGAATATCCTTATTAAGTTCAATGATTTGACCCGCTTGTCTCATACTCCTAAGCCCAAATCCATTAACAGTTCTCAATATTCCAAACTAGGTAGGTGTTCACTTTTTAGTTCCTGTTGTATGTATCCGTTGGCCATGGGCACTCCACTTTAATTACCTTCAAATAGCCCACATCCCTCAAGCAAATCACAACCGCACAGTTTGGAAGTTTCCCAAGTTGAATGAAATCACTAAAACGAATATGTTCCCCATTAGGGAATACGCATACCGTTGACCTCGCCAACTGTTCCAGGGTAGGCAGTTAAATTAGAAGGATTAAGGATTATAGCACGTCATAAATTCTGCCAATAGTCATGCCAATTACTATTACAAATTGTACCCGGCATATGTGCATGGAAAAACTTGAGTAAGTGATTTTATATTCTATTGAACGGGACGCGCGGATTACATTAATACCAAGAATATGGGCTCTTATCACAAAGGCTGCGCAGTGATTATAATATTTCCCAAAAAGCCCCAATTGACCTTATTACTCAGAACGAAAGCAATCAAAACCAATAATTTCTCCCGGCCGGCAGGCCCGAAGAGGGTGCGCTTTCCGAAAATAAGCGACGACGCTAGTTATGTAAATGTTATTCCATTGAATAAGTAGTTTATATGCAGCATAAACCCAACTTATTAGACCTCTTCGGGTCTCTTAAGGTACACAGACATTTTGGCTCTGGCTTGATTCGTCAGCAAACTTTCTCCATCCCTTTTGATAATTTGTACTCTGGTTACATGTGGACATGATGTTGCGAAATGTACAAACGTCAGTTGTCAATCGCACATGACGCATCCAGAAATCCTTACCCCATATTGTGCAAATCCCTCCCCCAATATGGTAGTCAATCAATTTATATCATTTGCCCGGTTTATTCAAATCCGCTTGTCGTCTTTTTGCATAACGCATATGCTGTCTTAATAGCAGCGACTTTTAGACAGGGAAAAAATTGCCATAAAATGTTATTCCTGGCGGAACGAATTCGGTTTGATTTTTTCTGCTGCTGTGCAGGTCTGCAGGATACCGAATCCTTCTTTCTCTCTCTTTTCTATCTCAGTGCCGGTTGGTGGAAAAATAAATAGAAAATCGGAAATATTTTGATTTAAATTTCACCTTTATCTCTGCCAAATATTCGAATAAATCATTGAGTAATGAATGAAATATGATGACGTTTTCTCTCGATACTGGTGTCGGGGCTTGGCGAAACAAATTTATGCGGAACTATTGCTCGGAGAAATCAATTGTGGAGTCCCAGTTATACCAAAGGCTATATGGCACCCCCAAGAGGATATCCGATATTCTAATATTCCATCGTGATACATAGAAATATGAAAAATTGCCACAAAAAAATTCAATGTATATACCGAGAGCGTTTTAGATTTTTTTTTTGTGCTGTACATGTAGATACTACAAGAGATGTGGCACGGCGGCTTTTGATTTATCTATAGAACGTCGATAAAATTTTAACCATACACAATTCGTGCGGCAAAATATTAACATTCAGATTCGGAAAAACAAAGAAAGATTCCCAGGAGTAACATGTTTCATATTGGTACATATTTGGTTTGATCTCCGATAAAAGAAAGAAAATACGTCTGGCGATATAGTAGGTAATGGGTATTTTTAAAGCCCGACAGATCCTCAAAACACACAGAACAAAATTTTTCATGTAAATTTTAAATTGGTTCCCGCCTAAATTTCAAAGTTTAGGTACTTTTTATACCCCACCCAGGGTATATTAAGTTTGGGTAGCAGGGTATATAATCACCGTGGAACCCTAAGACCTTTTAGATGTATAAATGGGACCGACAAGAGAATCAAGCCATGTGCGTTCGTTCCTCCGTCCGTATGTAAAGAACTTTTAGGCCTTACATTTTCAGCTAGAGAGGTGAAAGCTGGTGCATGAGCCGGAAGTCTAGTCTTTCAGATCAAGTTTGAAAATAAGTTGTATCCGCCCACAGACACACCCACAACAGGCTTTTATGTGCGACCATCTCTAATTTTTCAAACTACTTTTTCAAATTTTAGCTATGTTACAATTGTTACTAATTTTTGGCATGTGATATTGCCTTGTTTTGAGGTAGCAGAAAAAGTTTGACCTTTACATTGACCAAGCCTACTTTTTAAGGGATTTTAACTTGAAATGACTGTTATTCAATAAATATATATAAAATTTGACAAAAAATTGAATTACAAAAGTTGTAGATATTAGTACCTATTTTTTAACTTTTTTGTATGAATTCTCCCACTTTTGTGGGCGTGGCTTTAAGAAAAGTGATATTTTTAGTTAAAAAGGCGAAATGTATGCAACCAGCCTAGCATAAAGCATCCAATAGTTAAATTTTTTTATATCCCGCCCAGTTTTTGAAGGCGTGCAGTTTTTTGCCACTGCTTAGAGGAGTCGGCAGCGGCGAGCCTATACGGGCCGGACCGGATTACCACAATTGGATTGGGAAAAAATCTTTGTATTTCTTAGGCAGAGCTCTACGCCATTCAAGGACGCGCCAACCACATTTACAACTCTGCTATCAAATGATGTAAACATCGATATGTACAAGGACAGATAGGCAGCTATTTGGCTCGCATATCATGGATACGTACAGCTTTAAAACCCTTTTACATATTAAGTTTTAGGCTAGGAACCAACCAAAGTTTGGTCTCGTTTCTTAAACTTAGGATGGGGACAGCTTAATTACGAGGGCACTTAACTACGAGGGTATTGGTAGAAATGAGAATGCTGACGAACTAACCAAAAAATTCTCAGAAGCCCTTTTAAAGCATTCAAAACAGCGATAATTGAGTAAGTGTAAGGGTTCGTCTGTAACAAACTTCCATATACCCGAACCTATATACCGTGTAACACCAAATCTTAAAGTTTTTTGGCCGAAATTTATATATTATTTGTAAAGGCCACGCCCCAAAAAGTGGGCATGGGCTTAAAATTAAAATCAGTTAATTGTAATTTTTCCGTAAAATTGTCATCGTTAAAAAATTGGTCTTAATATAAAAATCATTGTAATTTCGTTAGAAATTTCCTATTTTTGTGTACTTATTTTTTTAGAGTACTGATGAAGGATAAGGAGCAGGAGTGTTTGGGCCAATAACGAAATACGAACCTATGGGCAAAAGTATACCAGTATATTTCTGGCTGAGATCTACGACTACGACATACACAAAAGTCAGATGTAATTATGCGCAAACTTGTATGAGAACGCCTCAAAAATTTTAATAAGCTAGGTAGAATTTAGAAGTAACAGCATTACCCTCAGCTGGATATAGCACACATGGCCACGTATTATGTATACGTATAGAGGGTAATGGAATGGCCGACTCTCTGGCAAGAAAAGAGGGATCTGCGAGAGTGAAAACAGGGCAAGAACCTGAAACAATACTCGAGTGTGAGGTAGGCCAAAAAACTTCTTGGGGCAGCACACAGCATCAGCAAGAACAGCCTCCGCATCATAATAGGCTTTCTTACGGGGCACTGTAAACTCAAGGAGCATCTTAGAAAAATAAGCATAACTGAGGATGGTCTCTGCAGATTCTACGACGTGAACCGTGAAATTCCAGAGCATCTGTTCAGATCCTGTGGGGCATTAACCCACAAAAGGTAAAAATAATGGGGCAAGTACAAATAATTATTATCAGTGTAGGAAATGCTATCACAAGAGCCATCTCTCATCGTAAGATTCTCAAAAGAAATTGGATTGGATGGGGTGCTCAAAGACTCAAATTTTTTTTCGAAGAAAGAGTAGCAAGAGTAGGCGAAGCAATAGCACATAACCCTAAAATAATTCCGAACAGAACTTTAATAAAAAGAATACCCAAAAACACCCGAGGAGCTCTTCAAAGCCCTCCTTTATCCAGAATAAGGTCGCCCAAGAATAACTGCTTTTACAGAGGACCGATTTGTTCATGGGGTGCGCGTATACAAAACCTCTTTACCCATTTAGGACCTAAACAAGATTACTATAGTTTCACAGATCCGACTTCCTCACAAACGTTTTTATAAGAGCATTTTTTAACCTACATTTAAAGACACCTACTTTCACCAGTCTACTCCTGAATCGATCCTATTCAGGACGTTCGGTAAAGGTTCTCCTATTTCGAGATATTCAGTAGCTTCATTGTCTCTGTACATTACTGCAGCTCAAGTGTGTAAAGTTATCAGTTTTTTGCGGGAGTCTTTTGAAACCGGACGGGCTAGATCGAAACAACGCTTAAGGACAAACAACATACCTACCGATAGTTAACTTTATGTTTCCAAGTTTCTTGTAAGATAATATGTCTAGCCCCTCATCACTTCAATGTTTTGAATTCATCAGAAAAAACAACCTGTGTCTTTTGCTACCATTCCATCTCTATATTCATTTCAATTTAATTTCACAATGTGTGCGACAAGTTTTATGTAACAAAGAAGAAGATTTATTATTCCAGGTTCTAGGTCATAATAATCAGAAGACACGGCACAAAACGTACAAATTACACAACGTTTTTCGTTTACCTTTTTTTTGGTGAGGGGGATAGGAAACGTTAAGCTGGCGATGATAACTGCGTACACCATCTGGAAATGAACTTAGGTATGTACGTATTTTGATAAGGACAAATTACACGAGAATCCTTACGGTATAGTCACAAACACACAGAAATTCTATTCTTTATTTGAAATGACAAGCCAAGATGATGAGGATGATGAGAACGATGACGATGGGGATATTCCTTAGTGGGATGTGGGCGTGAATTTCACATGACTATGGGGACGAGAGAAATACAATTCCAGATAGGAGGGGATATGACACAATTGCAAATGCACACATCGTTTAAGATTTAAAAAGAATTGAAAAAATTAAATCACTGAGAACATTTGCCTTGCATTACGCGCAGGGGTGGCAATCATTTTTGAAATGTTAAATGTGTTGGATATATTTCAGATAAATGTTTGAATACAGTGTGGTTCGTAAGTAAACGGATACCTAAGTAGCAGTTTTTTAATGCCCATCCTATTGGGGTATTTTAGATTTAAAAACCTTTGCGTAGTCCCCCAAGATCCGAAGACAATTTTAGTAAAATTATTCATTTTTTTTGAAAGGTATCCAGAATTTTGAAACGCAGATGAAGTGTAAAAGGAAAATTCGTCGACATTAGAAATAAATGGCTCCTTTCGCTCCTTGGTGGGGTCCAAGGATTCAAATTCCATCTTGACCACAAAAGAGGAAAAGAGGTTACTACTTCCTTATAGCCAGGGTACGGTTGGGGTTTTGTACCTATTCTGATTGAGGGTTGAAGCGATTAATCTGCCACCAAGCTCACCACCATTTTCGGTGGGTGCAACCTTGACGGAAGTTTAGGCCTAACATGAGTTCAGCTCCTAAAGCCTTAATCTTTCTAAGGTCTTTGAGATTGAAGTTAAACGCAACAAAGCTATGCATCTTTCTTTCTATTAAAATCACTTTCCTTAGATAAACCCTCTGGTACCTAGTGATTTGAGCGCACTTACCCAAATCCCTTCCCGTGCCCTTTTATAATGCACGGCTGGAGGCTAAACCTAATGAGGTCTGTATATATGATCGAAAGACCTTAAAATTGAAAAAAGTTATGCACGACTGGCATCCCATCAATGACGGACGTTAGTATGGCTACCGGGTTAGTTCCTGATACGCCGAGCAGTGTTAGTTTCCCAGTAATTCCGGTATGCCAAACGAGCTAATCGCTCTTCACAAGCATAATCTGCGCCCTCCACCAGCGGATGTTCACGACTACACTCTTCATCGAAGGTCCTATTTCAAACAACAGGATAAAGCTTCCCGGCGTCTGAAAGCCAACAGAACACTGCATCAGATCGTCATGCTGAAGGCTAGCCGAGAATTCACGTCGAATAGACAGCGGTGCGTTGGGAGAAAGAACAAGTTTCGGTTTCAGAACACCAGCACCCCTCCTAAGTACTCCTCCGTTCCACATCACCGGTCTTCCAACGATGCTCTCAAAGACTTTATCGTAGTCACTGTAATTGATCGCAATTACATTGACGGCACGATCTCTTCCAAAAGGTGGCAGCTGATCAAGTTGAAGCCTTTCGGAAACTTCTTGACCCTTATGCGGGACCACCCTGGACCACCTTCGATCTTTTCCGATTGTGCCGCCATGGATCAGGTGGCTTCACCCTGTCTCTGTTTCTGACACTTTGTTGGCCATGAAGACAGAAGCCCGTTTGAACAAGGTTCTCTTGAGTAAAGACAAGCTTCTTGGTATGAGGAGCGGGTCATAGTTCTGTTCTTAAAAATCTGCATATCAACCTGCTGGTTTTCAAAATGCTGACTAAAACAATAAAATCCTGTTATTCTGCATATTTTTTAGTAACTTTAGAAGTAAGGTAAAGATAGTGGGCGAGATATAAAAATATAACTCTTGGATGCTTTATACCAGGTGGTTGCATACATTTCGGCCTAAAACTCCGCCTTTTTAACTCAAAAAATCACTTTTTTAATGCCACGCCCACAAAAAAGGGCGGAGGCATATACTACATATACGAAAAAGTTAGAAAATCTTATATCTACAACTTTTGTCATATAATTTTTAGTCGAATTTCAAATATTTATTGAAAAGCAGTAATTTTAAGCTATAATCCCTTAAAAAAGTGGGCGGTCAATGAAAAGGCAATGTTACATATCAAAAATGAGCGCGCTAGCACCGTTGTAACAAAGCTAAAATTTGAAAAAAGTATTTTTTTTAAATTAGAGTTGGTCGCACATGCAGGCCTGTAGTGGGGGTGTCTTTGCGCGGATTTAGCTTATTTTCAAACTTGATCTGAAGACTGGACTTCCAGCCAACTTTCAGCTCTCTAGCTTAAAATTTAAGGCCTGAAAGTTGTTTACATATGGACGGACGGACATGACCTAATCGATTCTCCAGTCGGTCGCATTCATATCTCTTACAGGTCTTAGGGATCTACGGTGATTATTTCACTGCGTTACAAACTATAGATCAAACTTAATATACCGTGGGTAGGGTATAAAAAAGAAACAGGCAGGAAGGGCGATCCAACCAAGTCCAGGCTTGGTAAATATTGTCGCAAAGCATTTATGGTCTTTGGCTCATAGTGCAATGCAATTAAGTCTCTGTTGGATTCCTTGTCCCGATACTATCGAGGCAATGACAAGCTGATGATGACGTGTTTGCATGACAAAGATCAGCATTAGGCCCTCAAATGTAGCTCAGAAAGCGGGTGAAATATAAAGTCCGGATGAAAACAAACGCAAGTGGATCTCCTTATACACTTGTGAAATTGCTATACAAGTATGGTCTAATTATTGTAAGTTCGCACATATAAGTTCCAGACTACTACACTCACTAAAAAAGTCAGGCAGGCTTTGTGGCTATATCCAAGAAACGCTATTAACTAAAACCTGGACAATGAATAGATGATACATAATGAAGAATATGGCGATGCAAGATGCAGCGAGGACAAACCTCACTTTCTTACCACACCTCACTCTTCCAGTCTGAATCAGTAAATAATTTTAGGACATTACCGAACTTTCAAATGCAGCTCTTACCTGCCTTTTCGGGCACGCTTAATCATCGAGGTGGCTGAAAGAAGTTTTCGGTCTAAGAAGTGAGCTCTGGGTGAGTTCTGAACAATAGAATGGATTTCAACCAACTGGTCTACACTACCTTAGTGTGGTGAGCGGTGCATCATTTCGCCCTAAACAACCAATAAAACTAACATAACCTAAGCTACGTTGGAAACAACTTGAAACGTGAACTTTTTGAGTTGAAGGATCTAAAACTCGTCTTCATATTTGTTTAAGAATCCGAATGGTTCTAAGCGAGCACTTTAAGCTTCTGACAGCGACTTTTTTTTTGTACATATATCTTTTCAGATGATAAAAAGGTTTGAAAATGGATCGTACTGTTGGTTAAAGTGAGCCGTCACCCACCTTACTACCCGCTTCAATCCACACGTCAGATTTGAATTGAACTTATCATCACCTGTGTCTTTTATATTCTTATCTATAACTAAATTTGCACAACGTGTGGTAGACGTATTTTTACTTTTCGGTCCCATTGTACCAGCTTCCAGCATGTGATTTTTTCTCATAACAAAAATTTGTAAATGGATGCGCATTACACAGAATTATTGCGGCAGATTATTTTTTTCTACGTGTTTATTACTTTTGAGGGACACCTGAGTCCTCTTCCTCTCCTGGGTGCACACGTAGGTAAAAGGAAGCGGATATAAATGTTCGTTTAATTACATGAAAAACGGAACAACATATGAAACAATTACCTACATTATTCTGAGGTGGCGGTAGGTATGGCGCGTAATATTATAATTGCGTGTTAAAATATCTCCTTTCTTGTTGGATTTATTGCAATTACAATTTTCGGTGATTTAACAAACGATTTTGCCTCATTCCAGGACTTGCAAAAGTTACACCAATCCTGGTATGTGGCACAATAGCGAAGCCATATGCTCCCTTAATGATGCCCATGGATGAGATGGAGGAGCATAAGCTGAAGCATATGCTTCAATTATTATTCTCCTTTATTTTATACGTGCTTTAACACAAATTCACATCATTTTGATGGCGAAATCACAGTGTGTGTCTATATATCAACAATGTTAAAAGTCATCATTTGGTCATTACCCAGCTATATTTTACTATTCACAAGTGAGCTGTAACACGTGGTGCACGCCTCTGGCTTTATTAAACAGGGTGGCTACAAATGCGGGGCTACGCGTATAGTATAGTCGGAAAAAGTATAGCCAAGGCATGAAGTATGTGTGTTCGCTGCGGGCACAGTCGTCATCAGTCAGAGAAGAAGCAAACGAAAAACTTATGTCCGGGAATGAATTCCGAATGAACACGTAGCTCGTGAAGGGGTAGTTGGAAACACCGAGGGGTTGATGTGATTTGAAATTCAGACCAAACAACCTCACCTGTGCGCGCATAGTATCGTGTTCAAAAACGTATTTTCAATCATATTCAAGGAAATTTACAATCATAATGAAATCCATTGTGGGATGGTGACGGGGGGTGGCCCGAACAGCAGGATGTTGTCTTTTTTAACCAGATGATATTGAAATTGTGAGGGTATTCCCGAAATATTAATGTTGATGACATCAACTGTTTTTCTTGGGGGTGGTTTGTGATTTCGATGGAAGTTTGTTGAGGGGCCTCATAAGGGGAACTTTATTCTTCCCTTTATTTCATTGGGGTAATAAATGGTTGTGACATAGACTGTTTGTGAATCGATTATCACGTACACAAACACTTTTTTTTAAATTGTTGGTTGTTGCACAGGCTAACAACAATTAAGGGGGTAAAACACAATAACTATTGTTTCACCTTCGTTTACAGATATAAAGCTCTTTAGTTAATTTCACATAATCCAACGGGTAGCTTCTGAACCTGACGTGCGCTGAACCAACGCTTTTTTAGATGATTTCAGTGACATCTCGGGTAAAAGGATACAAGGTAGTGATGTAGTTAGTACTATATCTCGATTCACATAATCCAACGCTTGGCTTCTGAACCTAGCGTCCGCTGAATAGGAATCCAGACTTAGATAGTCTGGATTAGTCTTGGTACTAACTGTATCACAACCTCAACGACCATCACAAACTAGATTCATGGTATGAAAAAGGCACATCAAAGTGCTACTTAGGTTTAATCTTGAACGGCCATCTCTACCTACCTACCTATAGTTGTGTGGTCTGTTGTAACAGTTGAAAGCTTTCAATAAGGATGCAACAAATGACCATTTTTAGCGGTCAGTACAAAATGGAAAAAAGATCTTTTATGGTATCACTATGTTGTCGGTCCGATCGCTTAATGACTTCTGAAGGGTCAGTTATAGAAAGACAAAATTCGGCATGCTTTTAAACCTCGGAAATAGTCAGAGAACCCAAGGAGGGCATTTTTTTTAAGCACAAATAACGGTTTTTAAGAGTTTGAAGTTTCATTTGGAAATGAATTTAATGTTTTTCAATACTGTTTTTAAGAAGTTAAACGGGTTGAAAAAAAAAAAAATAAATAGAGTGGCGCAACAGCTCGAGGTGAACCAGGGCCTATTTCTCAACAATATTTGCTGTGTGTGTTAATTTCTTCACACACAAGGGGACCTACAATTTATTGCCGAATCCGAACGGCACTTTGAGAAGTGTTTCAAGATAAATGGATACTCTCGGAGGGCTTGTCAGACCCTCGCGGAGGTGGGGACCGAGAAAAAGGACAAGTCTTTTTTTTCAGGTGACGATGGCAGGATTCGAACCCAGTCCTCCGGCGTAGAAGGCACACACACTAACTACTACGCCACGGCACCCCAAAGTTTACCAGGTAAGCACTAGAAAAAACAAGCTAAAGTTAAGTTAATACTGAACTTTTACGTAAAAATCTAATTTTTCGAAAATATTTAAAGGTTCTTGAAATATAGAGTTGAGAATGGATGACGTTTTTCTAAGTGTTTGAGGCCTTAACTTTCGAACCGCTTAGTGCACAAAGCCAATTTTGAAGACACGTATAAAGCAACTCAAAGGTAAGGAAGTGCTAGAGTCATATATTTCAAAAAAAGTTTTCATACTGCCGTTTTAACTTATTTCCGGAAAAAAAATCTTAAAAACGCACAATAAGCGTGCGTACTAACCATCTGGTTGTGCTATTGGAAAAAAGTCTAACGGGAACTGGAAAAAGTAAGAATATTTGTTTTATGGATTTGAAATTTAAAAACTTATAATAAAGGTCACGAGAATGTGTGTGTCCCCCCCCCTATTTCCCAAACGGTTATAAAATATTTTTTTGAAATAAATAACGGGCATAGTCTATCTTCTGAAATTTTATAATTTCTATATTTAAAAACTTTGAAGGTTTGACTCAAAAACCTAAAAACATTTTTCAAAATTATTTTAGAAAGACTTTTCTAATCCCTTAATGGTTAAGACGATCTTGATTAAATGTCGCTGAAGTATGTAACGTTTGAAAGGCAAACTAACTGCATAAAACGTTTCAAAATTGCCGTTTCCAACCTCAAGTTTTGAAAAAAAAAAATCGAAATTGCAGTTTTATGCATTTTAAATTTTAAAAATAGTAAAAAAGTCCGAAGACGTATATTCTTCCCGATATTTTCAAAACGTTAATAGGCAATTTTTTTTTATTAAATGGCGGACACAGTCGTAGTCGTGCTTAATACCAGGCTCGTCAAGGAAAGCAAGCGCCTGATCACTTACAGCAGCGGTGGGAATGAGACCAAGATTTACTATCATTTGGTTCAATTTCCCTAAGTCCGCGGGTCAAAGATTGTAGAGAGATTTTAGGTGTGGCGATAACAACACAACACCGCCAGCTACTGACCGTCAAAAAAGAAACACGATGCAAAACTTCCTCTGTACCATCATTGACGAAAACGAAGATGTAAAGTGCAGAGCACAAGGCATGTGGGAAGACCTACAGCGAACGTGCATAGAGAAGGCCAAATCACTCCTAGGAACTTCAAAAGGCCACTTCAAACAGGTTAAAGAAACATGGTGGTGGTCAGCGGAGGTGAAACTAGTGATCAGTGAAAAAAAGCGGCATTCAAGGCATGGAAGAACAACAGACTCCTCGAACAACAGAGATGAAATGCTTCGCCTGGAATTGGAATCTAGACGCCTCAGCAATCTCGCTAAGAAGCCCAGGTTCAAGCAAAGAGAATGGAGGGCCTGTATCAGGAATTGGAGGAAGTTTCTCCTTTCACTGCTGATACATACCAGGCCACACAGGATCTTCGACAAAGCACCTTGAATAAGGGGGCTAAAATCTTCAAAATTGCTGCTCCTCCGTTCAGAGCAGGAGAAACACCCAGGAGATTCGTTCGCCATAGTTCATCAACAATGCTCAGGGACAGTTTCTTGTGGATGAGGACAAAATTCTTAACAGGTGGCATCATTATGTGAAGAACTTTTGAATGAACAGTTTCCCAGGCAACACTTTCCAGAAGAAACTTCTCCTAACGAGGAAGAAGTACCACACATCACAGTTGACGAGGGAAGGCAATTAACATTAAGCACTCCAAAAAGCGAAAAGCAGTTGGGCCGGATCATATACCCTCAGAGTTCTGAAAAAAAAGGGAGACAGCGGGTCTAGATGGCTCACGACCTTCATCTCCAAACTAATAAGAGGGGATCCAACGCCTAATAATTGGAGGGAAAGTTACCTTCTTCCTTTGTTCAAAGGAAAACGTATACGAAGCTGTGACAATTACCGTTCTATCAAGCAGATGTCACACACAATGAAGATCGTCGAGCGAGTACTAGATAGTCGACTGTGAAAAATAATAAGGCTATCTGAGGATCAGTGCAGGTTCGTCGCGGGCAAAAGCCGACGGACCGCTCGGCGTATGTCTTCATACCTGACGGTCATTTCATTATTATGACGGGCAGTTTCTTAAGTTAGGGTCAACAATTGGTGAGGCAATCATTAATTGAATTCATTAGGTCAATGCCTAATGCAAAGAAAAAGGTCGGCAAATGGGCAGGTAAGTGGAGATAGCGACTTTTAGTGTAAAGCTCAATCCTGCAGTGACTATGATAGTTTAGTAGTAACAGACCTAGTATAGGGCAGAAAACTAAACGGATCTGGAATCCTGAACGGATCTAGAAACTATCAAATATAATGTTCACGCAGATCGTTTCCTGCAGGTCTTTCCTGGAACTCAGCAATGAGCTTCCGTAAAGAGTTTACATTGCATCAGTATCGCTTACTTTAGGTAGGCAAACCAGACATTTAATATTTATCAGAATTATATTAGAATTATAATATAATAATATAATTTATATAATTATATTTATCACGTCCACAGAAAATATTGTGTTTAAGGTGTCGAAATCCCACGAATTATATAAACTACTTACGAACTTATGATACAAACATCACAGCATTTTTATCCTTAAAAAAGTATATGAAAAGCACTTACCATGCTTTTGAGTTGAAACGCTTGTGTTTACTTTTTAATTTTTGTTTCTTCAATTTTCTTGCAAGCTTTGAGTGTATTTTGATTAATTTCTTGTTAATTTGTGCTCATTTCAAAACGCCCTCGAATATTATGTTTTGAACCTATAGCAAAGAAATGATTTTACTGAATACATAATACCACACACACTGTTTATTTAACAAACCTCGAGAGGCTTGAATCACTTAGTTGCTAAATCACTTGTTTTTCTTGGTCTTGAGAAAATTCTTTTCCACATGTCTACAGTCTTTCTAGTTCTAAACTTATGCACTAACAACTCTCTTTGTATTTCCCTTCGAAATCATACTCGCGGAGTATATCTCTGGCTTCCTTCATATCCTTTAGCAAGGCTCTAAGGTTGGCTGAATCAATATTGACTCTGTGAATGATATCCTTTGCCAGGCCGGCACTGTTGAGCTCTTGCAGTACTTCCAGCTCTAGTTGAACACAATCGATGGTGTTCTTGGGATGGTTGTAGGCCACCGAACCAAGTTCATTTACTAGTAGACAAAACAATGTTAGACTAGCCAAGTCAATGCATATACCCACTAAAGTGAATTGTACTTTTTAACGAAAGGTCCATGAGCTTCTTTCGAATTGGCGCCGAGTAGTCTGATAGAACACGACACATTGAGGCGGCGTGATCTCTTGGAAGCCCCAACTGCTGCAGTTCCTCATTGAAAACAGCCCCTTCGGTACTGTGCCTGGCTGCACTGATCAGCAGGAAATTTATACAGGCAACGGCTGATTTTCCATCATCTTCAAGTGATGAGGTTATGGACCTCACACCCTCCTCCTGAAAACAACATTTTTAGTTGAGAGACATTAACAAATAGTCGAGTAAGACCTACCGCCAGCTGCTCGCCGATAATTTTCTTGGCCACAATCGAAGCCAAATCAAATAGTCTTTTTGAGTCTATCAACGAGAGTGTGGAAATAATCTCAGCCAGTATCCAATCCGGGCAATCTCCATCCCCGCAGAAACGGAATTTCTGTAAAGAAAGAAAATCGATTTTAAATTTTGACGTCACTAGCTAAGCTTGGTACCATTTTAACAATTAAGATTTAAACCATTCGAGTCAATCACACTTGGATTCACCGCGCGCTTTATACACCATAAAAAGTTTCTCTTCAAATTGTTTAATGACATCAGTACAAAGCAAATAATTTAATTACAGGCATCATCCTCGAAAACATACATCTGTACGCGCCGCCGTTCATCTTACACTACAAACAGAACCAAATTCGAAATCAACCATCAGATGCCGTAAACAATTTTTTAAAGGGGTGCTATGTTACCCACAACAAAATAACCCACGTTCTATAAAAAGGACACGGTAATTGACAAAAATGAAAGGATACATCATTTCAGTGACAGAAAAATGTATATTATATTTGTGCGTCTCCAAGTCGTGCCATCAATCCATGTAGCATTCAAATTTATTATTGTCGTACATATCCTAGACGATAGCTGAGCTGGTATAGTCCCCGGTTATCCAGTTCTTCATTCCCAATGAGTGCCTTAAGCAAATAAGCTGCAAGTTCAAAAACGTTAAGTGAAACGACTTAGAAATAATAATTATTTAATTACTGAGCGGCACAAAAAAAAACTGTATAGAAAGGCAAATATGAAAACGTTTTTGTCGCGTATTTTAACTAAAATAAATTGCCAGTGCTAACGGCTGGCAATTAACACAGTGCGGAGGACGAAAGGACTTTCCTGTGTTGCTTATCGTCTCGGCTATAAAAGTGAACAATTTGGAGCATATAGATCGCAGTTGTCCTGAAGCGCGTATAGAGGAATTTTCAAGTGAAAGACGTCTTGAGATTACAGAGTCAGGTACGGAACTTAAGGTTTCTTTTATAATAGTTGGAAAATTAGAGTGAAAGTGGAAATACCTAAATTTTTTGGGAGATATACTCAAATTTCAGAAGTAGATTCCAAACGGATTATGAACTTGTGATGTGATGATTTGTGATATTTCTAATTTTTTGTGAGTCTGTGGACTTGTGGACTTGCTCTACGGACATTGAATTTGTTTTGAATTGAATGAAAACGCCTTGTTGGATAAATTAGATTGTGCAAAAGTGTTACTCCCTGTGGTAAATTTGCAATTAATTAAGAAAACATTTTATTTAAATAAAAGTTTATTAAGCGTAAAAAGGTTTGTTCACAGAACCTGAAGGTAAAAACCGCTCTGACAAAATTTCAAGAATTGTCATATATTTTATCGATCAGTATGGTATGTCCTCATTCTGAGACCAAGAAGATAAAAAAAATAAGTCCCTTGTGTGATAGCCTGAGCAAGAGCCGATCGCTAACATAGTAATTTTTTTACCAGTTTACAAATTGCGTGCCAAAAGCTTTGTATACTCTCTTGGGATAAGGCAATAAAATATCCAGCTAAACTATAAAGAAAATATAGCAGCAAATGAAGATATTTCCAAGATTTTTCGATAGCTTCTTTCCAAAATATTTAACAAATTTATTAATTAGGACATGAATTAGTTATGCACGCCTATTCCGCTTCTGAAACCTTCGAACTGAAACCAATTTTTTAGACAGCAATGCCGTTTATTGAAGCGACCAAAATTCAAGCAGAACAAAAAACCAACTGTTGTGAAGAATCAATTGGATTTTTCGGGTTGCTGGTACTCAATAAGTCGCCTTCACAGGTGCGTATAGAAGAACACCCATCAGCGATTACTCTTTCCCACCTTCAGGGGTGTTTTTCTGAAAACGAGCGGTCGGCATTATTTTATCCAAATAAGAGCCGGCGAATTATCAAATTTGGTAGGTAGGTGTAAAGCAGCTTGGTGTACTAGAAAAAAATGGAAGTTTTACATTGGCATTAAAAATGTTTTGGGCAAAGAAAAAAAGACCGTCAAGTATGAAGACATACGCGGACATTCAGTCGGCTTTTGTTGTAGGTTAACCTTTATTGCGCAGTTTATGTAAAATTCTGTTTGTTTGTTATAATTTCGACTTAGAGACATATTTTATATTCTGTTGTATACTTTTTCGTAGTTTGTTGTATACTTTTTGAAGTCTACGAAAGTCTACGGAGTCTCTATTGGCCGCTTTTCTTAAATTCTGCGGACATGGATCTATGAAAAAACGGTAAAACATGTTGTTGTCACGATTTTTCATGCATTTTTGGTTTTTTTTTTCGAAAATTCGTTAAAACGACAGTATCAAAACTTTTTCTGAAAAATATTACTTAAGCAACTGGTTTTCTTTGTGTTGCTTTATACGTGTGTTCAATATTGACTTTGTGCGATTCAAAAGCTATAACCTCAAACACTTTGAAAACGTTTTCAATATTTCAATATTTTCAAAAAATTGATTTGTTTTTTAACTTATTTATTTAAACGCTTAACTTATTAAAAAAAAAGTGTTGAAAAACATTTAATCCATGTTCCCATGAAAATAAAACTGTAATTAAACCGTTATCTCTGCTTAAAAAAAAACTGCCCTCATTGGATTGGTAGCTTAAAAAGTACACCAAATTTTCTCTTTCTATAACTTACCGTTTAGAAGTTATAAATCGATTGGACGGACACCGTAGCGATACCATAACAGAACCTTTTTCCATTTTTGGACGGACCACCAATAATATTAAAAATATATACAACCTTTTACATCATCTAAAACTGGTAGAATTATTATAACTGTTTAATGCTTTCCCTATCATTGTGGGTGCGCCAATGGTTTTCAGGAGGACAAGTATAATAATTACAGTATGACTCACTGTTCTGAGATTGACATACTTGTGTGCTCCCAATATTAATTATTTATCGAATTTAATCTCTAAGAAATAGTTTTAATATCCGAGCCAAAAGCCTTGTAGCTAGTGCTGTGTTTTTTTAAATTATTCATGAACATTGATGTTTTGATTAATAAATAATAAAAATAAATTTAGCGAAGAAGCTTCAGGGAACCAGGCTAGGGGAACGGGAATACACTTCCGTCACTTCATTTATGCATTATGCGAAAATTGCTTGCTTTCTTGATGCGAAAGCCTGCACGAACATCCACGCAAAAACTAGCTGAATTTTAATCGCAAAACTGTTAAAGGAAACTTGTAAAAGGAAACGTCGGTATCGTCATTGGAGGAGGTTAGAGGTAAAATTCACGGGAAAGACTACCGTAAACGAAAGGCACAACAAAACGGGGGAAAAACGTAAAATTGTAAAAACAAATTTATAAATATTGCAACGAAAGACTGCACTTTTTTATGCAGACGCCACCGGTACTAAAATCAAAAATCTTCCTTTGCACACATACAACACCTCACACAAGTTTCACCACAATCAAATGAACATTATAAGAAGACATACGGGAGGAATATAGAAAACTTTGAATTTTATTCTTGCAGAAATTTTGCGAATTTGGTGTTTTAGCGGGCAGTGCAAAAATGGAAAAAGGACCTCTTATGGGATCAATACTTTGTCCGTCGCGTTAAAACTTCTGAACGATAAGCACATAATAGAAAGACAACATTTTATATGCTTTTAAACTGAAAAAATAGTCGAGAACCCAACGAGGGCATTTTTTTTAAGCGCAAAAAAGGTTTATCTAGAGTTTAACTATACAGTTTCCCTTTCATGGGAAAATGAATTAAATGTTTATCAGCAGAAGTTTAGAAGGCAAGAAGTAGAAAAACGAAACTTATAGTACCAGCACTTTAATTCAAAATTTAGTGAAAAAATTTCGAAATCCAATTTTGCCTTTTATACTGGGGTGGAATCGGTGATCTATGATAAGTGATGTCACAAATCAATCACAATTTTCTTGTGACAGCTCCCGATCAATCACCGTCAAAATCAGCTGGTCATCAGTTTTCAAGCTTTCTGGTAAGTTGGTGTTTTAGCCTACTCTTAGGCTGACTTTCTGCATGTACAAATAAAAATCAGTGATCTTGCATCACAAGCCTAAATAAAGCAACGATTCGGAACAACATTTTTGTGATCAACTTACGCAGATGGATTAATTTGTTGGACCACATTGACTCAAAAAATGTGAAAATCACATATCACCATAGCCGGTTCCGTCCCTGGAGTTTCAGCGTTTCAATTGACAATCAGGGTCAAAATCTGAAATATCAAGTGCTCCATACAACAAAAATTGTCGTTATTACTTGCTTATTTTTTTTTTTTTAAATACGTCCCAGAGGAAATTTTGTTGGAACTTTTCAGATTCGAGTTCAGCTACCCGAAGACCACAGGAATCAAAAAAAAATCCCTATGTATATTTTTTGTAACGTGAAGCTGATACGATATTTCCATTACGCTTTGACAGGACTATTTTTGAAAATATTGAAAATTTTTTGAGAAATTAAGTGTTGAAAATGGATGGACGTTTTTTAATTGTTTGAGGCCATAACTTTTGAACCGCTTAGTATAAATAATCGATATTGAACACACGTATAAGGCAACTCAAAGTGCATTTTCGAAAAAAAAAATCACAAAAATGCATAAAAATCGCAGGTGTCAGAAATTATCCAAAATTTTAAGCAAAACAATTGCGAATTTTAAAATTTAAAAAACTTCTGAAATTTCATTAAAAAACCTAAAAGCATTTAGAACACTATTTTTTAAAATCTTTTAGTATCATAACGGTAAAAGCAATCTTGTTCAAATATGGTCAAAGTACAAAGCGTACAAAAAGAAAACAAGCTGCGTGAAAAAATGTTTAATTTGCCGTTTGTAACCTAAGTGCGGTGCCGTGGCGTAGTGGTTAGTGTGTGTGCTTACTACGCCGGAGGTCTGGGTTCGAATCCTGCCATCGCCACCTAAAAAAAAAAGACTTGTTCTTTTTCACGGCCCCCACCTGCGCGAGGGTCTGACAAGCCCTCCGAGAGTATCATTTGTCTTGAAAAACTTCTCAAAGTGCCGTTCGGATTCGGCGAAAAATTGTAAGTCCCCTGTATGTAAAGAAATTAACACACCAGCATACATTGTTGAGAAGTTGGCCCTGGTTCACCTCGAGCTGTTGCGTCACTCTATTTATTTTAACCTAAGTTTTTCGAAGCCTACTTAAAAAAAAACGAAGTAAAAAAGGAGCTTGTTTTACCGTTTACGCAAAAATCGGTGGCCATAGAATTTAAAAAAAAACATACAATGCAGATGGTTGTGCTATTGGTAAAAAGTCTAAGGCTCATTTCACACATACCCGGCAACCGGCTCACCGGTACCGGCTACCCGCTCGTTTGAACGCGCTCATAAAAATGTATTCCCAACAACCGCGTACCTGGTACCGGTAAGCCGGCTGCCGGGTATGATTGTTTTATGGATTTAAAATTTAAAAAACTATAATAAAGGCTAAAGCAGCATACGTCTCCCTCTATCTCCCAAATGGTTTAAAGTAGAATTTCGAAATAAATGACGGGCATAGTTTATTTTCTGAAATTTGACCCAAAAAACGTAAAAACATTTTCGAAATTTTTTTTTTAATATTTTTAGTCCCTTAACGATAGACGATCTTAATTAAATTTGGTTGAAATATGTAACGTTTAAAAGGCAAGTCAACTGCATTAAATACGTTTTAAAATTGCCGTTCCAAACTCAAGTTTTTAAGCCTATTGAAACAAACAAAATAACAAACAGCATGTTTTACTGTTTTCTGAGAAATCCATGTCCGCAGAATTTATGAAAAGTGGCAAATGCTAGCGTAAGTGGTTGTAAAATTGAAAAAAGTCTGTCTGTTCTATGCATCTTAAATTTTAAAAATTTAAAAAAAACGACAGGAAAACGTATGTTCTTCGAAATCGTAATAAACAAATTTTTTTAATAAATAACGGACGCAGTCCATCTTTGCAAAACGAAAGAAAAGTTATAACAGTTTCAAAATAGTAAATGGTTTCCTAGATATGCTTTTAAACACTTTAGGTACTTTGATTGATATGACTATGTATAGTGACTAGTGACTATGTATATCGTTACTCTTAAGCCACATAATTAACATCAACCAAATCTGACGCCATCTCAACCACATGAACGTTAGTCAACACAATAGATTTAAAAAATAATAAACTTATAACAGTTCTTCGGTTCAAACTAAAGAATCATCCATTATAAGAACAGCCATTATAGACAGCACTACGAAAAAAGTGTAAAATATATCCAGAAAAAATTTTAATGCATACATAGAATTTTACACAAACTGCGCTATATAGATGAGCTTAGTCTTCAACAAAAGTCGATGGGGCGTATGTCTTCGTACTTGACGGTCTTTCTTTTTTTCTATTTGAGCAGGACAAATAGTAACAAATAGTTACTCCTGCTTCGCATGACAGCGGGAGTAACAAAGCGAGATAGAATAAGAAGTACGAAGATCCGAGGACGAGGAAGCCTCCGGCTCAATTGGTATTGCCACGTTCAAAGGAGAGATCCTACGAACCCCGTCAAAAAGGCAATGTCAATCAATATTCCAGCGCAGTCATAGCATTTATTTGGCCTCAGTGACGAAGAGATCCGAAACCGGGTGGCCTGCCGGTATATTCAGAGGTCAAATCGGCGTATCCCACAAGCGGACCATTAGGAATGCAATAGAGTGGGAGGGTTATAGTCCATCACTTCAGGTTATAATCTCGCGCCTAAATGAGAAAGAAGATGAGCCGATTTTTTTCCGATCTAAAGTTTAGCTTGGGATTCAGATCGGGGGATTATGTTAACAATTCCATATTCCCTACTAAGCCTTGGAGAGGTTTATTTCCTTAAAGGAGTTGCCCCCTACTCCAGTTTCACGTAGGAATCCGAGAATGAGAATTGGGTTTAAGGTTCAGAGCCACACAGGATTGCAAGATGTTTTCACTAGCCTCATTGCAGAATCTGCAGAAGGGTTTCTCCGTTACATCCATTTTTCCTCAGTGTTCCCTGAGTTAACAATGCCCCGTTGGGAAACCTGTAAGGATGTGCAAGTTATTTTTACTAAGGCCGATGCATGCTTTGAATCTTCTCTGGTTGTAGTTCCCTAGACCTAGAGGTTTCTAAGCTTGCCTCAGACCTTGAAAGCTCTCCCACATCTTAGCGTAGTAGTGGGATTTGGATTGGGAATTGGACGGTGGATTTAACTAATTTTAACACTTTGTCTGTGCAACATAAGAAACAAGCGGTGTCCCAAGTTTTAGCTCTCTAGCTCTTTTGGAGATCTTAAACCTTCACCTAAGGTGGTTATTTTACTGTGGTACAAACTATGCATTCAATTTAATATACCTTGAGTCGGGTATTAAAAAATATATTTATTAACTTCACAATCACAACCCTTGAAGGGATTGAACTAAACACTCCCCGTGTTTAAAAATAAAAATCTCCGACGGACTAAATAAAAATAAATAGAGTGGCGCAACAGCTCGAGGTGAACCAGGGCCAACTTCTCAACAATGTATGCTGTGTGTGTTCATTTCTTCACATACAAGGGGACCTACAATTTTTTGCCGCATCCGAACGCCACTTTGAGAAGTTTTTCAAGACAATTGATACCTCGCGGAGGTGGGGACCGTGAAAAAGAACAAGTCTTTTTTTTTTCAGGTGACAATGGCAGGATGTACGACGGACTAAATGCCATGATAAGATCTAAGAAGCAGAAAGCACGAACTAGAACAAGACCCTGTCTTTTACGAATAAGTTGTTAGAATACACCTTAGCGGGAAAAGGGTTACAGAGCTTTCGAACCCTTCTAATTGCGAAACGGTAAGAAAAAGGACACAAACAGAATTCACTTCAAAGCTGTCTACCACAATCTACATATAAGCCTACGCAAATGATGTCGCCGTTCTTTTTGTGCGTCCAAACCTCGTTGCTCGCAGCTGCATAGATCCCTAGACTGATCAATCATTAGTCAACTAGGAAAAGGCTTTCACTGAAAATAAAATAAATAGAGTACCAAACAGCTCGACGTAACCCAGGGCCAACTTCTTAACCATGTATGCTGTGTGTGTTGTATTCTTTACATAGAAGGGGACCTACGATTTGTGGCGTTATGTCTTTAAGGATAACGCCGAAAAAGCGACATATCGCCCAAATATCAAAGTGTAAAGCGTCACAAAACCCAAATGAAATGTCGTATAGCCCGAATTGAAAATTTAACAACAAATTGTTAAGAAATTTTTTGGGCGTTATCACATTTTAAGATTTTGGCGTTGTGGTTTTGGGTGATAAGACCGCACGCCACAATTTTTCGCCGAATCCAAACGGCATTTTGAGAAGTTTTCCAAGTTTTCCAAGACCTCGTGCAGGTGGGGACCATGAAAAAGAACGAAACTTTTTTTTCAGGTGACTACGCGACGGTAGGATTTGAACCCAGACGTACGGCAAGACAGGACCTTGTCCTCTGCATCTTTACGGCCATGATAACACTAAACCTCTCATACGCATTCATTGTTTGGTGGAACAGGCTTTCCTGGAAACCTGTTTCTACCTCCTTTCCTAAACTCCACAGAAATAATTTTTTGGCTGCACGCCGGGCTCTGCTCTGATGAACCTCCCCCATTGATGTATTTTTCAGGGTCTACGCTGAAAATCATCTTTCTTTTGAACAGAGGTGGGTTCCTTAGAGACTATCTTTAATGGTTATGCCCTCTGATGCAATGACACCAGAAATCCTTTTTCAACAAAACTACCATGTCGATATCCTCAGACAATGGAATGGCTCTGGTCGAATTCTGAACCAGAGAAAGAATGCCATCGTATTTTGACAGTTGGTTCCGAAACCGGACAGGGGTCTGGTGCTGGAGTCTTTATGAAAAGCTGGAGTCTTAATGAATTCATCATAAACTTCGGAGAAAATCAAATTTCAAAAGAAAATCGGCCAATCTTGCGACTGTGGACCTTTTTCTAGCTGCAAAACTGTTTCTTCGAATGCTTTAGGTAATTTGCGCCTTTTATTTATTAGAACTGTCAGGTCAGTTCCCATAAAGAGCCAAAGAATTTGGTAAAAGTTTGAACCTTTGACAAAATGGATGTGTTGTTCGTTTAAAGAACGTTTAAAGAACGTTTATAGACTCTTTCTCCCTTAATTTCCTTTGATTTAACTTCCAATTTTCTTTTTGTTTCTCCCGCAGTGCAATGCCAAAAACGAAAATGCTTACTTTGCTCCTTCTGCTGGCGGTCTGCTATCGACAGACAAACGCAACCGAAGTCGCCACTGACGACTGCAGTACTTGCGAAGAGCAACTGACCAAATACCGCAAGTTCATACTACAGGCAATCATAAATTTTGAGGACGTTTGCGACTCCTATCATCCGGATAGTGCGCCCGATTTCCTACACAGCTATCAACCGCAGGAGCGTGGCGAGATTTGGGCTTTCTTCAAGCTGCTGATGGCACAGTTCAACGACGTGGACTTTGTGAACGTCATACACGATGCGGTCCTGGAGAGGTGCCGCACAAAATCGCTTCGTGATGCCAAACGCAACTCGGTGGTGTTGGGGAAAAAGCAACGTTTTCATTCATGGGGCGGCAAGCGAGTACCGTCACAGCAGCCGCTGGAGCTGACCACCCGAATGGGCGACGACGGCAAACTCACCGAGAAACCGTATTTCATTTAATTGTTCCGCCAATGGCGGTGTGTATAATGTAAAATTTGTTAATTTTTTGATGTTAATGCAATAAACTGATCGCCTACGACGCGAACAAGAGTTTTCTGTTCAACGGAATCCGGCTCAAATTTTAGTGGGCCAAAACTAGATGCCGGGCTTGTGTATAACTTTTTATTTTCGAATTTTCTTTGGCCTAATTTCGTATTTTTATGAAATAGTGGTATTAATCTACAAAATGCAACAGAAAACTTACCATTTTTTGTTAATATTTACGACACAGAACGCCAAGAAAACAAAACACAACAAATCGAATCACAAATTCCTTGATAACTGAACAGATGATTTTGACACTTCATTGAAAAGCCATGTAGATGATAAGGTAGTTTGCCCAATCTGACGGATGGTTGGTGCATTGGCTGGAGAATAAAGCTCTTTTTTGTGCTAAAAAGTACTTTTACAGCAGTTTTCTTCAGTTTGTTTCGTAGCTTTGTGCGGTTCGGTTCAGTTTTTCGTTGGCTTAGAAGTTTTGTTCAAAACGTTTTTTAAAAAAAGGAAAATATTGTCAATTTTTGTTAGAAAAAAAGTGATGAACTGTGATTTTAGACTGCTCTGTGCTAAGTGCTTTTGATCAGAAAATATGGAGCATCGCGTGAATATCAGTCCAGTCTCCATTGATAAAAAGCCGAAAATGGGTTCTGTGACGTGCTTAATGGAGTCTTCGTGGGTGAAACGTGAGTATGAAACCCAATTCAGTAAACAGTCGTTGTAATATTTTATTTGATTATTGTTAAAATATTGAAATAAATGCACAATGCTAAATCCAGATCTCGACAAGGAAAACTTCAGAGGAATTGGAAAAATACATTGGTGGATAACGGTAAAAACACAAAAGTACCGTTTTTTCCTGCACTTACACAAAAAAAAGAAATAAAAAGCTTTATGTGGTGATCCCCTCCCCAAACAACCGCCGGATTTTTTAAACAGGGCCGCATCAATCAAACTAAAGTACACTGGGTGTGCGGGCCCCTTTGTCGATGTTTGATGAATTTCAACTCGCCGCTTTAACCAATAAAGTTAATTCTTTTACATTATAGAGCTTTTAACAGTTTGACGTCTACTGATATTTCGATTTCAAGCGCCATACAGGGCTGCCAAACTAAGTTCCTTTTTATATGAAAAACGAACAAAAATTACACTTTAGCGTAAAAAACTAATTAAAAACTGTAACCCTGTGCTTCTATGAACGGGAAAGTTGACTTGATCAGCCTTCCTAGGTAAAGCTATTAAAATATTTTCATTTTAAAGCGTAGTTTGTGTTGTAGAAACAGTGCATACGACCACAAAAGGGTACACGGATTCAAGGAGATCACATAATCGGAACACTTTTTCGATACTTTCCACTTTTTTTGTTAAAATAATTTTTGGGTCTATTTAGAGAACTGAATAACTTTTTTTTTTTTTTTATATATAATTGACTCGCGATCAAGGGGTTACAAACTACCCTTAAGATGCGTAGCACATCGTTAGTGGAGAAAAGATTTTGAGGAAAGATGGAAAGATAGTAGAGAAAAGTAATTCTGAATCTAGCACGCAATGATGAGCCAGTATTGAACATGAAAACTCTGCAAAGAAACACCAAAGATTACCCCCGCAAGTGTTATGCCTTTACGGAGAAAAGCAATGATATAACTAGGAGAGTATTTCTTCAAAATATCTGGCATGCACCTAATTGTTGTCCATTTTATTTGCATACTGGAAGAGAAAGAGGCGTTTAATATTCGGCCGACCCTAACCTGGATAACAGACGCCGACCAGAAAGCCGCTCATTTTGAGACAGACGCTCCTGGATTTCTTGTTTGTTGCTGATTTTGGTCCGCCCCGGATATGTTCAATACCGGTACCCACCATATCTGGTAGGCATTCCCTTATCCGCCATCTGGGGAGGCGCCCAATCGGGGACCAGCAACCCCAGAAGGGAGCTTCTTTCTTTATCGGCAAATTCTAGGTTGAGAAGTTTATTAATAATTCGCACTTCTACAGAAACTATTGAATTTTGTCATATAAAACCGCGATTTGCTTGGCATCCGGCATCGACTTACGATTTAAGGATTTTGTTTTTCCTACAAGTAGCTCAAAATTTAAGGCGTCTAAACTACCTACAGACGAATGGGCAAATCATTGGATTCACAAATTAATCGCGACTTTTATTCCATTCAGTTCTTTGGGGTCTACAGCAATTTTTTCTATATGTTTTTGCCTAGAAATTGTTGAATAAAACTCAATTTCACACTTTATTTCAAATTAAGCGCTTTTAACTTTACTTTCGATTTTCAATAGTAAACATTTCAAATGTTACTGTCCCGTACAAGCCTGTCGTTCGTGTATTTATACAAATTAAGCACTTTCTGTATTTCCCCTTTGGTAATTTTCCACTGGTACTTTTCCATTGGAGGAGAATTCGATATCGAAATTCGAACGACATTTTGCTGATAGTTGACTGGAATGACAGTTGGGTGCGAAAAGTGAATCGATGGGTGCATTCAGCGACTCCTGCATGTGGTTTTAGGTCTTGTCATCACATCACAGTATCAAAAAAAGTATAGTTCAAAACCACAGCGTTATTAGAGTATGACTTTGTCTTATACTATATTTCCACCGGCAATTGAAAGAGGATTAACTAGCGGGAAATGTTTAAAAATAAATCCCAAAGTGGCTCCACCGAACGAATATAGGATGAATTTGACACGAACACTCTGTTTTTGTCATTTTGCCTCTCAAAAGAGAGTTGCGATGTCATTTTTACAGCAAACGATTTTTGCTGTAAAACTCACAATAGAAAACGCACTTGTGACAGTCCTGTAGACTGTTACAAAGGTGCAGAAAATTAAAATAAATAGAGTGGCGCAACAGTTTGAGGTGAACCAGGGCCAACTTCTCAACAATGTATGCCGGTGTGTTAAATTCTTCACATGCAAGGGGACCTACAATTTTTTCCGAATCCGAACGGCACTTTGAGAAGTTTTTCAAGATAAATGATATACTGGGAGGGCTCGTCAGACCCTCGCGGAGATGGGGGCCGTGAAAAAGAAAAAGTCTTTTTTTTTCAGGTGACGATGGCGGGTGCAGGTGCAGAAAATAGGTTTGTGAATGGGATTTATGAGAGGATTTATTTTTAATAGTTTGCCAAATGGGACTTAAATGTGTATGGTAAATCGTTAGATTTGTAGACGATTTAATAGCGATTTACATTAATCGCGGATTAGTGCCCGGTGGAGACATTGTATTAGGAATGATATTTTCTTTTGATGATAAAAAATCAGGTCGATAAATCACACGAAAATACACGAATTCGTTCATCGAAGGCAGGTCAAACGCTTATAGGTTTGTTAACTTCGGCATGTGTGTTGACAGCTATAGGTCTCACTCCATACAGTTCGGTATGATTTGAATTTTAAGTCAATTTTGAGTTAAGTGTTGTTCCTAGATTGAAAAATTGTTAACACCGTTTTTTGGTGTCCATTTGGTTTCAAAAATCTGACTCATTTTTGAAACAATTTTTTGGTGCTAAGAAAAAATCGTTTGTGGATAGTTTTTCGAGTTGGAAACAAGTCAAAACAGTTTTAGAAAAATGGACTCGGAAATTTGCTTTGAGGTCACATATTCCAAATTTGACCACCAGGCATTGCATTCTGACTTTTCCATTCGTCATTGTGTTTGCTTATTGGATATTGCCAACTAGTATCCAAGAGTGGTGAAATAGCATCGTCAAGCATGTACGTATGTGTGGGCGGCTACTTTCATTGTCAGGGCAAATGCTAGAGTCTCAGCTAGCTTTAGTGTTATTCTAAGGGCTATTTGTAGTCCTAGTAACTCAGATGTTGTCAATTGTTAAATTTTCGACACATTTTTTCGACTCGAAACTCAATCAGAAGATCTTTTATTTTTACCATTGTAAATAACTTTTAATTTATGGCGTATCCTTTTGAACACCGATCTGTCAAATAATACTCCGAGTTCGCGATAACTCCAGCGTGGGGTACACTCGGTTTCATTGTGTACAGAACGACAAATCCTACACCGGTGCAGTCATCACGTTAAGTGTTAAATTGCTTTGACTTTATTTTGTTTACTCTTTTTCTATTTGGTAGCGTGGATTTTTTTGGCGTCGGTTTTTTGTACTTTTTACTTAAAATGATTTCTGTTAGCCTTGTGTTATTGACATTAAGTATTTTTTTTATCGATTTCATACAATTTTAGTCGCGTTGTAAAATTTAACGAGTGAAAATTGAGTCGAAACGTCACTTCACATACACAATCAAAGCTGCACCCAGCTTTCTCCGTCAAATACGACGGTGGCAAAAATTCGAGTGCGGTGTGGACACCGAACTTATTCGGAGTTCAAAAGAACATTTACATGAGCACGATTCCGTTCAGGTGTACGAGAAAATAACAGTTTTTTTCTGTATTCCACACCAGTTTTACGATTCGGTGTTGAAAAGAACCTGCTTTCCAATCTCTCACTTTTGACAGGCTTTGGATTCCGATATTGAATGTTTTACTTCGGAGTTTTAAGTATTGGCTTTTTGATTTTCTAACTCACCTTAGAAAATCAAAAAATCAAGCGCCCATCACTGCATTTTTTTTAAAACTGGAAAACATCCATCAACGGCAAAAAAATTTTCTAAATTCTCTTGGAGTATAAAATCAAAATTCTTATGAAAGTAAAAAAAATTTATTCAACTATAGTAAAAAAATTATTTGTCCATCAATTTAATACTCTTATCTGTCATTGTTTTTTGTTAGTACGAAACTATGACGTAACTATATCTTAAGTTTAACATTTTAGCACTTGTTGTGCGAAATTATTAGACAAAAATTAATAAATCAGTCTTTTTATGATTAGTCGCCGGATAATTAACTTTTGAAGCACTATACCGAAACCAAATAGCAAGACCTCAACTTACAATACTAGCTTAAGCTTTAAGAGCCTTATTATATACCTAATACGACTCAATATGAGCCAAGACTTTGATTTCATTTAAATAATATTAGTTAACAATATTCATCTCATTCGCTTAGCTTACTTCTAATGGCACTGCGTTATTTAACAAAGTATTAAGTTAAGGGTTTTTTCTGTGTGGAAAATGCTAAAATTTTTCATCGTCAATATTTGTCCGGTAGTTGTTCAAGCCGTGAGAGTTCCTCTTGAGTGTTCCAGACTCACATTCGTTAAAGTTTTTCGTTGCGAGCGCCTTGGGCGTGTGATTGTGTTGAATGTTGTTGGTCTTGTTCAGAGTGCCTATATTGCAGTTCTTCGAGCCGGAGCTCATGCTGAAGCTGCTCTGTCTCTTGGGCTTTTGTCGCGGCTCATGAATCTGTGAAGATGTCAAAAATTTGAGTTAAGGACTCAAGACATGTTGCTGATTATGGTACTCACGTCTTTGGTTGGTAAAATGGAATACTGGTTTGGGTACGCATCATAACTGGGTGTTGGCGAATTATTCTTCGGCACATCAAGCTTAAATCGACGCCGGGTAATTATAAACGTTAGCAGAATGGTAAGAGCATAGAGAAACGCCGCTAGACCAAGGATACCGCTGATTGTAGCGGGTGAAGCTACTAAGGTGCCTGAAATGAACGAAAAATTATTCTGTGCTGTGGTATAAGTTTATGGGAAACCTACCGCTACAAGGGTCTGGCACACAGAGGGCTTTTTCAAACTCTTCACCCAAGCATTCATTTGAGTTTGGCTGATTGACGAGGCACTTTCGATACCGGTAGCGAATACCATCATTCGAACAAGGCGACCAGTCACTCCAGTCGCTCCAGCCTAAGAAATCTACAAAAGTGAAAAAAGGCCCATCAGTCAACGCATCAGTGTAACCTTCGAGAATTAAACTCACATGCACACGATGGCATGTCGCATTTCTCCTCTTCATGGGATCGTCCTTTACAAGCCGCTTTCTCGGGTCCCAAACACTTTCTTGATCGCTTGCGGATGCCACTGCCGCAAGTCACCGAACAAGCTGACCATTCAGTCCAGCAGCCCCATTCACTCGCACAGGGATGGGTGTTGCACGATCGACTGGCAGAGTTTTTGTGGTGCTTTGTCGCGTCTCCTCCAGTTCTCGTCCGGTATTGAACTCCACCGCCACATGCGACTGAGCATGGCCCCCACTCGCTCCATACACTTTCCTCTTCGTTTTCATAAGGACCCCGTTGGCATGTGCCATCTGCGCGACAAATCCTTGTCTCCTCCTTGGAGAGGTTTATCTTCATCGAGCTCACATCGGCGGTAGTGGCCCGGCAAACAAATCGGAACCTTTTTTCGACGTGCGTACCCACCTCGCCGTTGCTATCGTTATTACTCGAATGTACAAGCCAAGGAGTCCACTGACTCATCTTCTTCACCTCGGGACATTCGTGGTCATTGCACACCTCGTAGTTGATGTTGCATCCAGGACAAGGGATGCCACCATTCTGTGGACTCGGATCGTTGCATTCACGGCGACGAATACGGAATCCTCCGCCACATGCAGCACTGCACTCGTTCCAGGGACCCCAGGGTCCCCACCCACCATCGATAGCCTGTAGCTTTGGCGCGGGACACGGCGGTAAATGTCTGCAATAAATCTCGTCGCGATCTGACCCAACACATGTGCGTCCGCCATGCGCTGGTTTCGGATTTCCACACGACCTACGACGTGTTTTCACAGCGATGCCACAAGTCTGGGAGCACGCCGACCACGCACTCCACTCAGTCCATTCGCCATTCACGGTGCAGTTGGTGACCTCTGTTGGGATTCCCACGCAATCCTCGCCACCATTCCGCGGCGCAGGATTGATGCAGCTCCTTGATCGGCACAGGCACGAACCCTCATCGCTGTACTTTGTGCATTTGTACCAATCCGACCAGGCTGACCACCCGCCATCAATCGGAGCTGTGAGTATGGGACACTGCAGTTCCTTCTGGAGCCAATAATTCTTCTTGGTGTCACCGTCCGTCGGCGGGGGTGTGCATTTCTCTTTCACCTCGTTCCAGCCGCAGTACGGGTCCATGGCATTCAGGCATGTGTCCTTTGAAACGTGTCGCCTGCAGTGATGTGACGTGATACGCATCAACGCCCGCTCGGTGCCCACGTACAGGGAATCGGTGACCTTCAAATACTCCATCGCATGGATGTGGGAGCGCAGTTGGGCGTCCTCGTATTGCCATACCTCGATGAGGCAAGCCTCTCGCGACGGCAGAATCGAAAGTTTCTTGATAATGTTCTCCTCCGTGGATATGTACAGGACGTGTGTGGACTCCGTGTACTTTGTGGCCACAATGTCAATGGCGATATGTGCAAACCGCTCTAACGGTGAATAATAAAGCGGAGAGGATGTCATTGGCTGCACAGCTTGATCCATGAGTTGGTAACGCGATGACTCTAGCAGATGCTTGTACTTTACACTGCCGTTGGGGTTCTGACACGAGAACTGACTCCTATGGGGGGTGTTGACGTCTCGCCAGTTAGAGTCGATGTGCTCCTGGAACTTGAAGGGACCCTCGAAAGCTGCGTTTATAGCCGACAAGTTGAAGGCACATACCGCCGATCCATGAATGCCATTGCTAAAAGTTGATTAGAGTTAGTAAAGGATCTGTGAAGCACTCTTTAAACTTACCTCGGAGTAGTGAACGTGGCATACAGGACGTCCTCCTCAGCGGAATATGTCATACCTTGAATCTCGTTGAAATAAAAGGGAAACTCTCCGGGCAGTGAGCAGTTCAAGCGGGCCTTCAGAAACGATGTCCAGTTGTCGTTCAAAATTTGGTCACCACCTGGGTCCGACTTACAAACTCTGCCGATCCTCGAGTACACCACCTTGCCGCAGTTCATGTACTCCACGGCTGTCTCCCGAAACACGAAGTACACAAAGGCGCCCGCCTCGAAGCTTCCCACAAACTGCGGATTGTCCAACCACTTGGAGTTGTACTGCTTCGTCCGAATCAGGTCGCCATTGTTCCTTCGCACTGATGTGTCCGTCAACTGAGCAACGTTGGTCCTCAGGATCGCCGTATCGGAACCCGAAAAATCTGTAGGTGAGCCCACAAACAGTTGCCCCTCGTTCGACAGCAGAGCGGTTATATTCGAGTCCGGATTAAAGGAACACTTGCCGACGCCACTGTCGTATTGCGTGACAGTTAGGTTCTCCATCTGCGGAATGTCCAATTATGCATAAAATTATTAGCAAACGGGTTTCGCTAATCTGCCACTGCGCTGCTCTCTATCTATGAGTTAGAGCGCTTAGTGCAAAATAACTTACCTGGCGCCACGAACAGTTCGGATTGAAGGCATACGTCCCACACGCGTACAACTGATTTTCATAGCTCTGCAGCACCATGACGTAGTTGCGACAGTGGTGCTCCGATTGGCCTTTCATCTGGCACATGTGGATCTGTGTCGGTGTGGCCTCCCATGGGGATTTCTCCAGCATTTGCAGGTCAAAGGACAGCCGATAGATTGCATCTCTGAAATGGAGAAACACATACACATAATCATCAGTTTTATGAGCCAAGATGAAGCTATCGATATGGTGTTTACAGAATGTTTTGTGGCACCTCAACCTATCGCAGATCGGCAAACATATAATATAAGTTGGCTTGGCTGACTGGATATTGAGTGGGTATCAAGGCACGCGTACAGGTTCTAGTTTTTCTTTGCTACAGTCGTTTACGTAACTAGTTGGTCGCCAGTCGGGTGACGCAGAAACTATTTCAAGGCGGTCAATGAGCAGAAAATATGAGACAAGCACATCGACTGCGAGCTAATACCATATGTTTTCTTTTTGATGATGAGTGTCCTTAGGATCATAGCCAGAGGTATAAATGACAGTCAAACCTTTTAGTGTTATCAACGTTCTTTTTATTTTTGTTAAACCAGGACTGTGACAAAAATGCATTTCACTAAACTATCTCTGTTCGAAGACCACTAACACTGAAGGAAGTGAGTCAAACCCTCGCGCAATGATGAATGAATAAATTGGCAATTTCTTTTATATTATTTGAACTTTGAAATTTGAAGTTTTATTAGAACATTGAATATTACTCCAAATGTTTTTGCAGAAACCTATTTTCAAAATTTCTCCAGACACCAGAAGACTTTAACACCAGAGACACCAGAGACTTTAAATTAGAAAATGTTCTTTCACAAGAGAGCATTCTTTTCGGTTCCGAAACCGCGAATAATATGTAAGTCGCCAGATCAGGACTGTTTTAGTTGCCAAATCAAACACTTTTCTAGAAGACAAACCGAGATTTTAATCTTTATAACTTTTTACGCTTCAGCTAAGACTTCCCCGCTTTGCTAAACCGAGACTATTTTTCTAATCGTCACATCATGACCAACACTGGTCGGCCGCCATATCATTTTTCTTATCCCGACGGTTTTGGAATAATATTTTATTGTCATTTCTCCTGTCAAGGGTACAATAGGTACGGAAATTTACCAATTAAAACTATTTTTTAGAATTTCAGCAGGGCTTAGAAACTGGCACTTCTTACTTAGGCCCCATTTCAATCTTAAATTATGTACCTAAATTAAGTACACTCTCCTAGAAGTTTAATGAAATAAAAAATACAAATTGGTATTATTTAAAATCTGGCGTCAAGCAGGATTGCATTCTCGGTTCTCTTCTTTTTGACAATTTCAACTCGGACCTTACTGGAGGGATTATCTTTGAAGGAAATAAATTCAAAGTATTTCTCTACGGAGGCAATACAAACACATCGTCGAATTTGTTTCTTTTTTATAATTAACTCGCGATCAAGGGGTTATGACTATGTACCCTTAAGATGTGTACCACATCGCGAACAGAGGAAAAGAGAAGAGTAAATCTCTATTCAACACGTAAATGCTGATGAACCAGTCCGGAACATGAAAACTCTGCACAAAAAAACCAAAGCTTACCCCCGCAAGTGTTATGCGAATTTGTGGGAATTAGTGAATTTAGCCTTATTTCACTTGCAAGAAGTGAAATAACGCCTTCCTTATTCCTTAAAGCTGCGTTTTTTCAAGATTCAAAACGAATTAAAATTTTGCCTTTACGCGTAATTTTTTTGAACATTTATTATCTCGTTGTTTGTCAAAAAATTATTTATAAACTCGTTTGTTAATAAATTTTTTTGTAAACTATTTCTTAAAAGGAAATGATAAATAATGTAGTTTCAAAATTTTCGCGAATTCTTTAACTAAAATAATAGTTAAAAAATTCGCGATAATTCTTCTTCCTTCTTTCCTTTCCCACTAATTTTGTAACTCTTATTTCCTTTTTTACTTTTAAGCAAGAAGAAAGAAAAGGAGAAAATAAAAGTTTCAAAATTTGCGCGAATTTCGAAGCTATTATTTTCTCCTTTCTTTTTTTTCGCTCGAATTTTTTGACATTTATTTTCTTCTTTACTTTTGAGTAACAGGAAGGCAATGAGAAAATAATTGTTCCGAAATTCGCGCGAATTTTCAAACTATTATTTTCTTCTTGTGGAGTGAAGCGGCTTGGGGTAGCGGCTGGTGGTGAGAAAAGAACTGCTTGGTTTAAAACGCCTGGAGTTCAAGAAGCCATCAGAGAGAAGAAGAGAGCCTACATTGCGTGGATCCAATGTATGAAACTCAACTTCTCGAGCCCGGTACAATGAGGCGCGAAGGACTTCCAATCTGGCAGTCAGAACAGCCAAAGAACAGTCATGGAAAAAGTTCGGCGAGAAGTTGGAGCACGATTACAGATCTGCAAACAAGATATTTTGGCAGACCTTTCGCCGGCTCAGAGGAAGGAAGTTAAATATCATCCAAGGGGTTAAATCCAAGGACGGTACACTTCTTTCAAGTGAGAGCGATGTCTTGCGCAGATGAAGAGAGCACTTTTCGGAGTTGCTCAGCCCCCAACAGGGCACTGAAGATGGCATTCCCACTGCTGACGAGATAAGGGCGGAGAATAGTCCCACAGTAGACGAAGTTACTGAAGCGATTAAATCGCTAAAAGTTGGCAAGTCTGCTGGAGTTGATGACATCCGGCCAGAAATGCTCAAGGCAATGGGTGAAGAGGGTGTTAAATGGCTAACACGTGTCATTAAGGTGGCCTGGGATAGCGGGAAGGCACCTAGCGATTGGCAAACGGGAGTTATAGTGCCCATTTTCAAAAAAGGGAACAGGAGAGATTGCGCCAACTATAGGGCATATCTCTCTTGAGTCTTCCGGGAAAAGTATTCGCCAAGGTGTTGGAAACGCGTTCCAGAGCTGTAATCGAGCCTTTGTTACGGGAAGAACAGTGCGGCTTTCGGCCTGGCAGAGGGCACAACCGACCAGCTTTTTACTCTGAAGGTTATTCTTGAGAAGGCCTGGGAATATGCCAAACCGGTCTATGCGTATTTTGTAGATCTGGAAAAGGCGTATGACCGAGTCCCTCGGGATACACTGTGGAGAGTTTTGCAGGACTATGCGCTGAGTGGGCCTCTTCGGAGAGCCATTCAGTCTTTGTATGGAAACTGCAGAAGCTGTGTACGGATAAATGGCGTCAAATCCCGTCCTTTTGATGTGCGCGTTGGACTTCGCCAGGGCTGTGTTCTGTCGTCGCTCCTTTTCATAGCATATATGGACGGGATGGTGAGGCGCAGTCTTGGCGAGCAATGTTTCGAATTGGCTGGCATCAGGATGAGCCATCTGCTTTTCGCAGATGATTTGGCCATCCTTGCATCATCCAAAGAGGAACTTCAACGAGCACTGGATAGGTTTGCAGCCATCTGTGGTGATGCTGGGATGAAAGTAAACGTGAACAAATCGGGAGTGATGGCTGTTTCCCGAACTCCTGTGCAGTGTACCCTGCACATAAATGGAGTTCCATTAAAACAGGTGGAGAAGTTCAAGTATCTCGGGGTCTTTTTCACGAAAGATGGGAGGAGTGATACTGAGTTGTCTTGTAGAATTGGCCAAGCTGGAGCAATAGTAAAGGAACTGCGCCGGCCGGTCATCAGGAAAGCTGAGCTTGGAGTGAAAGCAAAGATCTCAGTTTTTAATTCAGTGTTCGTTCCGACCCTCATCTATGGTCATGAAATTTGGGTAATGACCGAAAGAATTAGATCGCGGGTACAAGCTGCCGAAATGAGATTCCTGAGGTGCGTTGCTGGTGTTACTCTAAGGGACAGAGTGAGAAACGTCAGTATTCGTAGGAATCTTAATGTTGAGCAGCTACTTCTCCGAGTGGAGCGATCGATTCTTCGATGGTTTGGACACGTTGTTCGCATGCCCCCTGACAGACTTCCTAGACAGGTCATGCTAGCCGAGATGCGAGCGCGTCGCCCCCCTGGTAGGCCAAGAAACAGGTGGTGGGATCAGGTAAAGAACCTCTCTGAGTCCCGCCTGGGGATTGCGCCGGAGTCTCTTGAGTTGGTGGCGGGGGATCGAGAAAGATGGAAGGACCATTTAGTCACCCTCGCTCCGCGACCCTTTTAAAGGATAGGCGGCATTCGAAAATGATTATTTTCTTCTTTATCTTGGAGTAACAGGAAACGAAAGGCAAGGAGAAAATAATAGTTCAAAAATTCGCGCGAATTTTGAAACTATTATTTTCTCCTTTCTTTTCAATAACAGTAAAAAATAGGCAAAGTTTCCATATTCGTGCGAATTTTTGAACTAATATATTCTCCTTTCCTTTTTTTCGCTTTAATTTGTTTACTTTTATTTTTTTCTTAACTTTTGAGTAAAACAAATGACAAGGTGAAAAAAGTAGTTCCCAGATTCGCGCGAAATTCGAAACTATTATTTTTGCCTTTTCATCCAATTCTCACGAATTTTTAGACGACTTATTCACCTACTGTTGAAAAATAGCGCTAATTTTTTAACTATAATTTTCTCCTTTTTTTGTTTTTTCCTTTATGTACGGCATGACCTTGAAGGCCGTTCAGCATATTTTCCAGCCAAAATTTACAAGGAGTTGAAATTTAGTGTGTGATTAATTGACTGGTTTATGTCTTGTGTGTGTGGTAGGGTAAAACTATCCTGTTGGAACCAGAGATCGTCTATCTGACGATCTCTGGTTCCAATTCATTCAATTTTGTGAAAAAAACATAACCTGATGGGCTGATGTGTCAATTATTCTTGAAAACATGGCCAGTTTTTGAAAATTTCGCTCCCAATTTCGATGTTTTGGAGTGTATAGTACGCCGATTTTTTGTATATATATTTATTGACATATAAGTCAATTACATAATCAATATTAAAAAAAGCACTAGCTACCAGGGCTTTCGTATAAAATTGTATAGGAAAAATAAGATTTTTTGTCGTAAATGAATCCTTATGACTATGACTAGAATTGCCAAAGATTGAACTCACAATCTGTCCAAAAAATCGACCACATTGAATTCAGAAAACAACAGTAATTCAAAGCGAACATCCGAACCATCTGTTGGCTCACTCTTTAGTATATGCAGTCATAATGAGGCGCTAAACATTTAATTGAAGGAACCTTTTCAATTTTCACACTATAAACTCCAATAAGAGGAAGGTATGTTTTGGTTTTCAAAATTATGATAAAGTCGAATCAAACTTACAAAAGTTGCATTCAAGTAAACCAAAAAAGCATTAAACCTTCTGGGAACGCATAAAGATATAGTTAAAACATATTCAACGCCTCTCATTTCGACAGATTGTTGTTTCCCCCTTTTGTATCACACTTTATATTCACACTGTAAAAGACAAGTAGCTCATTAGCCGTAAAATACAAGTAGTCGCTGGGAAAACTGGTGCGATTGACACAGATCTTCATCTTCTTCGTCATTTCGCTAACGGTACGATAAAATAGAAAAAATATTTGCTCTTGAATTCTGGCAGCTTTGCGACGCGTTGTCTTTGTCTTTTTAACTCTTTCCTGCTTCGAGTTTTGATAGCTCAGTTGTGTCAACAAAAATAAATTGACAACCAGGCCTGTACATAAATTAACGGGATCTAATCTCTTGCCGCTACCATGTACGTGTCATGCTCAACTCCTGTCCGATCAAACTTATCGAACCAATTTATATATCAACAGTTTACACAAAACTAGGTCTCCTACTGTATTAACTTTTTTTGTGAAAATTGTAATCTTACGCTACCTTATTTAGCAGCACAGCAGCAATGTGAAAAAAGAAGTCTAATTGTGACTCGTAATGGATCTGCTCCATTCGTACCGCTGACGTTTGGGCCATTGAACTGCAAGGCAAACGAGTTAGATCTTAAACTGCTGACACACTCGCTCACGGGCTGGAAAAGATTTAGAAGATCTCTTCAGTTGAACGTTGGCGGTCGTCGCATTTAAAGTCTTTCTCAAGTACCTACCATCATTCTTTGCCTACCCACCATTCCAAATCCAAAAAAACCAAAACAGCATTCTGTAGCGCCTACCCGTCCGTATTTGGAACGTATCTAGATCTCAAACGTGTTCGCATTGTAAGCCCAAAACTCTCTGATCGATTTCTACGTGTACCTACATTCGGTGCAGCTTCATTTCATGATCGATTTCAAAGGGAGATCTCTGATGATGTCTATGGGCGAGAAAGTGGAACCAACTGCGTTCGCCAAGTTTGCATTTCAAACCAAATTAAAAATCTACATAATAAATAGATATTCTTCTACTTCTATTCTAGTTTCACAAGAAAGAAGGTTTATCACAAGGGTGTAAGCTGTAAGTATATGGGCGAGTAGGACGGCAATGTGACGCTCGTTGCATGTAGCTGCCGCTCTTGCTATCGATTTGATCGATGGCGGCATTTGCATGTAGGCTTCATTGGACTTGTTGTTAGTCCGATTGCCTATCGAGGACATACCTATGCATATTTCTCATTTGCTTGGAAAATACTTTTCTGCGAAAAGTCACTTTTAATAACTAAAACTGTGAACGGACACTTTGCTCTGTAATGTGGATTGACTTGAATGGAATACCTTTCATTATTGCGTAGTCATTATGTTGTGGGCGAATTAGCGCCTTCGAGTCGGCATTCTTGAGCGGCGGCTGTGTGGCAACATTATTTTAATCGTTTTAAATGTTTTTTCGCTACAAACACAATTTCAGGTGGTGGATTTTTCACAATTTGCTTTTTAAAGTGGAATTTAAAAGGCTATGAGGAAAGACATCTAGTTTGTTGTAGTGGCAAGGGACCAAGTCGTAAATTGATTTTTTGTTTTGGTTCAGATCAGTATCCCGATTTGGGTTAATTTATTTGGATACAGTCGATGAAAAGGATCATGTCGTCCAAATCGTTCATTAAATGTGCGATATTAGGAATATGGTGAATTTTGTTGTTGGGTGAATGAGAATCTGTATCGGCAATCGACAGTTTCTTAAGGTATTTTAAGGCAAAGATATTGTGGACATGAAAAAGCACTCTGAAAACGATCCGCAAATCGCTAGCTGTTTTATTTTTGGAGCAGATCGTACCATACCGATCTAGAATTTTTTTAATAAGAAAAGTTTACTCTTGTGTAGGTTTAATGGTTTAATATGATTCCTGCCCCCTTAGTACCACTAAAAAAGGGCGCTTTCAAAACGGTTTCTTCGTTTTAAATGTAATTAAATGGTTCTTCGCAACCACTGTTGACCATTTAAGACTGCTCGTTAAGATTTAACATTTTAGACCAGCAATCTTCAGAGGATATACAAACCAGATCCATGGGATGAATAAAGCATTTAAGGGATCTTTATTCTTCTCGCCAAGAGACATTTGCTGGTTTTTAACATTATCTTGTGACGGTTTAATTCAAGGCATGTTTTCTTTTCTCAAAAGGCATGTCTCTTCCTCCTCTATAAAATGCTGCGAATGACAAACTCTCCGCTCTGTGTTCATCTGTGACAGAAAATAAAAGTCTCAAACCGAGTACAAAAACCATTGGAGGCTATCAATCAACAAAGATTTTACTATGTCTCCACCGGTCATAAAACTGGGATTAGCCGGAGACGATTGAAAGTAAATCCTGAAGTGTCTACACCGGACAAATTAATTTATTTGGCACCAGCACTCTGAGAACCAAAACGTAACAAAAGGTTCTGTTACGTTTTGACTTTGAGAGTGCTGGTGCCAAAATATTCATTTTGGTTCTGAGAAGAGAGTGACAATAACTTCCCAGGAGCAAAAAAAAGGATATCGTTGCAGAAACCATAGTAAAAAAATACATGTATCCATGGCAAATTTGTCATACGTGGACAGCCTTAGCTTCCTTTTTCGAGTCGCAAACTGTTATAAAAGGTGTGAAAAAGGGTTAAAATTGGCCCAAAAGAGGTTAGTGAAAAGAGCAAATAAGATTAACAAGCAGATTTCATTACTTTCCGAGAGTATTTAAAATTGGATGGTAAATCTTGCGATTTGTAGGAGATTTGTTGAATATTTATGTTAATCGGCGGCGATACGGTATTATTGTATGCAGTATTATGAACAGTGTTACAGAGGCTCGAAATAGGGGCAACCAGGAAAACGTTTCGATGTAAGTCGTTGGCAAAAATACACTAGATAAGAAGGTGAGAAACGTTATCAAGGTAGACTTCAGGTGAGAAACCTTATGGAGTATACCTTCAAAAAGTTTCTCACCTTCTCTAGTGTCTAGTGTCTTTTTGGAAGGAAAGGACCAGACGCATTGAGACGCTGTCTAAGGAATTTTTTTTTTTGCCGGTTTAAAACTACAGATTGGGAAGCCCTTCATGACAAATTTCTACACTCGGAGAGTTTGTAAGGCCCTTGGGATTTCCCTGGTCGAAACTTGATCGCAATTCGAAAAAATCAAGTAAAGCGTTGCATATTCAGTTGTGTGCAACTCTTTTCTTGACAAAAAGCTAGAGCGTGTATGTTGGGCTGAGAAAAGACAAAAAAAAAATTGTAAGAGGAGGAGTTTCCTCTTTAATTTGTTTTATATGTGTGCCTACTTGCAAATTCTACTTTTGAAAGTCCTGATTTTTCAAAATTCTGGCAAAAGCTATAAAACTCAATTTGTGTCACTTGGTAAAAGTGGCGTTTCCAGAATTTCAAACCAAAGTCTTATAAAGCCGAATTTCGAAAGCAGTTTTTTGTGACCCAACTAGAATTTTGGCCCCAATCCGCGGACGTTGCAAGTATGGGTTGTGGTAAAAACTCTGCTTGGATAAAATATTCTTCTTACAAAACTCTGCTATACGAAATTCTGCTTTACAAAAATCTAGAAAGGCCACTTAGCGTTGAAAGTTTGCTTAAAAAGTAGAATAAGCAAAATTTTATTACTATAGTCAAAATTTTATAAAGCAGAATTATGACCCGCTCCCCGCAAATGTTCTAAATTATGACAAAAGTAATAAAGTTCTTTTTTTAATTAAATTAAAAATGTTTGCTTAGTTTAAACAAACTTTATTCTTTAACTTTAAACTTTATTATTTAATAAACTTTATTCAAATTGGTTGTCAATAGACTCATACCTTTGTTTTACAGGGTGTTTCAGTTAAGGTGTTGCAAACAGCTAGAGCGTATAGGTTGGGCTGAGGCAAGAAAAAAATTGTGTAGGATTGGGGGTCTATTCCCCCCCCCCCCCCCTGTTTAGCCGGGAGAGGCAATTTTCTAAAAATATGACTTAAAACAGAAAAAAAAATATTCAAAAACAATAGTTACACTGACATTTTCAAGATTTTCCTTTCTGTAAAGCCAGAAATCTCTTCTTTTATTTAAATTTTAAATAAAGCTGTTTTAGTGTACAGTTTATAAAAAATCTATTTTTAAACTCAAAATTTTGAAAAAAAAAAAATGAAAAAAATTTTTTTGCAGTAAATTTCTTTCTAATTTTTTTGTTATTAAGTTTAATTTTTTTTCAAAATTTCATGCTCTTAAAAATAACTTATTAACCTCAAACTTATAAATAACTTATTTTTATAAAGTTCAAAACTCGAACTCATAACTTATAAATAAGTTATTAAAAGCAGAAAACCGCATGCTCATATGTCTTTTACTTTTTGAGAAAAAAAAAATGGCATTTTTAATATAATTAATTAAGACATCAAATATTGATCTTTGGATCTAGACATGTTCTAGGAGGATTTTGGAAATTATTTACCATGTCTCGTTTTTGACTGTATCAAAGTTTTTAATACCTCCCATGATTAAGTGCAGGACACCAACATCATCGCGCTTTATACAAAAACAGGGATATGCTACTCCTTGCATTTAAGGTTTTTTCGAACTTGACTGACTTTTAAATAGCCACTCCTTAACAGTTTCTAACCAGTGCCGTGGCAGAATAAGAAGCTAAGGCAAAGTTTGAAAACACGGCCAGGCCAAATTATCGCAGGATGTACCCACTTGAAAAGAGTATGAGCAAAAGGTCATTAACACTTGCAACCATAAGAACAAACATTTCATTGTCTAGTATCGAGTCAAAAGCCCGATCGAGTGTAATGCGAGGTGTTTGATTTGTCTTTATACAGATACATTTTAATAAGTAATTGAATACGTGGGAGTCTCAAAGCAATTTAACTCTCACAGAGTTGTCTACACGCAAATTCATTTCAGAAGTCACTATAGCGTCAAACACTTTAACGACGAAGCCCCATTTTCGAATCGCCTACACTACAGAGCACTTTCGAAGATAAAAAAAATTATAATTTATTTTGTAATATATATTTTTTCCGTTTACAAGTAAACAACAAACAACCCTTCACACAGCAGACACAGCAAACTCTCTGTATAAGTTCAGTTTGTTTTCCAAAGATAGCGCGATAACAAGACACGTCTCTTAAGATAACAGCCTGAGAAATCTAACCATATCAGGTATAGGTACCTACCTGCCAATGTTTATTTGGCATAACTGAACGTGAAGTATATCACATCAAACACTCAACTGTTTGTTTTTTAACCTGAAAGATATATACAATTTCCATGGCGGGAATACCCATATCTATTCGTAACGGGCACCCGTTATCGTCCGTAAGTTAATATCTGTTTGGTCTGGACTTTAGCCTTTTGGTCACTTAATTTTATTAGCTATCTCTCAGTATCTCACATAGCCGTTCAGACAAAGTGTCAAAAGCTAATGAATATGCACGACAAGATGCACGAGAATTTCCATGGAAAATTAATTGCTTCGTCAACACAAGTAGATACTCGAAAATTTTGAACATAAATCGTTTCTGTTTGTGTATGTATGTTTCTACAATCTGTTTTGTCAACATCAGCAATATAAAAAAAAAACTAGTACTTGTACTCGTAGTACGTTGTACTCTGTTTTGGCGGTTTTATTACTCGCTAGCAAGTGTGTCTACTCTGACAGCGGTCTCGTGCTACAAGCTGCTTTCAAGCAGAATTGAGGTTATCAACATAAGTTTACTGCGGCAATATAATTATTGTTCATCACATCATCTTACAGCATGCGTGTCGGTCGAGTGTCTTGGACGACTCGTACTCGAGTGCTTTTAGTCATTAAAGTCAACCAAAAGCTGTTTGTTACGCAACTAATTTATGTGTATGAAGAGCTTTTTCCAGCTAAATCAACGATTTTGCTGACGCTTGTACACTTGTCGCACTTGATCCTAATTTCAGCGGAAAACTTGCTTAGTCTTATAATCAAACATGGCATATCAGCCACTTCTGCGGGCTTTTCGTCTATGTCATTTAAACAGATTCACTTGACACCATTGACTGTGATAAGATAACTTTTCTGAGATATATGACTTTGCTTGTTACTCACCTTGCACCGACAATCATTTGATTTCTGGCCACATCGAAAAGCATTCTCGAGAAGGTTGTAATATTGTTATCCTCGAACCGATTCGATGTCGACATCAGGTCTGTGAAAAAACACAACATCAACGAAAGGCAACTTTCAAAAATCACGTATCTTATAAAACTAAATGCAATTTGTACGTAATTAACGTATTCAACATGAGTAGATATCTTGTAAATGTATCTTATGACTTATTTCCTTCACTTTTGTCCATTCCCTCGAAGGGAGCGAACACTGGACACTTACCTTGATGTGATATGTATCTGGAATCATTCTCGAGTGCATGAAATTGACGTTTTCCCGTACACACGTTGGTTTTTGCGACAAACGCAAGTAAAAAAACTATCAGAAATGATCTTTGCTCCATTCTGCAAGAAAAACGCAAAATTTATTATAGCTTTTTTTTTTATTTCAATGAAGGAAAAATGTTATGTTTTTCTTTAAAGCAGAGAAAATAAATAAAAAGTCGATGTTGACAGTTACACACTTTCTGCTGAAATGACATATACTCTGGGATCTCGAGTTACTTCGACCCACCATACTTCACTCGGATGTCACGTCAAAAAAAGGAAAGGAAAGAGACATTCGATACAGATCGCCACACATGTCCTGTGAGGCACGTGTATTTTTGGGACTTTTTTGTTTGGGCGGGATCATCGTAAGCCGGTGTGCCTTTGTAGTGTACACGTAAACAATGTTTCTGTTCAATAGAAATTGGAACATGCTATTGACATTGACTTGTTCAAAAACACGACCTTGTGAGTAATAGGCTACACTCTATGCACACAATGCATGTATGCGTTAAATTGACCGGTGAGTTGTTTTATTTTCGAATCTTCCAATCGATTCTGATCACGTAGGGACGAGGAGAAAAAGGTGATTTATTCGCCACTGATTAGACGAATTTCGGCAAGTTGTTGGCGGTAGGACATGCTTGATCAAATGGGCATTTGGGATTTTTCTGACAACGTGATTACAATATAAAAATACGTTGATGGAACGCATATCCTTTCTCTCTGATTGTCAACTTAATTTCTTTTTTCAATGAAGAATCGTCCTCAACCGGAAGTTTTTTGTTTAATATAGTTCCTTGGAGATAGTTCTTCAGAGTGTGGCAAACTCTGAGCTGACAAAAGCTGGATCAAAAATAATCTAGAGCTATCACAGGAATCAGTTTTTCAGGGCAGCACTTTAAGTCCAATGAATTATGATTCAACATCAGTCGGCATTTTTACTCACCAGTTTTTTATATGGCGTATTGTGATCAAGAAGTTATGACCACAGAAGATATAAAACAGCATTAGTAAGGTAGAAACACCAAAGCTTTCTCCCGCAAGTGTTATGCCTTTACGCCGCTCAGGAATGGTATAGCCCTCGGAGGACTCATTTAAGGACAGGAAAAAGTCACTGGCTCGGGAGAAAGGGAGAAAATACTCAAGCTGCCTTAAGGTGTCAGGTTTATAAATCCAGATGCCACTCAGAAAACCGCTCAATTTGAAACACAAACAAATTTTTCTTTTGCAAGTTTTGGCTCGATCCGTGTCTTCGGACCGAATTTGACTTCTGAAGACAATTCGGTTACATTAACATTCCGTCATGTGATCCCACGAATTGTCTTACATTTATGTCAGTCAGTCCGTGGGTTGAAATGACGATTTACCAATGTGGTTAAAATACTTAACTCTTGCATCGCGGAACACGTAAACCTTTCTGTTCTTGTCACATGACACTTGTATTTTTTTTTCAATTCATTTCTTTATTTATACGAAAGTTATTGGTAGAAACACTACAGCTGTTTACCCCATGTTGTAGTAGTAGTAGTAGTAGTAGTAGTAGTAGTAGTAGTTTCTTTATTAGTATTTTTTCTTACTTTTACAATCCATTAAAAAAAATTAAATAAATATTGTATACGTCATTATTATTACATTATACTCAGTTGCTCTTTTGCTTTAAACATTATTTTTAACAAACTGATTACATTTTCTTTTACACGTTCCAAAGTTTCTTTCATTTTTTATGTCGGGTGGTAGAGTGTTAAATAATTGGAATCCCTTATAAATAATTGTATTTCTCGCCGCGGTGGTGTACTGATTCGGTAGTCTAAAATCGTTTATTCGCAGCATATAAGGTTGAACGTCACGTACTTGTCTCACTTCACCGGTCAGATATTCCGGTGCATGCCCATATTTTATTTTGAAGACTGCCAGAAACGTGTTTAGATTAAGTCTTTGCTTGACGTTCAGCCAACTAAGTGCTTCTAGCATGTGCCTTATTGGTGTAAACCTGTTGCATCTTAGAATGCTCCTCATACCTTTGTTCTGCAGTTTTTGAAGCCTTTCGACCTGACCCTGGTTGCAGCATACATATAAAATTGTTCAGCAGAACTCGAAATGTGGTTTAAAAATGGTGTTATAAACCATTACTGCTGATCATCCGCGTAAAGCGTTATCTTACAGCATTGAAGTAATGTTGGCAAATCATTAATATTTGTGCCCTAAAGCTTATCAAAATTTTGTCAAACAGGCGGATTGTATAACAGGCGGATTATTCATATAGAGATCGTCTTTCTGTTAGACGTAACTTGTGTGGAGATAGGAGCAAAAACAGGGAGCTGCCTTTAATTCTAGCTATCAGGTTTTGATTTGAATCGAATTGACTCTTGCTAATTTATATGATCATATAAACTAAAACTCGTTTTCTTTAAACGTTAAATAATGAAAGAATTCTTACTTAGCAGGGTTGTAAGTCAAATTACAATCTCCATTGCTACGAATACGAAGGTCCGCTAAAAACCAAACTCCACCTACTAGAAAAAACTCAAAATTGACTGCAAATATAATTCTTATAAAGTGGTCTTGACCAGTTTCAATCCAACAACCTTTTTAACCAAAACAGCTTATGTAACAAAAAAATTCTGAAAATATAATAATCGTCCTAGTTGGTAAGTCCAGAATTAATGCATGAACCGTTTTTAAGAAACTGGTTTAGAATCGGGTCAAACACCCTAAGAATATTCGGCCACCACATACACGCCAAATGTTTACTGTCGTGAATGAAAGTTTTCAAAACCATCAACAAGTCAACAGTCCTTGAGCGGCTATTTCCTTTGCAAAATTTTATGAATCTAGTTGACCTATCCCTGGTTTCAACACGATGATGGTCCCCACCACACAGCCATAATCAATCAATTTGGTATGAAATAACCAAATTTTAAAACTGGCCTATTTTGGTTAGTGGAGAAGTTAAGTGAACTCAACTAGATGAAAAAATGGGTAATATGTTGAAAGGAGGGGGAAATGGCGCACTCTTAAACTTGTTTCTTATTGCTTATTCAACGGCTGAAGAACAGATAGTTCTGAACAAAATTTTGTTGTTGTAACATAGTGTGTTATTTTTATAGATATATTTTTCGACGATTCTTGTGGCCCGTTTTTTTCGGCAAGTTCTCGCAGACAGGCGATTATGCTTATATGTACATAAAAGTGCGGTTGAAAACGTGTTAAAACTTTGTAAATGGAAACAAACTAACGTTTATGTCATCCTAGAAACCAGTAAAAAGCGAATTTTTTGGTATTTCAGGGACACCATTTTACCCTCTACTCAGTTTTATATGTCTTTTGTCATTAGTTTTCAAATTTCTTGACAGTATATGAGCTAACTATGCAAACACTTCGACAAGTTAGGTACCACAACAACATGGAAAAGCTCAAATGCGCCACAATACCAGGGTGTACCAAATTACCCTCCCTGAGGAGTTTCTGTTACTGAAAATGTTTTTTTGTTTTATCATCTCCGAACAGTCTTTGGGGTCACATCACAGGCTTATTACTGCAAACAGCAATAGCAAAACAAACACATTCTAATTCTTGATACTTAATCAAAGTAAAACAAGTAAGTAAGTGCAAGCCTTCCTGTTGATGCAGTAAATAAATATGTAATCGGATAAATCTATTTTATTTATTATGTATCATTAAAGTATAATGAATATACAACTTAAACTTAGTAACTGATTAAGCTCAAGTGTAAGATAATTAATTTGTTAATCAATGATTTAAATGTCACTTTTCATGTGGTCTTTTTTTTGGCGCTTTGATCTAACCTTTTGATGGGACGGTGGTTTTTTTTTGGCTTCTTGATACAAGTGTGGAATAAAGAGAATTTATAACGTGTGTGCGATCTTTTTATTTTTCTATCGGAATTATACAATTTACAGAGAGTGTGTGATTACAGAAGAAACATTGGTCCTTCGAGCCGGATGCAACGAACTTCTTAATATCCGACCCACTATAGTTCTACCCTGTAACGCTAAATTTAAATTTTTTTAATATATATGCTGTATATCAACTATTTGTATTGGTCACGTCCCCAAGATGGTTTTGGGCTAAAAATTAAACACAAATAATTCTAGTCTCGTTACAATCATGAGAAAATGCGTTAAAAGCGAAAATAATTACTTAAAAAACAGTTTTTTCCTAAAAACCCGCTTAAAGTTGGCCGAACCTAATACTTTGTATGAACCAAATTTAGAAATTGGTACCTTATATGTCTACACCAAGATTTGAGGTCCTACGGCTTGTCTAACTAGACCAAAAGACATTTTAATTAAAATGTAAATTTGAGGTTGTTGACATACATGTCAATTGTGGGCGTGGCTGTAGGCGGATCGTATCATTTTCACACTTTGTCGGTACAAAATTAGAAGCAAAATGCACTTCAAGTTTCAGCATCCTAGCTCAAATTTAAAGACCTAAAAACTTCACACATACAGACAAACGGACGGACGGATATGGCTCACCTGCCGGTCTCGATTATATCTCTAAAATGTCTTAGGGCTGTACGGTGATTATTTCACTGTTTAACAAACTATGCATTAAAATTAATATACCCTGGGTGGTCGGGTATACAAATTAAGTCGATTGAGGGGTCTGCCCTAGCCTTCAAATCGAATTCAAATACCGCTTTTTACATTAAAAGTCAAGGTGCACGAAAGAGTCAAAAGGGTAAAGGACATGCGTTAATACTTCTTCTGAAAACATTATCTTGCAGGGAAAAACAATCGTAAGGAACGAATCGGCACAGCCCTCTACTTCTACTTTCATAATTGTAAGTTGTATGTTCTGTACTCCCTTAAGAAAATCAAATCAGAATTCGAAAGTAGCGGATGGCGTGGCTATTTGCTTTCGAGCGTAGTCAGTTTTACCAGTTTTTGATTGATTCCCATTTGCAAATATTAGCATAATGCCGCAGTTAAATATGTGTATACTACTTTGAGTAGCTGGCCTCGAAAAAATCAACCCTAGACGAGCATGCTCACCAATCTGCAATCTCTACAAACTATAAAAACTTTACAAAGGTAAGTACTTAAACTTAAAAGATAGGCATTGCATATAAGTATTTCAAAAAAAAAGCTTCCCTTAATAGAATTAACTGTAAGTCCAACACTAAAAATCATAATTCCACTCGTACGTAGTCTGCTAAAAAAAAAAAAACAAAGGAAACGAATCTCTATAAATTTTGTTAAGTAATTAATGCCACTATAAGTTCCAAGATTGAGTGCCGCCTGTCTTATCGGCTTTCAACCCTAATGTGACTTTGCTAAATGATGGATAGTGAGTCAGTTGTTTTGAGGGGCTTAAATCCAATAGCCGCAGTTTTAAAAAAAAATTTATATACGAATATCTGCGAAAATCTAACAAAAACTTCCCCCTTTGTTTTTTGATTCATTTCTAACGAATTTCATTTTTAGCGCGGGGTAATAATTATGTTGATATTCGTTGTATGACGTTATATGACGTTGTATCAGGGGAAAATGTATTAAATTTCAGTGGCTGCTGATGTTTGACAAACTGGAAAGTCCTAAAAAAATTCAATACAGAAATGTCTAAATTATTGCATTTAAAAAAAAACTTTTTCTTAGCTTTACTAAGTAAATTGAGTCATGTCATATAAGGTAAATTCAGATTCTTGGTAAAATATTCAATAATTGCCAGCGAACACTTGAAATCTTTGATCATCCAAACACACTATATGGACCTAGGCGACATTTTGTTTCAATAGAACGGCGCTACGTGCCACCGAGTAAACGGCACAATGGAAGTTCTGCATGAGCGATTTGAAGATAAGGTCAAAGCTGTCGTCGATTTTCCACCAGAACATTGTGATTTGTGTCCCTGTTTGACCTTTTCTTATGCATTTTTCTAAAGTCTCGGGTTTATCTATAATAAAATTGTAGGTAGATATACTAAAGCTTAAAGGCCTAAAACAAATAGACCAGGCAGTCGTTCAAGTTCAAGCATCTTACTCGGCCGCTTGAAATGTCGAACTCCTTCCAAATCGCGAGAGTACCAACGATATTATGTTGCAATATTGATATTATTGAAAACACTTTGACATGTGTCTCAAAACTTTTAGTAACACCCGATTCAACCCAATAAGTGTAGGCGGATCAAAAACAGGTTCAACATGTAAAAACCTAACAATTTCAGCCCGAAACACAGCATTTATTTGTTCAATTCAAAGCCATATACAAAAAATATTTGCAAAAACTGACTAGAGATATACAAGATCAGATAACATCGTCGAAAGCAAAAGAGAGTTCGTACTATTTTGTGATTAATAAGGTTTTGAGAATCTCTAAAACTAACACCAGGGGCATATTTTTTTTTAACTCAGACTCTCAATATGAAACTCAGACTCTCTTTTTTCAATATGAATACAAAGCAACAAAAGTTGCCTTGTTTTCACATTTATGTGGAGATTTTTAATGAGCAGAGTAAAAAAGCAGAGCTCCAATGAAAAAGAATTATTTGTTAAGAATAATTATTAAAAAATTAATTAATATCTTTCGCAATTTCATGCATGGAATCGTTAACCACACAACTGTGCATTTTTGTCATTTTAGAAGTAAGATTTCTCATCGAATTTCTACTTTTTTTTCGGTTTGCAAAAAAGGCGCCTCTAAAGCTGGAATAAATTTAGCAATGCATCCCAAAAAAATCATAGAAACAATTCTGGATCTCAAACTAAAATTGCAAAATTAATCCTCTACATATTCTTCATAGAGACATTGAAAATTTTCATCTTCCGATGGTCGCTTGCAAAAAAGCTCGTGTTGGTCACAAGTGATCTATTCATAATTGTCATGAACCGAGTTCATTTATCGGTAAAGTCCTACATCGATTTCACAATAAATGTGTGTTAAATTTAATTAAAGCATCCACACTCGTTGTTGGCTCATCATATTTTACCACGAATTTTCCCTAAAAATCCATAACACTTGTAAAGACCAAAACAAGAAAGCTTTGGTCTATCTACTCTACTCACGGCTTTATTTTTTCCGTCAAGCATTTGTGTTGCAGTGGATACTCTAAACTGTAAAACTATTTTTTAATAAAATTCTAAATCAATTTGTATCCTCAGAGTTAGCTGGGCATTGAAAAACTCGGGTTCATTTGTGTCAAACGGCTGAACAGCTCACAACAAATGAATTTCGTGTATTGCTGCTCGTTTCAAGCACCCCTGTTAATTAACATTTTACAAAATGTTTTTAAAGTAAGTGAATAATTGTCACTAGAACAGTGCAATAAGCAATAAATTATCGCTAGAACAACTAGAGGCAAAAGATTACAGTGCAAATCCCTGCATGGGGAAGTCAGTGTCGTAGATTCATAGAAATCTTTATTTAATCACAGCTTTCCGAACTTCCGCTATAAACTTGGAAAATGCGCTGCGAACATGTATCGCTGCTTAGATTACTCAACCGAGTACCTGCTGTTAATCTCAAAACCAAACCAATACATTTCAATAAACATGAATAATCGTATTGGGCGCCATTTATTTAAATATAAAACTCATCAATTCAGTCAGCGAAATCCATTCACCAATACGATTAGCATTAGCCTAATTAATATGTTGATGAGAATTCATAAATATCCGCTAAATCATAATTAAATCATTAAATAAATCAATTTCAAATCAATAAATTTGTCATTCATTGGACTTAACATATCTTCGAAGCTTACACGGCATCTCAGACAGACATGCGATGGACGTCCAGATATGGCTCCAGACATTCATATTTATGCGACGCTACTGTCAAACTCTCACTATGACTGGCATTTGTTTTTTGTTTGTTTTGATATTTATTATTGCAGACTAAGGCCTTAACTTTCCGAACTGAATTAATTTAAACACTCTCGCCAGCTGCAGCTTAAAACCCAAAAGACATCCAACAAGGCAGGTAAACTGGGGCAAAGGTGCCTGTCTACAGAATAACTACACCCACTGCATATAGAAAAGGCTCTTTTGTAGGCTTTTTCTAATTTTCATAATAGAAAAACTTTACACCAGGCTGTGTTTGAATATTTATGTCACTCCATCTGTCACTGCAAGTGTGAATTATGACGGAACTCACGCTTGACTTCTAATTGTACTTAAATGGAAAACCATGAGGCCATAAATATAAAAAAAATTAAAAAAAGGTCTGCCCCCGGTCAATAAGTTATTTACAGCTTTGAATATTAATTAACGTTGTCATGTATAAAATGGCCAATTATAAAAATTCCTTTGTCTTACTATAAAAAAAAAATAAAATAACTCAATGAAAAAATATCTATGATGGAGTAGTCGACAAGTGTTTTGTTTTTACTATGGCAAATTGTCCAAGTATCCGTTGTTTGGAGAACCCTGAATTCTTGTTAAGTGTTGTCATTTCTGTTGAGAGGTCTTGATTCTGTAAATATACATAAGTTCTCTTGAAGTGGTGATGATACATGCTGCAACACATGAGGCGATACTTCGAAGTTGCGCTTGTTGCCTGGTTGATAGTGGCATTTGTTAATATTATAATAATTTTGAATAGAACGGGCTGAGAGATATTTATTTTTATTCTCTATGATATGAAATTTAATATCAACGATTTCAAGATTCTATAACAGTTATGTCTTGAAAAACTGCCTCACGTTAAGCTCTCACGATCTGTACGGCCTCTTCAAATTTCTCTCGCTGTTTTCCGATGATTTAATCGGAGAAAAGCTCTTGTTGTTTTTAATAAAAATAACTTGCTTAACCGGGTTGAGAAAATTGTGCAGTGACTTTTGAAAAGGCTATAATCAGAGGGTGTTGTATCAGGATTCTGGTCTGTTAGTGAAACATAAGTTCGCAAAACTTTCTAAGACGAGAAATTCAACCTTGTTATCTCTTTCTTCCTGTACCGAAGAGCTTAAAGAGCCATATTGGCAAAAGCTTATTAATGCTTACATTTTTCAATTCTTAAATAATAAGGTCTATTATCATGACTGATTAGGAAAAGTTCGGTCCAAGTAAATTAAAAAATCATCGACTCTGCACTGTCAACTCAAGGTCGAGTTGTCATCTAGTTGGCATCATTCAAAAGTTGGGAAAGCAATTGCCATGTCATTGCTCATAAAAAAAGTTAATCCAGGGTTGAGCCAGCCAATATATTTAACTCGGATAATGCCGACTTAGAACAAAATTTAACTAAAAGAATGGCCTTAACTCCGCCCTAACTGTCCAGTTCAGTAAGGGCGGAGCTACATGTGTGCCAGAAGAGAGGTTTTCTGGTATAGTTTAAACAGATTGGGTTAGCAGTTTATTTTATTTATTGCATACATGTAATGACTTGCATTATATAAGTTCAAGCAATCGAAGATGTTTCAGTATATAAGCACCGCGACCGCATATGAATACCGAAAGCACCGCAAACACCCTAATTAAACTCATTCGTTCCAATGACTCGAAAACAAGAGATAAATTAACAAAATTAAAATTTGCACCAATTTAACCATCATTCCAAGATGATAATAAAACGAAGCTTCCTTCCTTTCTCCCAACCATCTGCAAATTTGTGGAGTGTAAACGCAATTCATTTGCGGTTTTTATCTTAATCAAATGCGGTGGCGGCAGGGTTTTTAAGCAATTACACAAGAAAAGATTTTCAACGCAGAACAGCTGATTCTTTTAATATGACGCGACTAAGAGGGTCCTATTTTTGTGGATAGGTTAGAGTCGGGTTATGTGGCGAACTTTTTTGTTCTTCGAATATTTTTAAAACTGAACAATATTTTCAAAACATATTCAAACAAAACTAAAGAATCAGGAAAACTCATTACAAATTAAAGTAGATCGTATCTCCCAAGGGCGGATGATATGGTACACCTCATTTGGTCATTTGGCCCATTCCATTATTTTTATATTATTGCCGAAACTCTATGCATATGCAGGTCTATCTACTCTATATATGCTGTTTGCAGGTATAAAGACCACTTTTTAGACCATGGTTGCAAGAACTGACAAACCCTCTGAGAGTATTTATTTTCCATATTTAATTAGGGATTTTATGTCCCACACAGCCGGGACATAAGACCCAAATTTTCTCAGACATAAAGGAAAGAGTAATATGTACTGATATTTCGTTTTGTGGGCCCGTCAACAAATAAATTTTTCTTCAAGGTGGTTGGTGAGGAATGCCTGGGCTGGGAGTAGTAACCCTTTCACATAACATAACCCTCAACCTGGAGAATCGTTTCCATATATATGTGGCCTGATGCGCAGGGTTATCACCTTCAGTTTGAGGGTCTAAGGTGCTCACTATTTACGAGAAAGTTTCGCAAATCGTATCCCATTTATATCAATTGCATTTTAATACAGCACAATAAGCTTTTCGATAGGCATATTCCACTACTCTTATGTAAAAGAAAATAATGTTTTATTTTCATTTATTGTTTATTTCCTCAAATTCTCAAAAACTTTATAAATTTATTTGTGGAAGATATGTCCCAATTTTTGAAAGTGGGACTTATGTGTCTGCACCGAGGGTGATATGGTATCCCAGCCATATCACCCTCAACTTAAACAAAAAATTTCTCCATTTCTGCCTTTCAAGCTCATTTTTTTATTTTACACTGAAACAGTGTCTAAGAGATGATAGAAGATTATGTATTTACCTTATTTTAATAAATTAAAGTTTATTGGTGTACGAAAAATTCTTTCAGGTGGTGAATTCCAAAGTATACTTGTTTTGTAAAGACAAGAAGAAGAAGAACTTTGAAATAGTTGTTTGTGTGTTGGTTCAAAGTAGACATGGTGATGAGCGCTTATTGCTAAGCCTTAACATCTTTCAAAAGAAGAGTTTTTAGGAATTACATTTCCCAATTCTTGAGAACATTTGCATTATAATATTATCACACTAATAATGTCGATTAAATCAAGCACGCCATGTTTTTTCGCTGTTATTTACGCTTATAAGTTTTTACACTCTTTATCTTCCAAACTTTCCATTAATAAAGTAAACACGATCGCCATACCAGTCGCCATCCAGTTCGGCCTGAGCTTTAATGCTACTCGCAACGATATTCGGTTATCTCCCTGTACTTTCATCTTTCTCTCAAAATTGTCAAACGCGCGAGATCCCCTTTTTCCGGGGACAACCCTATGTCCTCGGATAAAAAACTTAAGCCCCTCGCAAATATGGCATCAAGCACAAAGGATAATAGTTCCAATCGTTTTATTTCTTTGCAATGCCTAGCTGACAGTGACAATGATAGTGAAATGGACGACCATGTGTTGCCAAGTAAAACCACAAAAGTTAATGTGCCTCCAATTAAGCTCCTACAAAAGCCTTCCGAATATGTGCATAATTTAATGAAATCCATCAGTGTTTCTGATTATTCAATCAAATTAATTTCAATCGGCATTAAAATTTTGTGCGATAGTTTAACTTCTTACGATCTAGTACTCAACAAGTTGAAATCTGAGAATTGCCAATATTTCACTCACGATCTCAGAAGTGAAAAATCACTGAAATTTGTATTGTTTGGTCTGCATGAATGCGACACAATTGCACTCAAAAATGAACTTATTCGTCTGGGTCTCAAATGCAAAGACATTAAAAAAGTTACCAAAACATACGAACAGTATACTGAGGTGTTTTACATCGTATTTATTGAAAATAGATCAATCAGACTGAATGAACTTAAAAAGTGTTATCGATCCATATTTCACACACAAGTTAAGTGGAGCTTTCATCGAAAGCAGAAAAATCGGATCACTCAGTGCCGTAACTGTCAGATGTTTGGTCACGGTGAAAAAAATTGCCATGTAAAAACTTATTGTTCATTGTGCGCCGGTCATCACAAGACTAAGGAGTGCACTAACCCAAATGCTCACAAGTGCGCCAACTGTCATGGTAACCATGTCTCTACCGATAACACATGTTTAAGTAGAAACAAGTACGTAGAACTGCGGCACCAACTGAGAAGCAAAATCTCGACTAGACGTAACAATGACATCAATGCTAAAAGCAAAAACAACGAAAACCACAATATTCCACTGTTCTCAATGAGCGACTTTCCATCTCTACCTGCTAAACCAGCGAACAGAATGCAAGACAACAACAACATCAGTCACTTTAATTCGTGGGAGTACCAACGCACTGCATCATCTTCGGCTGCTGCAACTGCAATGCCTTCAGCAAGCGGTGTTATCACCAACAACAACGCGCCAATGACAAACGGCAGCGGAGATTTATTCTCAATGGATGAATTGAATTCACTCGTCATGGAGATGGTAACTAAGCTAGGTGCATGTAAATCTAGAGTAGATCAATTTAATGTTGTCGCACAATTAGCGTGTAAGTTCTTGTACAACCATGTCAAGTAATTTGAATAACACTAAAATTAATATTTTAACATGGAATGCCAGAGGTATTAAGCATAAACATGTAGAATTTATGAATTTCTTGAATAATAATAGTATTGACATTGCTTTGGTAACCGAAACATGGTTAAATTCGAAAACTCAAACGCGAATCTCTACCCCGATGTATAAATGCTATCGTGTGGACAGAGTCGATAGAAGAGGTGGAGGTGTCGCAATTCTGATAAAGAGAACACTTCAACATGAGCTTTTGCCTTGTATTCCAACGCTGTATGTAGAAAATGTAGGCATTGAAATAACATTAGCAAACCTCAGAAAAGTAAAGATTTTTTGTGTTTATTTTCCTGGTAATATAAGAAGAAGCATAACTCGTGAACAAAAATGTAATGCTTTCAAAAATGATCTCAGGAAGCTCTTTACATTGAATTCTGCATTTATTGTAGGAGGTGATTTAAATTGCAGGCATAATGACTGGGGCTGCTCTAGGGCAAACTCTTGGGGAAATATTTTGTCTAATTTGTCTCTTTGGTTACCTATGTCTATTATGTATCCTCCTAGTTTTACTTACGTCCCGTCTAGTTCCGTTGGTAGTCCATCTGTTCTTGATTTTTTTGTTACAAATATACCTGGTTTAACATCGCAACCAGTGGTTATAAACGATCTTAGCTCGGACCATAACCCGGTACTTTTAAAGTTAAAGTGGGCAGGTGTGGAAAGACAGGAGTATTATTTAGATCTTAAACAAGCTAATTGGGCAAGTTACCGCAGAGATTTGAAAAGACAGTTTAGAGATACTACTATGGACCTGGGGTCTATATCAACAAAACAAGATGTTGACTCTATTGTGCAACAATTTTCAAGCTCTGTCGTCACGACCGCGCACAACAACATTCCAAAAGTTCAGAAGAAAAATGTTTGCTTTAAACTACCCGATCACATCCTAGAACTTCTAAGAATCAGGAACCTGCATAGAAGAAACTGGCAACGATATCGCCAAACAGCATCTCGCGTTTTTGTTGCAAAACTTAATAAAAAAATTAATGAAAAGATACTAGAGCACCGTAATACCAAGTGGAATGCGAAACTTAGGTCTCTAGACAGGGGTTCAAAACCGTTCTGGAACGTAACTAAAATTATAAAGACAAGGCACAAGGAGATGCCATGTCTCAAAAGCGGTGTCAATACTTACATTACAGACAGGGATAAAGCAAATGCCCTCGCTGAAAATTTTGAAAAAAATCACGGTGTTTCTCAGCACCTAGGGGATGTAAACACTATAACTTATGTAGGCAATACAATTCGTACCTTTAACTCTTCTAGTCAAGAAACCCCATCAAACGAATTCGTTTCAGTAGATGATACACTGTTTTTCTTGAACAGACTTATACTTCGTAAGACAGGTGGCATAGATAATATAAAAAATATTTATCTAAAAAACCTGCCTAAAGAGGGGATAAAGTTCTTAACTTACGTGCTTAATGCGTGCCTTAAAGTTCAATACTTTCCAGATGTATGGAAATTAGCCAAGGTGGTTGCAATACCCAAGGCAGGAAGGGCTAGCGACAAAATTGAAAGCTATAGACCGATAAGCTTGTTAAGTTCAGTTAGTAAGCTCTATGAAAACGTTGTAAAAGAAAAGCTAATAAAGTTTATTGATGACCAAAATGTCTATCCAAACGAACAGTTTGGTTTTAGACGCCACCATGGTACTTCACACCAAGTTTTAAGATTGTGCCACATAATTAAGCGAAACCGCACAATTGGAAAATCGACAGGTATGATTTTACTCGACATCGAAAAAGCTTTTGATTCTGTGTGGCACGATGGTCTTATATACAAAATGTTAAACTTAAACTTTCCTCCGTTTTTATGTAAGATTGTTCAAAGTTTCGTCTCAAACCGTCTATTTAGAGTGCATGTTAAGAGTGGTGTCTCTAGTTTGGTTAGAGTAAATGCTGGGGTTCCCCAAGGTTCAGTTCTTGGTCCAGTCCTGTACAATATATTCACCTCAGATTTTCCTGTTCTTCCTAATTGTGAAACAGCAATTTATGCTGATGATACAGCCATTTTGTCATCGCATGAGTTTAGTCTTAACATCGAGACAAACTTAATAAATGCGGCGACAATTTTGGAAAATTATTTTACCAAGTGGAAAATTAAGCTAAATGCCAATAAGATTCAGGCTATCTTTTTCACCAGGAAAAGAAAGTCCTGTTTTTTGCCGGCAAACCAGCTGAATGTTTTAGGGAACACGATACCATGGCAAACTTCTGCGAAATATCTAGGCATATATCTCGACAAAAAACTAACTTTCAGCGTACACAACTCACAGGTTCTTAAAAAGATCAATATAGCCATCAAAATGTTGTATCCATTAATTAACAGAAGATCTTTGCTTTCCCATGAGAACAAAATTATTATCTACAAAGTTATATTTCAAGCAATTCTTCTGTACGGATGCCAAGTTTGGGGCAACTGTGCAAAGTGCTATATTAATAAGCTGCAAATATCGCAAAACAAAATCCTCAAAATGATGCTAAATCTCCCCTGGCATCATTCTACTATTGTTCTGCACCATAAAGCTAATGTTGATTTGATCTCTAGCAGAATACAGAAACTATCTGAAACTTTCAGAATCAGATGCGACATCCCCGATAATCCTCTAGTCAATGAGCTTAGCACTGAAAATCCATCATACACATGATTCATTTACCCTTCTTTTTTGTTTGTTTATATGTTATTTATTCTATTGTTTATGCTATTTACTTATTTATTTACTTTATTTATTTATTAACTTATTTATTTATTAATTCATTATTTATTTATTAGTTAATTTATTGTTTTAATTATATATTTAGTAAATACTTTATTTATATGCATAGTATAGTTGCTTATTTATTAATATATTTATTTATTTATTTATTCATTTATTAACTTGTTGTGTTTTTTGTTCAAAATTATGTATCTATAGTTACTTTTGTTTTTTGTCATAATAATAAGCCTATCTTTTTATTAAGTAATTTACTCATCTTTTGTTTACTATATAAGACATATCTAATTACTTACGCATTTCTAGTCATTGAATTTTTTTTTTTTTTCCCCCCCCCCTTTTAAATGGAGTTTTCTTTTTCGTTGTTCTCCTCAATATTTATATTATTTTTGCTTAAAAAAAATGTATCTTTGAAATATTAAAATTGTTTTCAGTAGTAAGATTATATTAATAATCATATCTCTGTGCGAATATTGTAAATTGTGCGACAACTAGATGTATTTTTTAAAACGAAATAAAGATATCTATCTATCTATCTATACCAGTCGCCATGAATTTACTTTAAAACAAGTAAGTAAGTGCAAGAGATTATCCGTGTTGAACCCTTTTTGCCCAGCAACACCAAATCTTGATGTTTTTCGTCCTGAATTCTAAATAAATAAACTATGCATTAAAATGATAACGAATATAAACACGGAGCACAAAAAAACTGAGGCAAACCACCTAGCTGTAATTAAAATCTTTAAATCCCAAGTGAAAACCATGTTGGTTTAAAGAAATTTGGTGTGTGCCCTCGATGTGCCATATCACCCGCCTTTATTCCTCCTTATTAGATTCGCTTACAATTTGCTTTCGCGAGATTTGCTTTAAGCTCAGAGTTCTCCAGTCGGCATCGTCAAAGGTACAGCTTCATCGTTTACTGCTTCATTAGTTTGCAAAAAGGTCTTTCATATGAATTAAGCGTCCAAGACATTCTAAGGTATTCACCTGAACGTTTATTCAATATCTTTGATTCTCAGCCAAACCCTGCAAAGAATAAAGCTTTTTTCATGGACTCTGGAGTGCTGTTCAAATCTGTTCTAAACCTCTAACTGATGTCCAAAAAATTGTTAAAGAACTTTATTATTACTGTCTTTGGAACCAATTAAGGATTTATTTAGTTTTTTATTTATTTATTTTATTCGGTTTGTCCATAGTTTAATGTGCAACGTCCGCCTTATTTAGTTAACACATACTTGTATGCGTCTCCTTCTCTCTCAGGCCTTTGCTGTATAATTGTAAGCTAACGCCATGTTTTACATATTAATTTTGATAGAACAGAGACCAACTTATCGTAAGTGGTCCAAATTGCCTGCCTTGCGTAACCCCGGACAATTTACACACGATAACCTTGACTCGGCTCGTAATCACGAACAATATGTCACTTGACTAAATCAGGGCATAGTGCCCACCACATGACCGCGACTCTTTTGACATAGATCGCTTCTTATTGTGAAAACTAACCAAATAAGTCCAAATATGATTAGGTGAAGATGGTCAAATTCGCCCTAATGTACCCTGAATTAGTGGCTTTATTTGCATATCTCATTACGTTGGGCCTGAGGCCGTCACAACTGTAGGAAGTATTGGAATTTGTTTTCTTTTTTATCACCGTGGAGGCGATACTTCAACATGTACTTTGCGTAGGTCTTACATGCGTGGTAGACCCTTCCGTTTATACCTTGCCTAATGCTCGCCACACAATCGTTTCCGATAAATGCGATATGCTGACCATGCGGGTATCCATTATCACAATCAAATTGCGTGTTGAGAAATCCCCCCGTGCATCGCGCAGCTTTCCAAATTTGGAGCAATCTTAAGTGTGAAATATCTGTTGGCTGGCAGCAGAGAGTGCTTGATTGACCTTAAACTGTCATAAGGCATAAGAGCTACGACTATGCAGCGTGCGTGCATCGTCGATTTGTGTGTGGACGTATAAGCACTTCACCCGAAAGGGCGTCCGTCGAACGCATCTGACTTGAAGGTAAATTAAATAAGAGGAAGTTACGAAACCCGATTTCATGTAAAGATTTTCGCGGTTTACCCAATTTTTTGAGGAAAACAAACACTAACTGCTTTTTCAAGCCGACTTGGGAAGTTGGTATGGTAATTAGTTGGCCAACACAAAGAGAACGAAATGGGTGTAGCGATCATTAACTTGCAAATATTGGCGCAGGCAACCAAAGACATGTGCTGCGGTCCGATGTGAATTAAAGGCCCCAGCATGAGTCCGAATAATTCGGTTTATGCCACTCTATGCCAAAGCAATAAATCTCCGAGCAATCAAATGTCAGGTATACGCATGTAAGCAAACAAATGATTTGAATTGAAATCCATGTGCAAACAAACACGGCTTTCGAAGTCGAAATTTAAAAACAATTATGTTAATGTTAAAAAGATCTCATCATCATCGGATGAGATATGGGTAAATTGTCAAACCATCATGTCGCGCAAATAAAAATACTTTGAACACGTTAAATTTGGGTTGGGTACACATAATATACCGCCAAGAGATTCTCCCGCCTTTTGGGACAATTTTTATGGGTTTTACTTTTGATTCAAGACATGCGGACCAGCCAGCCAGCGGACAAGCAAGGACGACATAATTTATGCCTCCTACAAACTGATCAAAAATTTAAAGCTCGTGCAGCACCCCCACGTCTTGTTTTTTTGAATAAGAAGAAGATTGGAATTAAGGATTAGGGAATAGGAAAAAGAGAGAAAAAGGTATGCGATGTCCATCATCATTAATGTGACAAAAGTTATGATTAGCGATTCATTTCGGTTACGAATTGTTTCCTGCTATGGATTAGTTATGACAGTCTGTGGACGTGAAAACTTGTTCCATTTGCCAGGAAATGTCTGCTGTATACGTGGATTCGATACGCTGGGATAGTATCGTTTTTACTGCATTCATCGATCGATCATAAGTTGATTTAACTTGAAACCAATTCGCATGAGTTGGGGAATATAGCAATTGCAAATTTCGACAGCTTCCTACTTGTGGCTACCTCTCTTCTCAGCTTTGATAAAAACAAACATGAACACAAGCTGTAAATAATTTGAAAGTACAACCAACCTAATAAAGTGTATCTATGTATGTCTACAGACTTTAATATGCCCCGGTCCCTCGGATAGATTTTGTTTGTGGTCGCGTTTCCACAATTAATAGGTAATTGAGCGAAGGTCAAGTTGTCGATGAATTTTTATTCTACCTCGAGGTCATAATATATTTGTTTTTTTTTTCGCTTTCTGCTGATCTTCGTTTCAAAATTTTATTTTTTATCTGGGCAATTTTTATCTGACAAAATCAAGACTCGTTCATATTTTTTTTACGGTTTCTCTCGAGAGTATTTTGGGTATAGAAACTCAGTCAAATGCGCATGTCTTATGTGGAGTATTTTTAGGATTTCTGGGCTGTGTAGGGCTTCTATGCAAGTGGTCCAGGGTTTGAGCCTTGTCCGGGGCAATAAAAGTGTTGTATGACCCACATCCGGAGGGTTTGATAGACCTTCTGCGAGAACCATATATGTATTATGAAAGACTTTTCATCTTGCCGTTTGGTATCACCAAAAATTGTAGGTTGCCTCCTCGTGTGTAAGAACACCCTTAAACGCACAAGCATGGTTGTGCAGCAAAACAGTTTGTCAATCAGGACAACCTACATTGAGCCTAGGGCTCATCACACACACGTCACTTTTAGTCACGCAACGATTTGATTACATTTTTGTGTCCTGTGAGCTTGCATGGGAATCGACACGAAACCAGTTTGCGGCAACTTTTAAATGTGTGTTTTGCTACCGATTTTTTAGTTGCGTGTTGTCATAAATGACTTCTTTATTACATGCCAGCTTTGTGTTTGAATGCTGCCATAAAAATCTTCAATTTCTTTCAGTTCGGCGATTTTTAAGAGAGCAAGCAGTCAAATATTTCATCAGGATTTGTGTATAGGTACCTTTGCGATTAAAATAAGTTGCTAATGTGTGCGCTGCTTATGTGGATTGTAAGTAAACAATTAATACTTTAAAAAATTGTTAGTATGCGATAAGCCAAACCAAAATACCAAGTAATGATCATTCGAAGAAAATATACATACGGTTTTAGTTGATGGTTTTCTGCGCTTCATCACTTAGGCTTATCGCACACATGACACTTTTAGTCACGCAACGATTTGATTGCCTTTTTCTTGAGGCAAAAGGAAATCAGCCGCATCGAGCTTGTATGGGAATGCGCAACTGACACAAAACCAGTTTGCGGCAACTTTTAAATCTCGATTTTGCCACAGATTTTTTAGTTGCTTTTTGCCATAAGTGACGTTTTTAGCACTTGCAGCCTTGTTTTTGAATGCAGTCATTAAAATCTTTAATTCCTTTCTCTTCGGCGACATTTTAGAGACAAAATAGTTAAATATTTCATTAGGTTTTGTGTATAGGTACCTTTGCGAATAAAAAAAATTTCTCATGTTAGCGCTGCTTTTGTGGATTGGGGGTTAACTGTTGACTTAAAAAAATTCTAGTGTGCGATAAGCCTTATTATTACTTTATCGTATATACCCTTATAGACCTTAGGTACTTTTATTGCCCACGCGCTATAGTCTGCTCTGTTAAACGACCATTTTCTGACTCCATATTTTCTTTTCTAATGAAAGCGTCGAACATCTGCAGCTTTCTGTGATGGTATTTTCCGCGTGCTGCATCCATCAGTCTACAGCACGAATTATATATTGGAATTGTCTAGCAACATCTCAAATGGTGACAACGTCTCGAATTTCCTGGCTATTTCGGTTGATACAACATGTTTGCAGAAAAATTCAACTTTGAGACTGTTAATAACACCCGTTATCAGACAATAGAAATCTGTTCGAACTTTGGATTTCTACTGACAGACATATTGAATTGTTAAAAAACTAGAGTTACATGCTTCATGATAGATGACTCATGAAGCATGTCTAATGTGCAAACTATGTCTCCACTGGCCATAAAACTGCGATTAGCGGAAGGCAATTAAAAATAAATCCTTAATTGTCTCCACCAGGCAATATTTTGTTATTTAGGCTCACAAAATAGAATGGCGATAACATTTTCGAGAGGCAAGGAAACAATGTGGTTGTAAGAATCCCTATAGGAAATCCATATTTGTGACAGATCTGTCATGCGTGAATAGCTTCAGATTCCTTATTATACCCGACCCAGGGTGTCGTCGTGTATAATAAGGGTTTCCTGATTATACACGACGACAGTGAAATAATCATCGTAGACTTCTAAGACCTTTTAGAGACATGATCAAGACCGGTAAGTAAATCGATTAAGCCATGTCCGTCCGTCTGTATGTGTGAAGGTTTCAGGTCCTCAAAATCAATCTAGCGTGCTGAAACTTCTTGCAAGGCTTGGTTCTGCTCAGCAGTTGCCCTGGGTTCAATGTGAGACAGCCTCTTTTATAACATTTTCTTTCAAAATGCCTTTTGGTCAAGTAAGACAAGCCCTCTCAACTCAAATTTTTGTGCAGAGCAGAAAAATATCCCTCTCTTAGGGGGCCTTTTTTAGGCAAAATCTTTTTTTTTTCCGGAATAATTTTTGCTTTTAATTCACAGTTCTTAAGAAAGAACAATTATTTTATTTTTATTTTCAGCCCACGCCCATTTTTGGGGGTGTGGTACAACAATTTTTATTCCGGTACAACAAACCACGAGCTTGCACTACCAAATCCAAAATTAATGACATAACGATAAAAAGCCTCAAAATGTCACTGCTTTTATAATAGCTGCCTTGTTGGGTAGCCCAAAATCATCAGAATGAGAAATCGGCGTCATTTATAATATGACAATAATATATAGCACAATTCTTATCGAAAACAATGCAAGGTCACAAGAAAAATATTGATTGATACCTAATCAAATTTAAGTTTCATGGTTAATTAAAATCTAAACTTCTGACACTCGCCATAAATCCCTACGGTGTGTGTCAACTTCTGAAGCATCTGCGATAATTTTCTTTAAAAAGTAGTTGCACAACCATGAAGCTTGCCCATATCATCAATTTAATTAAAGTTTTATCAAAACTCATAACCCTTTCCATCAATGTTCATTCGTACTCTTAAATTTGTATCCACTTAAGGAAAGTAGAGCACATTTCCAATTTACGTTAATTTACGTAAAGGTAATTGTTTAACGAAGTATAATACTGACCGAGAGATACCATCACTTCACTTGATACCTTATAAAATTTATTTTTCCAATATGAAGGCACACATTCATCATTGATGCGTGGAATTCAAGTTGTTTTGATCAGAAAACTTGTGCCGTTTCACCCTCTGGTATTTGGAGGGAACCCATATAGGGTTACGATTAAGTCAAGAGTAAAACGTTTAATACCTTTTTAATCGGGGAAAAAAGTGAAATTAATCCCAGGGAAATATTTTCAAAAAAAAAATAGAGAACATAAGCTGGCTTCTTTGTACATGTTGACGAGGAGGCCTTTGATATGACTTTGCCGCGTTATCATTATTTTTTAAATTTACTAAAAAACGTCCATCGTCTATAATATGTCAATGGTTCTTATCTGTCCACCTCTGTAAGACCCACTCAACTGGCCGGAGTAAAGAAAAAAAATCTCCACCGATTCGGAGCGCTTATTACAAAATTATAACCTAGTTTCGATTGGAGCACAACTTAAGTAAAAAGCGGACCGAGTTTGTTTTCTTGTTGTTTATCTTAGGCAGTGTACTTAAACACTTATCTCGTTTACGAACTACCTACCTTGCCTAGGTTTGTTGCGTGTGTCGGTGGGGTTAATATGTATTTGATAAAGAATTTTGGAAAGTGTTTTTTTCTCCGAAAAATGAAAGAAAATAAACCTCAAAGTTTGCGCAGTTTTATGGCTAATTTGTTTGTGAAGCATGCGTTGTTGGTTTTTAATCTGTTTTTTACCATTTTACCATTTGGCGAGCATCAGATCGCGCGCCCGGTCGTTTGTTTTCTGTTGGAGAAATTCCAATTGCGGTTTAAAGAATTTCAAAATATCTTTGGTGGAGATGGAGATACAACAGAGTCTGCCAATTGGAAATGGTGTTTCCCAACGTATCAGATTTGAGTTTGCAATTCTTGGTTTGAAAGAGGTGTACGTGGGAATACGGTTAAAGAGGTGGCGACACCGGGTGCATTCGCATGCAGATATACGCCTGCCTATTGGATTACATAATACGTCATGTCAATTGAAGCCTTATTACAGCTGATACTTCTGCGGTGTTCGGTTATTATTTCAGCGGCGTAAGGATACCACAGAAGTTGTGTTGCATTGGATGACGATTATGAAAGACGTGATATGCGTCAACGCAAGGCCGACAACAGATGGACATCAAAACATGAAAGCTCGAGGGTATGTGTACAAGAGGCATGTTTTGCAGAAGAAAAAAATCAGTGCCTACAGAGCCTAATAAAATATGGTTTTCAACTGCACCATAGACTATTGCTTCTAAGAAATAAACTTCTCGCACGGAGTAAGTTCCAAAGCAAATCAAATCATTTTCGATGACCGCTTATCACTCATCGAAAATCACTGTCTAAACCATCGAAGAATTTATCGTTGCACTCGGAGAAGTAGGTACTTAACATTAATCGCGTACTCTTTTGAACACCGAGCTGTCAAATAATACTCGGCGTTCGCGACAATTCCAGCGTGGTGTACACCCGGGTTTATTGTGTACAGAACGACAAATACCGCACCGGTGCCGTCATCACGTTAAGTGTCAGATTGCTTTGACTTCATTTCGTTTATTATACCCGACCCAGGGTATATTAATTTTAATGTATAGTTTATATCACAGTGAAATAATCACCGTTGAGCCCTAAGACCTTTTCAACGGTGATTATTCATATCCCTGATCGAGACCGACAGGTGAATCGATTAAGCTGTGTCCGTCCGCCTATCCGTATGTGTGAAGTTTTTAGGTCTTTAAAATCGAGCTACGATCCTCAAACTTGGAGTGTATCGTGGTTCTTATTTTGTACAGACAAAGTGTGAAAATTGGTTAATTCCGTCATCGGCCAGGCCTACTACTGGCTTCAATATAAGACAACCTCTATTTCAAATTTTCTCTTTGATACCTTTCAGTTTGAGATATTTGGTAATTTTTTATCGATTTCATACAATTTCAGTCCCATTGTAAAATCCCATGGGACTGAAATTGTATTGTAAAAGCCCAAATCACGAGTAAAAATTGAGTCGAAACGTTACTTCACATACACAATCAAAGTTACACCCAGCTTCCACCGTCAAATTCCTAAGAGCCGGTTTTTTAGTGTGAGAACTCTAAAACTTTTCACTATGAGAGCTGGGAGAGTCAATTATTTCGAGAGTCGAAGATTTTGACAGCTTTGTTGACGGAGTGAACTCTGCACTGAAAAACAGCTCGCTGAGCTAACTCCAGATTCGTTTTGTTACGGGATTAACAGATCTTGGTTTAAGCTGGGCTTAACTCAGCACTTAAAAACCGGCCCTTAGAGTAACACCAGCAACGCACCTCAGAAATCTCATTTCGGCTGCTTGTACCCGCAGCCGAAATTGTACCCGCGGCCGAAAAAAATTCTTTCGGCCATGACCCAAATTTCATGATCATAGATGAGGTTTGGAGTAAGTTTAAGTCAGTTTTAACTTTTCTTTAGTAACAATTGGACAAAAGTTTATAAGCTACTTAAATAAGGCAAAATTGGTAGGTAAATGAAAAAATTAAAATAAAAACTCTGAGCTCTAAAATTTCCAACTTAGTATATCAGTACTAAGTAAAGGATGAGCCAACAGATAGTGTGTATGTTGGCTGTCATATACTGTCATTCAGTGAACTCAATGTCATTGATTTTTCTGACTGATGTCAAGTTCAAGCTTTGCCAATTGTAGCCATCGAATTTTTCACCACGAAACAACGCAATTTTGTTGATAAATTTGATTATAAAATGGACGTGCAGCAAAAGCTTAAATTCGTAAATTTTTCAGTCCATTTAGCTGCCTTATTGAGTTCGGAATTCTTGCCTTACTGGTTCGGTATCAGGTCAAACTCTATACTATCGTTTTCGACCAGGACAAAGACGTACATGCTAAAATATCACCCCTGTGAGCTAGTTTGTATTCAAAACTGAATGTAGCCATGCCCACCTTTGGGGCTTATTTCCTATTTGAAAAGGAAACCAAAGGCGTGAATGTTAAAGTCTTTCGCTGCTCAACTTATTTCCACACAAACTAGCACCCATCCCAAATCCAACAGGGAGCCTAGACAGGGGGTGGCATGAAAGCAGCCACCTTCACTCGTGCATATTCAACGAGGCCAAGAAGAGATACATAAGTAGGATGTGTAAGAAGAGGCATGTTGGCTTCTGCAAGCCCCATACTTGGGTACACTACTGGAAGTGGTATTAGTGCCGGTTTGGGTGTGTGCGAAGTATGGGCATAATGTTAGCATGTATAGTTAGCTATATAGCTCGCATTGGCGATATGGTCCATAACAAAAAAAAAACTTAAAGGCAACCATCAACTTAAAAAACCCTTTCTTAATAACAAAGCTTAGTTGTTATACCTACCTTTTTACAAGATCTCGGTAAACCATAATTTTTTTAAATACAATTTTCAATTCAATTGGCCTTAAAATTTATAGGGCAAATAACACTCAAACCGCTCTTTAGACGAATAAAATAAGAACAAAAAAATCTTGATGAACCTTCTATATAAGGTTGACCCATCAAAATAATCAAAACATTGTTTATCGGAAAAGGTCCCGTTTTATTACATCATTGAATAAAAGCTTTTTTATATCATACATATATGGAAAAACTCATGGAAGATAAATCTATAGTATATAACATTAATTAAAACCACAATTCTGACCCCAAAAACCGCACCTAATTACAATAAAACCTCTTAACAATTCCAAAATTACTAAATTAGCCAACACAGCTTAGGTCGATCTGTTTTTTTTTTCATGTCTTCTGTGCATAAATTAAAAATGTGCACACTGGCAATTGTTTCCATTTAGGAGCGAATTTGGCTTGCATTGTAAGTGTTCGCTCAATAGACTCCGCTCAGTTTTATTCTTTATGCCCGTAGGTTGCCGATACATATATACTTTATTATCCAAGAGATGAAACTGTATGTAGGTAGGTCGTACGTTGCTTTACTGCTGCTGTAACCCCGCAGCAGCAGAAACAACAACAATAACTCCATCATACCTACAACATTTGTTTGCAATTGCATGTTTGCAAAGCCGTTGACTTTATGCCGCACAAAACGACCGACCGTCCGATCGACCGATGCGATACGAGTGCCACACGGCTATACACATGAACAAATCGCAAACATAGGTAGCGCTCTGCAAGTTGACTTCATCTTATTGTAAAGCTTGTTTTATGCTTCCACTGAATTTTAAATAAGAAGGAAAAAACGACTCCTGTCAAGGCATTAATATTTATGGAAACTTATAGCTATAGCTTCGGCGCGACGCGACGACCGCAAAGTCAAACCACTTTTTTTTTGCAGAGGAGGTGTGCAACTGCAAATGTTTAGAAAATGTACAATAACCCTTGGAAGGTACTTACTTTGGCAAGATCTACTACGTGGTATATCCTCGGATTGTTGCAAATCAGACTTGAGTGAAAGTGTCACTCCCAAAGAAACATTTTCCAATTCTCTAGGTCACTTGAAAAAGTTTAAATAAAACTTTTTTTTTCCTCAAAATCACTTTTTTGAAAAATCTTTCTTGTATTAAAAAAAAACAACAGACAGATTTGATGCTCTTTTAGGTTGTAAACAAAATGTATCGCGCGATCAAAAGTCGCATATGTTAATTTCTATTCGAATCAAGCACACAGCGCGCAAAACGAAATGAAAACATAAATAAAACAGAAAAAAAATTACGAAGAAATAATAATAATAAAAAACACTAAACGCTCTAAACAGCGATACGATCGACACGAACACGGATCCGCATTTGAGCACACAGCTAACATAGAACTCGACTCGAGTCGTCGTCGACAATCTCTTGGATATCAGACAAACTACTGTGTATGCGCGCGCTGCTAGCAAGCTAGCAAGTTCGAAAGAAGACTGATCGACTGAACATAAAGGCTAAGGTTGGTAAGTTGAATACAATTCAGGTTTCGTGTTTTATTTTTTATTTTTTATCTCAGCATAAGCAGCTAAAAGAGTTGACACAAGGTGGTTGCCAGGTATACGGGAAAAGCATTGTGAATGCAGGCAGGATCCGAAATCGAATCTGTGGTGTTTTATAAAATTTTATGAATCACGCGGAAGCGAATAAAAAGTTGTTGTATCAGCACTTAGTGCTGCAAGCAAAGTTCTGATAATTGTTTTATAACTGATAACCTTTTGACTTTACCCGACGACAAGAACAATAACTATACGCGACTTACAACGATTTCCATTAAAACCAAAGCCGCGATAATTTTTTTATATACCATGGCTATGGTATAGCTATGTGTGTAATAAATTTTAAGTGCTTCTTGATAGTGAAGACTACATCATAATTAAATATGGACAGAGGAAGTGTGTCACAGAGACAACTTTCCAAATTTGTGACATTGAAGATCTCGCATGAAACGACCATCTCAATGAGTCGAAACGAAATCAATCTGTTCTTTCCATCTTTCTAAAAATTCTTAATAAAAAAATCTTTTTGAATTACTATTAAATAAAAACCAGATAACTTGTTATCGACTTGCGAAAAGCATTGTAGGACACCTAGTGTGCAAATAATACTTCCGCAAACGGATATGGCACAATCTTCCAATAGCCTAGATTTCATTGGTTTCGACAGTTCGTAAAGAGGTTACCGAGCTAACCGAATTCGAATCCCGACTAAAGTAATCTGTAAACATTTTCACGGTTCCACCTTCGCAAGGTTCAGACATGTGGTAGAAACTTGAATCAACCGCACCATACGTAATTGACGAAAACCAACAAAGCGAATCCTGATTTCAACAGGGTGGTACAGAGTGGTGCAGTAGCTCCACCCTGTTGAAATCAGAAATCATCCAGACCCAGAATTCATTTCATTTTGGAAAAATATTTCCGATAAGCCAATAATTGTTGGCTTCAGCGACATACTGATGGCCTGGTCGGTTTTGAAGTTTCGCTCACAATGCTGATGATTTGGCGTGTGTACTAGCCAAATGTACTGATATGTTGTTTTACTGATAGTTTTAAACCAGTTTCCTTAAGGCGCTTGCCATAAACTCTGGACTCATTACTATAATATAATAAAAGCCGATGAAGTAATAAATTTTATTTCTTTAAATCGCCACATAAAAATTGTCGAACAAAAACGCGTTACTGCGTGGACAACGACTCCATGATTGGAATTGCTAAATGTTGTACTTGACAATTGCCAAGATGATCAACGAACTTGAATTCAATAAATGAGAGCTATTGACAGCCAACATCCACATAATTTATTGGCTCACCCTGTACATTAGCTGCGATGAGCATATGAGGAAAATGAGCATAACTAAGAAAGGTCTTCGCAGATTCTGCGACGAGACCGGTTAAACTCCAAAGCATCTACTGGGTTCGTTTGCCCCACCCCTCTGACCCTTAAAAGACATAAATACCTGGGCAAGCACCAATTACCCGTCGAGCAAATACCATTACTAGAATCGTCTCTCATGCTCAGATTCTTAAAAGAAACTGGATTGGAGAGAGTGCTCTTAAAAAGGCTTCTTCCGCCAAGGCGAAGCAAGAGTAACCTTGCTAACCAAGAGTACCCTCAAATAATTCAAAAAAAAACTTCAACTCAATGCGACGAAAACTCTTTTAGGGCACGTATACCTACTCATGGTGGCGCTTCAGTCCGGTGTTGACCTGGGTCTTAGCCAGCAAGCTTCGCCAGCCAACTCTGTCTTCAACTAGCCGTCTCCAGTTTCGCACGGGAAGTTGGCCTTAACTTGCGTGCGTCACCGAGTCTCGGTGCTTTTATACGGTGCCGTCCCTGCAGGGTGGACTCGAAGATTTTCCGCGCCGGGGCGTTTGTGTCAACCCGCTCTAGATGACCCAGCCATCGCAGCCGTTGTATTTTGACTCTTTTAGCTAGGCCGGTGTCGCTGTACAGCCTGTACAGTTCCTTCTAATATCTTCTCCGAGCTGAGGGAATATAGACAAAAAAGTCGCAGTGTAATAGACGCCTTTACCAAGCCGGTAGCAGCTACTCCTTAAACCCTCAGCCGATTTTTTCGAAAGACATAATAAGACAGACCAAATTAAATTTGGCAACTCATATCTATGAAGTAAGCCCACGAACAAAGCCAGTAATTCATAACCATACTTCAAAAACTTGATAGGTTGTCAGCCATATACGTATGCCTCAACACGGTAGCAACTACCACTGAAACCATCAGCTAGTAATTCCCGCAAGATATAATAAGGCAGTGGCAGACCAAGGTTAAGTGGTCAATCGACTCTTTTTCCCCCGTCTAGTTTCCCGTATGTGATAGTTTTAAACTTGTAATCCTTCAGAAAACCAAGGTTTCCGTTTAGCAGGGACGCACTTAGATCATAGGAGGTCCTTTGTGATGCCACTTTTTGGTCAGACCGGAACACCAGCCCGGGGATTTATAATCTTTCTCGGTATAAGCCTTTTAAACGTCCTTAGCTCGATTATTTACGATATATTTACTTACCCAAAAAGGTGTAAATAAAGTATATAGGTGGGGTTGATCGTTTCGGTGTGAACCACTTATTTACTTACGCAAGGTGGCACTACAATCCGGGGTGGACCTGGTCCTCATCCATGCTTCGCCAGCAAATCTGAATAGGAAATCCGCCCGAATCCGAGGCTTGTTGCTGGTCACCCCGACGGCACGACCTCCAACCTGGAGGACCAGATCCTTCGTATAAGTCCAAGGATGGAGAAAGGGATAACCCGCTCTTTATAGGCCTGAGCTCCAAAAAACGTCGTAGTAGCCCATATAAGGTGTTCATTAAGTAGTTCGGCCTAACTGGAACTGTGGACGCCACCTTTGATTCCATATAAGGAATTCCTCCGCTGCCGTCGGGATGCAACGAGAAGTACCTTAGTGGGAACACTCATCCCCCCTCTCTCGTATGGCTTCCCCTAACTACCTTCCAAAGGGTTTGGAACCCAATCTCCAGTTGGGGTATGTACTAGGTACCCGGTGCTTACCAAGGGGAAGTGAGAGTAGAAGTTGATAGACAGAGGTTGGTTTAGAAAACCGGAACACCGGTTGTAACTCAAGAGGATACAAACACTTATGTTTGTATCCTCTTGAGTGCACATGTATATCCTTTGACCACCAGATAGATAAATTAGTGGTGCGAACCACTGCCAGCAGAATAATGAGGGCCAGTGAGGGATTTTACTAAAATGTGAGGGACCCAAGTAGGGCAACCATTATCGGTGCTTACCCGTGACAACTGGAATCCATATAAGAATTTGCCTTCAGGATAAAAGAGGTGGGGTTGGTATGAATTAGTATCATAGGGAGTGCATTTAGGGAAGGAGTAACAGTTTTCGGTGTAAGCCCTCGCCACCTGTTATGGAAGGCCTGTGAGGAATGATCTTAGATGGGAGAAGATGGGAAGGGTAACCGGTGTCGGTGGAGGCCGTTACATAGTAATATTCAATTAAGAATTTAGCTCAAGGATGGGAGAGGTAAGGGTAACTGAATGTGGTGGGACACCGTGCCGGAGACGATATGTTTAGGTGTACATATGATGGGAAATTTTAACTTATGTTGTAGGTGCTCTGCAATTGAGTTTCTGCGTGGAATAAGTGACAGAATGTGTGCCTCGCCAGTAAGGCATTTAAGCAATTTGACCCGAAAATAAAAATCATTATCTTCTTTATGTCGAGTCTGGCAACATCGTTTAGCTTTAGATCTTCAAAGAAATATTCACCCGGGGTTTTCCTTCTGACCGTAACACATAAGATGAAGCAACGTTTTTTCCCCATCCTCATCTCTGCAACTTCTGCGGAAATCGTTGTAGGAAGCACTTGGTGTTCAGACAAAATTCAACTTACTGAGGGAAATTAGTCTCCTTCTATTGAGCTGTGGGCCAGACTTGTTTGGAAGAAAGACATGTAGATATGTACCGATGTTGTAATCCACTATACTCATACTTCAAAAAATGTTATTTATGTTCTTTGAGTCTGGAGAAAAGTTTTCTCTGCATAAATATTGCACAAAAACCAACAACAAAATTAAAAGAAGTGACGTTTCAAATTATTTTAAGCTTAAGTTAGGCCTATAAAACTGATGTGGAAAAAGGCAGAATATTACTAATCTGAATCATGCTCTCGAAATGTTTATCTACACAAATCTTATTATATCCGCTATTTTTTTCAATATCGCCAAACTACCAACTTGGCAACCCTTAACATGATAGAATCAGTAAACATACTATTCAAGTCCATCCACGGAGAGAAACTAAAAAACCAAAATAAAAAAGGAAGGAAAAATCATGCGAACGCCTCTCATGGTGACCGGTTTTCCGATCACGTTTACCTGGCCACAGGTAGGCACTTTGGCATACGACAACTCAACTCATGGTATAGTAGCATAGCACTAGCAAGGTAACAGCTAACAACAAAAAAAAAGAGGGTAAAGGCAGGTAACCCCTTTAAGTACTCCAGCTATCGCCCCCATTCGGTCGATGCCTTGTTTTGGTTTGGTTTGGACGACGACCACTTGAATTCTAAGAACCTCTATACACATTTTCACAGCTTGTTTAAGCTTTAGAACTACATTTACGCAGGCCAGCAGCATCTTGAATCGCAACATAATGAATCTCTGGAGACAAATACCATCGCACCGTGCACACGAATTGATTATTCAATTGTGGTCGCGATCGTCCCGCTTGCGTTTTGTGTGTATGTAGTATAATGTGGCTCACTTATGATCTCTGATTGATATTGTTGGTTGAGCGTCTTCTCAGCCTCTTCTCGGTCTGAATTCAAAGTTTGTCACTAGTTCCCGTTTTTTTTTATTTCTCTCTCTTATTATTTATGTATTACGAAGTCGTAAGGAAAGACTCCAAGCCTCCCTCTTAGCGAAATCATCAAATAAATGAATCGAACACACACGGGACAATTTCAACTTTACGTTACAAGTGAACTTCAATATTTAAATAATCAATAGACCATCAGTGGAACAAGTTTTATGAATAACTTATTCAAATCTATAAAATGTTTAAGATGGTGAGTATAGAAAAAGGTACACGCGATAACATGAGCATGCCGTGTTTGACAAATCAATTATCATTCGACAACCAGATATGTAGTTAGGTACAAATATTGATCATAAATAAATTACTAGAAAGATGTTCGAACGGTCGATAGAAGCTGATTTATCTTAGGGAAAGACAATCCTTCAGCACCTTGTCTAAGGCAAGATTCCTTTTAATTCGATAACACTTAACAATGTTGTCATAAAGTTTACCGGATTATTGTATTGACAAAGCAGTGTATTTTGTGTCTCTATTAAATGCTTCTAAATGTCTTTTAATGTGCCTTAAAAATTATATATTAGTCTGCGAATTTTTTTATTTCATTGACTTAATTGACTTATCGCAAATTCTCCTAAGATACCAATTGCAAAGTGCGCATGAAGGACTCATAATCACAATAATTAAAATTCCCATCAATTAAGGGAATTTCCCTTCAGAATACCTGCAGCGAATATTACTTGGAGAAGTCAGAAGTTGTTATTTAAATCTTATAATAACTTATAAGCACACAACGGACTCGATTTCAAAGATTTCGAACTTGAGAGAGCAATGCTGAAATATCGTTAGGAACAAACTTGATTTAGCTGCGGTGCTTTCGAAAGCCATAAAAAAAAACTAGTGACGGAAAATTGCAATAGAAAAAGACTTCGTCTCATCTGCTACGTATCTACTGTACGTACTCGTACAGTAGATACCCTTGCCGTTTCTAAAATAAAGAAACTGTTCAGTCTCCAAAAAGTTGGCGTGATGAAAAATATACTTTTTACATTCTTCTGCAAGGTGCCACCCGCCTTATAACTAAAAAACATGACTTTTTTCAAACCAAGCCCAAAGCGGTATCCTAAAATGTTTAAAAATTTCTTAATCTAAATCTTAAACCTACCTTCTTTGTTTTATCAATTTTTTTGATTTCTTATAGATATATTAAAAAAGCATTATTTTTAGCTAAAACTGGTTAAAAAGTGGTCGCGGTTTTGTAGTAGCCTTTAAAAATTCAACGGAATTTTTTTCTATTTCTTAAACTATTTAAGTCCAATGGAATACGCTTAGCTAACGAATTTCAGCGCTCTAGCCTAAAATAATTTGTGGCCTAAATAGGGTTTCGGGCTTTGGCAAAATCAAAAGGAGGACACTGGATTTTCTAATTATTATTAGATTATTCCATTATTACAGAAATGGAAAAAGGACCTCTTATGGTATCACACCGTAGTCCGCCCGTTCGTCCGCACCTGTAACTTCTGAATGGTGTGTCGCAGAAAGATAAAATTAAGTACACTTATAAAGTCCGTGAAAAAAATAAGAACCCCACAAGAGCAAATTTTTCTTAAACATACATAACGGTTTAATAACAGTTTGAATTTTGATGGTAGAATAGACGAAAAATGTTTTGGCTCATATCTTGGATAGTGTTGGCGTCAGAAGAAAATTGAAAAATACACTAAACAAATATCGATTTTTCGTAAGTTCAAATTTAAATAAAAAATATTGAAAAGTATTGAAAAATATGTGTCCGGTTTTTAACGTGTTTATGGTCATAACTTTTTATTTAAAAAAAATCGTGAAAAAGTATGTGTCCCCACCACTATCTCCGATGCAATAAGTCCAAATGATTTCAAAAAAGTCATACAAATCAAAAATTATATGTTTTTTTTCGGGAAAACTCTAGAAATTTTTCGAATACTTAGCAGATTCTGAGTTTTAACTCGAAAACTTATAAAACATTTCAAAAAATATTTTTTAAATTTTTTTTTTTCTGGTCTTAACGGTAGTACTTAGCGATAATAATGAAATTTGGTTTGTATATAAACGTATGAAGAGAAATTTAAAGATTTTTCAAAAATAACATTCCTAACTTAAAATTTTGAGAAAGGGTTTGAAAAACAGATTAAAACTCGTATTTATAACTGATAACTAAAAAACCTGCGCCCAGAGTATTGGAAAAATTATCGTGACTAGAGCAAAATATTTGAGAATCAAAACAAATATATAACGGTATTCAAAAAAAGCTTCTGAATAATCGGTTGGATTTTAAGTTTTTATTTAAAAAAAGCAGAAAAATACCAGAAAAAAACCGCAGTTTTTTTTAACAAAAAAACTAGTGAGAAAGTGCAACAGTGCCTATGTAAAAACGTCTGTCCGTCTGCGATGGATTGTTAATTACCCTACCTAAAAAGGAAACTGCCACGCCTCTTAAAAGTGGGCGGGATGTAAAAATATACATGTTGAATGCGTTATGCTAGGCGCTTGCATTAATTTTGGACTAAAACCCCGCATTTTAAACTAAAAAATCACTTTTTAAGGCCACGCCCAAAAAAAGTGGGTGAGGGCATATACTTTATATAAAGAGTCCGCCATCTAATGTTTTTTTCAACTAGTGCTTTTTTCGTGAATGGTAACCTTAGCTCATGCCTGATTTGACAAAAAATTAGTTTTTGTTCCGCTGATTTAGAGAAGATGCCGATTTTGCAAAAAAAAATCATCTTTTCAGATTAAGCTCATTTTGATCTTGGCGGGTATGTAAACAAGCAAAATTGTCGCATTTGGGGCACAGAAAACCCACACGCATACATTGAAAAGCCGATACACCCAAAACGAGTCACTGTTTGGTGCGGATTTCGGTCCAGAGGCATAATTGGCCCATTTGTCTTCGAAAATGAGCAAGGAGTGGACAGTCAATGGCGATCGTTATGGGGCCATGCCGAACGATTTTTTGTTCACAAAAGTTAAAGAGGAGGATATTGGCAACATTTAATTTCAACAGGACGGCGCTACGTGCCACACAGCCGAAGCTATACTCGATATTTTGCGCCCTGTTTTTGAAGATCGCATTATCAGCCGCAGAGCTGATGTCGTTTGGCCACCTCGGAGCTGCGATTTGACACCGTTGGACTATTATTTGTGGGGTGCCGTAAAAGATAAGTATTACGCCGACAAGCCAGAGACTATTGACGCTTTAAACGACAATATTCGTGAAGTCATTGGCGAAATACAGCTGCACACAATCGATAATGTGCTTAAAAATTGGACCGATCGTGTAGGCTACTGCATGGCCAGCCGAGGCAGCCATTTGAATGAAATTATTTCCCATTATTAACCGAAAGGATTGTTCTTTCAAATAAAAAAAGAAATTTGAGAAAATATTCAGTAGATTTTTTTTATAGCATTTAAAAAAAAAAAAGTTAATTGGCGGACCCTTTACAAAAAAGTTAAAAAATTCTAATATCTACAACTTCTGTCATATAATTTTTAGTCAAATTTCAACAATCATTTTAAGCTTAAGCAAATGGCAGGAGGTCACGCTACTGAGTTTCGACACCGGAGTGTCCATAAGCTCTATAGGACCACTGTCCGAATTCCCTTTGACGGGCAGCTGTTTTAGTCCTTAGACATACCCTGTTTTTTCCATGCAGTCCGCCCCTAAAACTTGGGTGAGGTTAGAGAGATGACACTTTCCTTCCACTTATCAACTGCGCCGTAAGTTAAGACTTAAAACCGCTGTCTTCATTAAGTGTCTCCACCTGCAGCCAGAGCCTAGAGCGGAACGAAGCTGTGGGCTTTTTGACAAGACAAGGCACAGCAGAGACCTTTATGGGAACTGGACCTAACTGTGGAATAGGAAAACACACTCTTAGGGAAGAATGCATAAAACCGGAGGAGATGATCCAAGCTAAGTCCTAGGTAAGCATCAGCCGCAGTTAAAGTAACCTTTGCGTATCCTTACAGCATTCCGAACGGGACGTTGTTAACTCATGGAACACTTAAGATATTTGTGTAACAGAGGAACCCCTCTGCAGATTTTGCGATGAGATTTATGAGACTCCGGACCATATTCTTTAATCCTGTGGGGCTTTGAAGTATAAAAGTATAAAATGTTTGGTCAGGTACCAGACAGAGATATACCCACCTTAGACCCACTTCTCATTCTCCGATTCCTATATGCGATACTGGAATAAAGAAATTCCTCTAAAATGAGTTTTCTAAGCCAAGGCAAAACATGAGCAAATACCATCGCTTAGTAGGGGGCACAATAGGCCGCTACTGACAAAAAGTATAGAAATTACGAGATCTATATAAATTTCTATTTGAAAAAAATATTGAAAAATTGCAATTTAATTAATGACCTTTGAAGTGATTATGAAAAACGTCAAAATCCACATGGGTGGATTTTTAAAATTGGATACCTAGCTGATCATTGGTGAAAATTTTGACTTTTAGCACTTATCATTTGGGGCACATAGGTATGGGCGGACAAATTTGACTCACTAGACTCTCAATTTGGTCCTGACCATATGGATTATTAATACTCCTTTTTATTCTATAACGAGGCACAACTACTATGTCTTCTAAATTCCAGATGATTTTTGTTCTGTCAATTATCTTTAAACCACTTTCTAGTCAGTAGTTTGCCAAGTGCACATCCAAGCAGGGAACATAAAAAAGAACTCGATGCTAAAAAAGAATATTAAGAAACACCCGAGCGCGCGTTCGGCTCAATCTGTTTCTGCACCGCTTTTCAACTAAGCGCTTTTATTGTTTGTATTTTTATGCAGGTTCAGCGTATAACTTGTAAACACTTAACGTACCCATTTATACCGATATATACCTAAGTGTATGCATTTCAGCGACTATATCTGCATAATGCGATCTCGGAATCGTAGGAGTTTCATATTTCATTGCTTCTTTCGATACATCCAGCGTACTAGCAATCGGTTTAAATTAAATCCATTTGTTACTATTAGTACTGGGCAACGTATGCATATCTCGTTCCCAAAGTTGTTAAATCTCGCACACACGTAATCTCTTCAATTAGTTTGACACAGCGGATCGCAGCAGATAGCTTGTCATTATCTCCAGCGCGGATATCTAATCTATGTTTAAATAAAAACATATTTCCACCAGTGAAGAGGATGCAGTCTTTTTTGTTTGCGCTGCACGAGCTACGGTCATAAAAGTCTGTATGCAATCCATCATCAAAAATTAACAAAAAAAAACTCATTTAAAAAACCAGAGAAAATAAATGTTAAGAAGAGTTACCAGAGCTTAGACGTTGTATTTTATGAGCCCACGAAAAAAAAAATATTAAAAACCTGGAGTTAATCGTTTGTATTCAACGTTCTGCGGTGGGAAGTCGAATCTTAAAACCGGAGGGAAGTAGTATTGTCAAAATGTCTTATTATTACCACGGACGATCGTAAACAAACCCGTAAGATATGGCCAATTTGTATGTGGGTGTCTCTTTGTTCTTCGTTTGCATTCACTTCTTCGCTTTATGGTAAGAATCTGAATGTTAAAGCGGAGCTCTTAGCACACATTGCAGGTCGTAAATAAATAAGTACAATAAAGCAAAAAACTGTCTTAACGCAGCTTGGACGCATTTAAATGCACGGGTTCCGCTGTAAACGTCTGCTTTTTGCCATATGTTGAGACTTTACTCAATCATTACTGCGGGTTTTAATTTGTGAGAATTGCAAATTGTGGCGACATGATTGTCTGGAGTGTAAAATAAATCACTATCTGAAGCGTGCCAAATTGACTGATATAAAAAGCTATAAATACACCAATCTTAAATTAGGAGGGGGTAAAAGTTGGTTTCGCATCTGAGTATTGAAGTGGACGCCTTCAATGATTGCCATAATTTTTCTTCTTTTTTTTAGCTCGTTCAATAACATGAGAAATTAGATATTTATTGAGACATCTTTAGCAAATATTCTAACCCTTTTCCAAGATAGTGGATTGATAAAGAAAAATTTAAGCATTGGTCCGCACTTGCATAGTGTTGAATTTCTTATAACGGTAATTAATTTTCGTGGATAATTTGGCATATAGTGAAGTGACCCGTGAAAAATCTACTACAGAGCCGGATACATATCTTCAAACGAAAAGACGTTTGGTCTTTTTTCGTGTAAAATTTTGAATTTGAAACAAAACTAAAGCAGGCTTTTAATTGTGTGTTAAGGTGCGCGTCCACTTGAGAGTGAAACTTCTGCTTGCAACTCTTAGGCTAATCTGGAAAGTCCTGAGAGTACTCAAAAGGGCGATTTTCTACCCTCAACTTGAAAGTACGTGACCCTCGAGATTGGCCTGAGAGCTACTTGCAGTAATTTTACTCTCATGTGGACACGCGCCTTTATAATTTAGTGTTTAGCGAGTATGTACCTCCTAGAAATATTAAGCCGAGTACCTCATATGCATTTGAAGTGAACGAATAGATCGTGTGGATGTGTAGTGTCAATTACTGTCATTAGTCACGGATAAAGTTTGGAAATAGCTAAAATGAGCCTAGATTTTGGTTAAAAGTAAAGCTTTGTTATTGGCTGTAGAAAAGGCTCAAAAAAAATATTTCCCAAAAAATAGCCACGCTCACTTTTTATTAAATTTAAACATAAAATTACGTTTTTAAATAATTTTATATGAAAACGGAAAAATATTATGGTACAAATGTTATAAGTATTTGCCAAGCTTTTTGCATGCATAATCTATGTTTCCGCCAACTTTTGTTAGCAAAGCCTTAATTTAAAAATAATAAATTTTTTTTAATTAAAAATCCAAGTTTTCTGCCGAAAATCTATAAAAATTACACTATACAAAGCATATAAAAGCACATTCATTCCGTCCACTTTTAGAAGGCGGGGTCGTTTTGTACACGATCCATGTTAGATTAATTTTAATGCAATTTATATTGATTATTTCACTGTTTGTAACACAGTAATCATCGCAACACACAATAATCATCGTAGATCTCTGAGATCTTTTAGAGATATGATCGAGACCGACATGAGCCATTAAGCCATGTCCGCCCGTCTGTATGTGTTAAGGTTTTAGGTATTTAAAATCAAGCTAGAGAGCTGAAACTTGATGCACGGCTTGGTTCGTCTGTTGCACAGACAAAGTGTGAAAATTGGATCAATCCGTAAACGGTCACGCCCCCTACTTGCTTCAATGCGAGACCTCTATTTAAAATTTTCCTTCAAAATACCTTTTGGTCAAGTAAGAGAAGGCGGAGGAGCTCAAATTTTGGTACTGAGCAATATTGGACCGCCCACAATATCGACCATGCCCACTTTTAATATATTAGATATTTAAAAACCCGATTTCTCGGAAAGTTGACTCCAAATCGAAAAAAAAAATTAAAAGACAAACATTAAAGATATTTCTATTTGCTAAGTTTGCTTTATACAAAGTTTTGAGCTCCGCCCACTTTTAAGGGGCGTTTTTAGGAAAAAACGTTTTTTTTTTCTGAAATAATTTTTGCTTTTACCGTATTTTCTCATGATTCTAACAAAATTACAATTAATTGATTTTAGTTTTTAGCCCATGTCCATTTTTGGGAGTGTGGCCTATACAAATAATATTCGAATTCGGGCCAAAAAGTATTAAGATTTGGTTTAAAGTGGTATATAGGGTCGGGTATATAGAAGTTTGTCACTGACGAACTCTTGCACTTATTCACTTGTCAATATTAAATTTAATTTTGTCTGGATTTGCCATAGGGCCGTTCGCCAACATAAGCAACGATACGGTAAGCTTTTTAATTAGGTTATCATATTGCTGATCATAAATTGGCTGTAATTTTTTAAGAGAATGTCTTACCATATCAACGCGTTGAGTATAAGTCAGCAGTGTTGAACAACATAGTGCAAATGACTAAAATGAAAACTCGTAGCTATTCAGCGGCGAGGCCATTTTGGAATCTATCTAGATTGGAACAAAAATTTTGTCGAATTTGAGACTCACATCACAATTCACACAAAGCCCACTAAATTGCGGGTCGTTGAAGATATTAAGCCAGCAGCGGTACCATCGGACGATTCTTCTTCGAGAATTAGCTTGATAGTCGGTTGATTATTACCAATTTCTTTTGGCCCGAATCGGGTTGCGCAGACACCGCTAATATGGGGTATCAACAGGACGACGGTATGTGCGGTCTATGCCGCGATAGACATTTTCCGGGAATAATTTCCGAACGTGCTTATCTCACGGGGAGGCGGCGACGTAAATTAGCCACCGAGATCGAGCAATTTGAAACCGTCTGACTTCTTGTGGGATTTTATTAAATCGCAGATCATAATATTCCCCAATCTACTGCTGCCTAAAAGCCAACATTACAAATGACAATAGTCAAAGTCAGACTTATTTATGCGGCTGAGTTATGAAAATTTTGTTGTGTGCGCTTTTGCGTGCAACCCAGCTAACTCGCAACGAACACCAATGGTCAAAACGCCAAAATAGGCATCAGCTATAACTTTGAGCTACTTTAGGTCTTCCGCTTCGGTACCGCTGTTAGATCTGTTAACGGCATCTCTTCAGATATCAAGCGAATAATAATAAGGCAGTTTAATAGAGATCCTACCATCGTCACCTGAAAAAAGGAGTCGTTCTTTGTCACGGTCCCCACCTCCGCGACGGTCTGACAAGCCTTCCGAGAGTATCATTTGTTGTGAAAAACTTCTCAAAGTGCGTTCGAATTCGGCAAAAAATTTTAGGACCTTTGTATGTGATGAAAGTAACACACACAGCATAAATTGTTGGGAAGTTGGCCCAGGTTCACCTCGAGCTACTGCTCCACTCTATTTATTTATTTATAATAGAGATCGGACATTCAAGGCACATGTTACTCGAGGCTGAGGTTCACCCTAAACAGTTGCGCCTGGTAAAGAACAAGAAGAATACTGTTTTTATACCCCATCCCATAGGATAGGAGGTATATTAAGTTTGTCACATAGTTTGTAACACGGTGAAATAATAATGGTATACCTCAAGACCTTAAGGGCATATGATCGAGAACGAATTCTGAATCGAATGATCCATGTCCGTCCGTCCGTCTGTATGTCACATGTTTTTAGGCCTAAAATTTTGAGCTACGGTGCTGAAACTTCGTACGTAAGGTCCACGTCGTGCGAAGCAGTACAAGTGTAAAAATTTTTGAAATCCGCCGAAAGACACGCCCACAATCGGTCTAAATGTGCAACTACCTCCAGAGTTTTCAAAACTGTAAGACGTTCTAAAAGGCTGAAATTTGACACTTAGCATCTCCTTATGAATGTTAGACACAAAAAAGACCAATTTAATTGGTAAACTTCCTCCTGTGGGCATCTATTTTAAGGGTAAAGCTTCAAATGCAGTTTACTTAATATTTTTGCTCGAAATTGAAAAAAATTTGCTTAATATTTTATGTAGAAAACGTTTAGTTCTAAATTTTGTTCATACAAGACTTTGAGCCGCGCCCATATTTGGAGGCAGAATTGAAGAAAAACCCAAAATTTTCCAGAAAAACTAAAATTCGACTGGCCTTGGGCCTAATTTAGGAAAGCGAAATTTAGGTAAACGAGACTTCAGTTCAGATTTCATTCATATAAAATTTTAGCCACGCCCCCTTTTAGGGGTCGATTTTTCAAAAATATTGAATTTGAACCAAAAAATTGCATTTTTACGTACATTCAAGTGTAACTTGGAAATATCTGTGGAAGTATCTTATAATTAATAGTTTGTAATTAGGGGCGGTCGGACCACGCCCCTTTTCGAAGTTTGCATTACTTATAAAATGTCAAACAATAACTTTGCCATCAGCATTTTACAATGTGGGATAGGATGGGGTATTCAACGGTCCGTTTTACGGACTGTAACTTCTGCGTACACACTGTAGCATTTACTCACTGGTTGGTATTCAATATAACAAAAAATATTTTTCTTGTTTTCAGGTCTACGGGTAATTGTTTTCATCGTCTTTACTAATATGAAAATCCTTACAAAAGCAAATGGAAGCAGGTAAGCACTTTTTTGCAGTTCATTAGAGGAGTACTTATCTTCTCATTAGTTTCCTTGTGATATTATAGAGTTATTTGGTTTGCCATGAAAATTAATAAAAAAATTATTAGTAGATACCTAAAGTATTTTTTTGGAATTAAAAGCAATCAACTTAGTAAAAAAAATCTTTTTGAATTTCGGAACATAACGGCGACCACCAATCTCGATCAATTCTAAATTTAAACACTTTTTTTCCTCTATAACTTTAATTTGCAATAACCATTCATCCACTTAATTTAATATAACAAACTTAAACTAATATAACAACTTATATACGAGTAAAACTATTGCTTAACATGACGACGTGTTCTCCTCAGCCAAACGTTCGATTTCGTCCAGAATCGCATCGAGCTCCTCCTCATCCACCACCGGATAACATGTGAATATCATTCGGATGAAATTTCCTATACCCCTGTACGTAAGTGGGGAATAACCCACCATAAGGGTACCACTCCTTATCATCCTCTCCTTGATTTTTGGCGCCACCTGTCGTTTATCATAAATCAAAAGACACCATCAACATGTCAACATACCAATTTGGTTTTTTAATTACCGTATACAACTTGGCTGTCCACTCATTGGTTTCCACTTGTCCCCTCATTGCTTTCGGTATGTACCAGAAGCATACGTTCGTGTATGAAAACGAAGGCTGAACGAGGCGGTAACCCTGCCTCTGCTGTAGCTTTTGGACGAGTACTTTTGCCATCTTGATGGCGTGATCCACTAGGCTTCCGAGGCCGTTAATACCTCGTGCTTTGAGCATTAACCAGAACTTGAACGCATCAATCTTGCGACCGCATTGAATACTTTTGTTGCCCGTGTCATAAGACACATCGTAGAATTTATCTTGTTGAAACAGGTACTTGACTTCGGTGCTGTTGCACTGGGACAGCAGTGTCGTCTCTTTAGTGAGAAACATTGCACACTGCAGAGGTGCACCCAGCGCCTTGTGCGGGTTCCAGGCTACCGAGTTGCTCCTCTCAACTCCATTCATTAAGTGACGATTCTCCTTTGAAATAAGAACCGATCCGCCGTGACAGGCCTTTAAGTAGTAAAACTGCATTTTTTAAGCTTCTTAAAAACACGAGAAAAATACCCACATCAACATGCAGCCAGAGTCCGTATCGCTCGCAAACATCAGCGATCTCATTTAAATTATCGAATGCACCCAAGACAGTTGTTCCAGCTGTAGAATTGACGAAGAACGGCACCTTGTCCTCGTGTTGTGTTTGTAAGATCTTCGCCTCCAGGTCCTTGGCAACCATTTGACCCACTGCGTTTGTTTTCACTGACACACAGTTGTCTGTTCCCAGGCCAATCCAATGGGCTGCCTTCTTGAAGCTGTAGTGCGACTCTTCCGAGGTGAACAGGACCAAGGGTTTCAATGCGAAAATTCCAGTGGCTTTGATGTCCGGGAATTTCTTGTATCTGGCCAAAACCAGGGCATACCTAAAGAGCAGAAAAGGAAAGTGTGTCAAAACGCTGACCCGATTCGTCAGCCCATTGAGTAAGAGACACTTAACAATGCCTTCATTAAGCGACGGTTTTGCCATTTTTTTTAAGTTTACCAAAATTGTCTATGCCACAAAAAGACAGCCGAAAAAATGTGTAGAAAATTGCCATGCGTATCGGTATAGACAATCTTTATGGGGGGGATTTGATTTCTTCATTTACTTAAATAAGACGCACGAATTCGATGAGTTGCGCAGCCGTGAGAGGGGTTTGTTTGTTATCAATACTCTGAGGTATGCTTACATGTTTGAAATGGATCCTCCGGGAGCGAATATACCATCGCCATTAGCATAGCCACAAATGTCGCACATTTTCTTTATAACTTCCGTTTCGATGAGTGAAAAGACTGGAGCCACCTCGAATGTATACCTGTTGATTGAAAATTGAAAAAAAAGTGCCTTAGTATAGTGTTTAATGTGTGCGATCAATTTGCATTCTTTGAATGTGTATCATTGCAGACTTTGAGCGCAAACTGACAATCATGGCGGAAACTTACGCACTTGTGTTGAGTGCCTCAGTGATCCAGGAACCAATTAAACCGTATGGATCCATTTGGCCGAATAATTGATTGTGGAAACGATTGTGTGATGTCTTGACCGAGTATTGGATTATTGTCCGACACATGTCTAATATTTCGGTTTCGCTCAATGTTTTCTCATTGGGAATGGTGAGGTCTATCAGTTTCTGCGGATACAATTTTTTAAACAATACAATCAAAACAAATCAAATAGCAAATGAAAATAAGACAATGCAGATTTATTACTTAAGAGCCGTCCAACTACTTGTCTTAGGCATGCGTCCTGCTGCTTAAAAAGGGGTCTTATTGAATCATTACATATTTTTTTAATAAATATTTTTTTATAATAAAAATCAAGGCACCTCGGTCCTTATCATCATTGTCATTGCAGTTAAGGGACCACAAAAGTTTTAAGAACATTTGTCTTACTTTCACGACCTTTAAGACTCTGTCTGTGCTAAAAGTTTTTCCCAAATCATTTTAACATAGCATTACCTTTCTTAAAAACCCATCTCAACTAATCATGACCTATTCAGCACGCTACGAAAGTTGTTAACTTTCTCTTACTTCCCCCATTCGATGCCATTGATCCCCATGGATGATTATCACATTAGGGTACATCAATCTCCCCAACCTCCAATAATTCCATCAGAAGATAAGCCATAAAATGGGTCTTATTCTGTTCCAATTGTAACCTTTGCCAAAGTATTGCATCTTGCAGCACGACACGGTCTCTCTGATTCGAACTTTTTAGTGGTTCGTCTAAAAATGGAAAAAAATATGATATCACTTCGTTTTCCGTGCAGCTACGGGGGGTGACAATATGCATTCGCAGCGCCCCTCGAACCGAAAAGATGGCGCTTGTCGTAAAATGCGACAAAGGGATCTAAGCCACTGTAACACCTAAGTGAGCCTAGCGACACATTCAACATCTTAAACTTTGCCACAAGTGTGCATTATGTAAGTCCGTGGGTTGATATGACTGGGGGAAAAGGACGTTCAAACAAAAATTAGGACTATGCACGTGTCGAACAAAACAAGTCGTTTATGAAAAGGTACTCTACTAATGGAACTATCCCGCCAGGCATTGCTAATGGCTTACATGGTTGTGATCCTGAGACGAGCAGTAATGCGAGTTTCCGGGGGATAGCAAAATAATGTAACTGCCTAAACGCAAGCTCAGAGTCGCGAGTTGGAATGTTAGAAGCATGACTGGTCGTACCTATGAACTTGAAGAGATTATGGTAAGAAGGCGAGTGGATATCGTGTGTGTCCGAGTGACGAAATGGCGGAATACCGGAAATCGGACTCGTTTCTTGCATATAAAGAGAAAAGCTTACAAGATGTACTACTACGGAACCGAACAAGGTATAAACGGAATCGGTACCATCCTTGCGTCAGAGCTACTTGATGGCATCTTGAATATTTCAAAGCCAAGTGACCGGTTGATGTCTTTCAAGTTGGTGATGCATGGTGAGGTGTGGAACATCGTTAGTGCATATGCCCCCCCAAGTTGGGTGTGAGCAGAGGGAAAAATATGCGCTCTGTATAGATTTTCATAATCTCATCAAGGCGATCCCAAAGGAAGAGCTTTTGTTTGTAGGTGGAAACTTCAACAGACATGTCGAAAAATTTATGAAGACTGCCATGGTGCGGACTGGGGTATGGAACTAAAAACTCTTCTGGTGAAGGTATCCTAAACGTTTGCAAGGCATACGGCGTTATCGTGCTTAATATTATGTTCGTCAAGGAAAGTAGGCACCTGATCACTTACGTACAGCAGCAGTGGGAATGAGACCAATCTGGGTCTATCTGGACTATCATTTGGTTCACAGTTCCCTAGGTGTGAAGGAAGGTGTGAAAGGAATTTTAGGTGAGGCGACACAACACAACCCGCCTGCTGCTAACTGTCATTTTTATGGAACTGTCAAAAAAGAAAATTAAGCAAGCGAAGATATCTGCGAGAATGTACTGGTACGATTTAGATAAGGAAAAGGCGAAGCATTTTAAATATGGTGCAAAACTACCTCTATAACATCTTTACGAAGGTGTAAATGCCGAGCACAACACATGTGGAACGACCTACAGCGAATGTGCATAGAGTGGGCCAATCCACTCCTAGGAACTTCAAAAGGCCACTGCAAACAGATCAAAGAAACATGATGGTGGTCAGATGAGGTGAAGCTAGTGATCAGTGAAAAGAAAGCGGCATTCAAGGCATGGAAAAAGTGCTCCTCGAACAACGGGAATGAATGGCTTCGCCTGGTATTGGGATAAAGATACCTCAGCAGTCTCGCTAACAAGAAGTGCGCCCAAGTTCAAGCAAAGAGAATAGAGGGCCTGTATCAGGAATTGGAGGAAGTTTCTTCTTCCACTGCTGATACCCACCAGTCCACACAGGATCTTGGGACAAAGCACCTTGAATAAGGGGGCTAAAATCTTCAAAATTGACGCTCAGAGGAGGAGAAACGCCCAGGACATTCGTTCGCCAAAGTTCATCAAAAATGCTTAGGGGCAGCTTCTGCAGTATTGTGAGGGACCTTTAAATGAACATTATCCCAGGCAACACTTTCCATTAGAAACTACTCCTAATCAGGAAGAAGTACCAGACATCACAGTTGACGAGGTAGGAAAGGCGATTGAGTGCTCTAAAAAGCGGTTGGGCCAGATCAGGTACCCTCAGAGTTCTGAAAAATAAAATAGGAGACAGCGGGTCCAGATGGCTCACGACCTTAAACTCCAAACAAATAAGAGGCGATCCAGTGACTAATAAGTGGAGGGAAAGTTATCTTCTTTCTTTGCACATAGGAAAAGGTGATATACGCAGCTGTGACAATTACCGTTCTATCAAGCTGATGTCAGACACATTGAAGATCGCCGAGCGGGTTCTAGATGATGCCCTTAAAGATCTGCGTATGGTGCTGATTGATTTTGAAAAAGCTTTCGATAGACTTCCACGAAATCTGATAGGGGTAGCGCTAAGAAAACGAGAAGTTCCAGAAGCCTACGTGTGAATGATCATGGACATGTATGATGAGCAAAGACAAGAGTAAGATGTCCTTGCACTGATGAGTTCCCAATTAAAGTCGGTGTGCCCCAAGGAAGCGTCCTAAGTCCTTTGCTTCTCATTGTAGTCCTTGATTGTCTGCTTGAAGGAAAACCGACGGACCCGAAAGTACATCAGTTATTCTTCGCCGAGAATTAGGTCATCAAAGGTGAGGATCATACATCTCTGCAGCGAGCACTTTATATGGAAGGGTGTTTTGCAGATTCTGGGTGTTTTGCTCCATTCTGGAGACAAAGTACCATGTTCAAAGGAGAGATCCTACGAACCCTGTCAAAAAGGCAATGCCAATCAACATTCAAGCGAAAACGCGAAAGAAAGGAAGGCCTTAACATTCATGGATCACACAAATGCAACGACAACAGCATTTATTTGGCCTCATTCATCTGTCATTCATTTGTCGGAGGTTGCTACTATCCGATGGAGCACTCAGACACAACTACTGGTCCATTGTACTACAAAGCGGACACCTTACTTTAATGTTAAATACATTACCCGTCTTTCGAAGAAAAACGAGAAGGAGCTTCAGTGATGAAGAGCTTAGGTGTTCGGCACACACCACGTCAGCCCCAAAGATCCGCCACCTGATGCGAGCAAAGGCAGGACAACTACATATCAAATGTTCCGCTGTATCGTCGTCCACATGCAGGACAGGTGGTGGATTCGTTCAAGCCTAGCACATTTAAGTGCTTGGCGAAATCTTGGTGGCCCGTAAGGAAGGACGCCTACAAGAAGTCTGTAATCGATTCTCCTGAGAGATAGAAGAAAAGACGCTGACCCCTCGCAGATATCCGGGCGTAGTCGTTTAGTCTGTCTGCACCCATCGCAGCCACGCCAACGAGCCCTATGCTCACGAGAAACCCTAGTATCAATGGCAGACGTGACAACAGATACAGGCAGGCCTAAAGCAGGTTTGGCTCCTGAGATACCCTCTTCTGAGCCTAGTCTGGCAAGCTCATTAGAGATCTCATTCCAGGGATTGAAGGATTGATTTATTTGGCCTCAGTGACGAAGAGGTCCAAAACCGGGTGGCCTGCTGGTATATTCTGAAGTCAAATCTGCGTACCCAACAAGCGGTCCATAAGGAGTGCAGTAGAGTGGGTGGGTTATGATCCATCACTTAAGGTCATAACCTCGCGCCTAAAAGGAAAAACAGAAGAAGGAAGCTGAACAAAACATCGGAAAGGAATAAGCTGGTCCTAAGTATAAGTCGATAAAGGACAATGGGCAAAAATGCAGGGGTTTGGTCAAATTTCCACCACGATCGTTGCTGTAACTTTACTGACATTGTTTTTTTCTTGCTGTAATACATATCTAGTCAAAATTTCTCTATATTTGATAACCTTTTCACCCACAAAGGTCTCATTCGTGGTGGAAATATGGACCACTTTTGCCCATTTTTCTTTATCAATAGTGCTTAAGCTGCTCTAAAAACTGCTCGCTGGGTTGGTCTCAATTTTTTTAAAAATCTAGAATCTAAAAACATGATTCAACCCAAGCTTAACTCTGCATTGAAAACCCACCCAATAAGGTTATAAATGCTACAGTAAAAAATATAAGCATATTGTTTCGAGAGGTACTATTCCTCTTTGGTTTTAAATATGATTAGTGTAAGAACGAGGAAAAATATTCTGTTATGTTTAAGATCCTACATTTCCAAGTCGAAATTCTGTCCCTAAAAAATTCTTCCGATGTGGTTCGTTGACCCTTGTGCTAAGACTTTTATATGGCCTTGCAAACTTCGCTTTAAAAAGTCACTTTCGCATCTGGACTGATAGCACAGAAAATGCCTTTTCCACTTTGAACCAACTATATACGTTCAAGGGCTTGTTTCTGTCGATATAGACCAAAGTAATTGCTCCAGCTACCGCAACATGTCATTAATGGCACTTATCGCAAGCAACTCAAATTTAAAAGAGTTACTTAGTCGTTATGGCCGTTTAAGGCTGTGGCATGGCATTGCTTTAATTTTAATTTGCACTCCAATTTGCCATGCAAAAATGATTGACACATATTTTATGTTTTAAACGACGACGACGCGATGACTTGACGGAATCGTTACATGCACAAAACATATGTTTTGAAGGTGCAAAAGATCTATACCGCATACATTGTGTGTTAGTGAAGCCCCATTGAAACAACTCAAGGCAATACTTAAGCAAAACCTTGCCGAGGGCTGCTGTATCTGTATGCTTTGACTCAATCGAAAGTCAAAGAAGTCAAACAAATTGGTTAAGAGAAAAAAAACCAACATCATTCAAAAACGAGTTGTAAATACCGACAAGAATGGAACAAAGCTACTCGTGCTATAAGTGATAATTTTCACAAATCGAAGTCTACTTACTCATGTTTAAATATAAATCTTTTTCCGATTATAAAATCGTTAAAACGAGACTAGAGTACATCGTCTTATGCGTAATAAGGTCATTGATTTGGTGCACCCTATACCGATTAAATTGATGGCTTTGGCTTTTGCAAAACTAGACTGCGATAGAGCGACAGATTTTGATCTGCGATTATGTCAAACATCAGACGATGATGTCTAGTCTTCCGCGAGATACAAAAAAAAAACTCAACAGCGATTAATTTCAGACTGATTTGAGGGAGTATCGACACAGAAAAAAGAGACAATCACTGCCACTTGTAAAATTCACTTTTTTGCAGCTTACGTCTGAGGAGTGTTTTCTTTTGTGATTACTCACTTACCGCTTAAGGCGCGCAAAAACGATCCCAACCAAGAAAAACTCCATACAATAAGGCAGCACTTGAAAATTCCTACCACGGTATTGACCCACATTTCAAGTGCGGTTAGCAAAAATATGAGACCCAGTTTCTAACCCACCTTGAGCTCCGTGGGCTGTACGAATTCGACGATTTTCTCATTGTTGTTGGTCACAGTAAAGACGTTCGCCTTATCCAAGAGGCTGTATATGGCTTGCAAAGCCTTCCAATCGGCCGGTAAGTCGCGGCGTATCGACTGCACCGCAGGATTCATTGCACTCTTTATAATAATTCCAAATCACAAAACTCTATCACTATATATATTTCCACTAATCCGCGGCGTCCCGTTTTCACTTGTCGAGGACTCGGTGATGACTACTATCTACGAAACGATTCAGTCTCTTCCAGATGCAAAAGTGTACTGAAGTGATCTATGCAATCGGCTTAAAATCGCAACTTGGGTTTTGTAAATAACCGTGGGTGCTGTCGCTGTGAGTGCTGGTGTCGCTGCCTGCTTTCCCCGTCGTTATGGTGATAGCCTTATTTGTAACAGATGGATTTTTCATTTGTATTTTTCCAAGACAACCAGAATGTGCCAAAGAGATAAATGCAACAAAGCGACGGCGGCGCGGCGGCGCAAAGGGTTCTGACAGGAATATATAATCAATCGGTCAATTGTGTTCCTCATGTTACACATATATCGGCGGGTACGTTACGCTGTGATCTATAATTACGGTTTCGCGCCTCGGTATGGTAATCACGTTCTGGTAGATTTGGTTGAAATACATGCAATATAGTGAAGGAAGAAGAGTACCTACTTTTGTTCACCCGGATGATTGAGCAAAGTTGTTGTCTAATGTTTCATGGTCTGAACAGGTTAATATGGATTACAGTGGTTTTGGTGGCACCACATTTGAAAGGTATACCATGGACATTGTTAGACAGAGTGTAGCGTTAGGGAAGTGCAGTGTTGCCTGCCAATTTGTTGTGTATATGAAAATCTATTCTAAACTAATACCTGCAATGCTGACATAAAAATGTGCTTTACTTTTTAAATCGTTTTTTTCCAAAAGTGTTTTGACAAGACAAAAGACCGAAAAAGAGCTTGAAAAACTCCCTTATTATAAAGCTTACCTGGTTTTTGAGAAACCTAATTTTGGAGAATTCCCATCATTTTTTTGATCGCTATCTCCGGTGCTTTCTGTTGCATGATTGGAAGAACACCATCTTGACCGGAATATTTGTCCAGATTAAGGGACTGAATTGCCCACCGTAGTTTTTTTCGGTCAACTTATGACTTATCGCCTCCTCGAAGAGAGATATATGTGTGTACTCAGTTTCAATCGTTGATGTGGACCTAGGAAAGTGATTTTCCATCATGCCCCCAGCGCCTCTATAGGCTCCATAAATTTTCCGTAGGAATCAAGCATGGGAAACGCATGCTTCTTTTGATTGCATTTTGCGTAGCTATAGTATTTTTGGCTTGAATCATTTTTTGACTACCTAACAAGTACTTTAATTTGTTTTTCCAATCGCTGTACTCATTCCATGTACATTGACTGTCACTTTTAAAATGCTTCGCCTTATTGTAGAGTTTTCTTTCTATATTTAAACCTATGTTCTTATTGGGCCCTTTAGGAGTTCGATCGCACGTTTTTTGTCGAATGTTGCTACTATCCGATGGAGCACTCAGACGCAAGTACTAGTCCATTATACTACCAAGCAGACACTTTACTTTAATTTAGATAGGACTTCAGTGACGAAGAGCTTAGATGTTCGGCGCTCGCTTCTTCTTGCGTATTTGTTGAGCAGAAGAGGAGGCGGTGCCCGATGTAAGGGACTGGTTTGCTTCAGCTGGTGAGACTTCCACCGACCTGGCCCATTTCATAGACACCGCCGAAGAGTCAACCGGATTGCTTGCGCCTTAGGCAGTAAAGCTTCTTTGCGCCGTCAATTATCAGTCAGGTGCTTCCTTTCCCTGCGGCTAAGTTAGGCGCAATGCAGGGCCCGCCTCTTTCGGAGACCCTTCAACCATGAAAGTATCCCAAGTCTTCCCGTCAGCAGCGGTGCATTGAGTAGCAGCCTTAATCCTGCTCAATTGCTGACAGGGTCAAACAAAGATCCGCGAGAGTAGCTTGTTTAATTTTTTTTGCACAAATGAATATTGGGGCGCCATGCTGCGACCGCAGTATAGAGACTACGGGTTGATTTTGGCAATTGCCACTACCATCTGGAAGTAGAAAAATTGTACCTTCTCCAATTTATTTAAGATTTTGGATGGGATGGGGAATGGGTTTGGAAGGGGGATGATTTCGGGGTTTGAGGTTGAATCCCGAAAACAATCTAGGGTCCGCGGGGTCGTCGTTTCCGTCAACTCACCTGAGTGAAGCGCACTTGCTGCGTTAGCACCTTACTGAGGTCTCTTACGTCGCCCTATCGAAGTCATCAGAGCTATCGAATGTGGATTAGGTAATTAGGTGTGTATTCACCACCACATTATACTTAACGGAATCAGTCTTCCTGGGTTTCCCTTCCCTGCTGAAAACTACATTCCCTGCCTGAACTGTAGAATCACCTTGAAGCGTATCCCAGTAGTGGTTTGGCATCAATGCTTCATCAACTACTCTCCAATCGCTAATTTCTTCCGTATTTGAAACAAGGTTATTAACACCTCTTTCCTATTTTTTACCTTTACCACAAAATTAGGCGAATTTCCTCTGTTACAGATGTTGAGGTCGAAAAATATTATAAGATCATATAAAAACTCACCTCTTTTCAGACGCTATCGCCCCTGATTGCAAGTAATGAGCCTTAGCGTCGCAACCCAACACCAGCATCCGATCCTTTTTCACTGTCAAGTCTTTTAGTTTCTGCGAGATTCAGAGGCATAAAGGAGTAGGCCAAAGCCAGACTAAGTTGTTTGTCTGCCCTCGCTTTCTCATACTGCCGTTATTTCCTTTAGTTTTACTTTGATAAGGATGTACTTCCTGATCTTACCTTCTATCTTGGGCCTGCGCCCAGGGGTCTTGTTTTTCTTGAACTGTTCCAGGGCTTCTGCATCTGGTGATGTATTCTCCCAGACTGGCTCTCGCTGCATTACTGTGATGCAATTTTATCTCCTTGATCTTGAGAGGTTCAATCCCATCCCTGACGATTAACCTCTCCACGCTGCACCTTACCATATCATTTGATTTCTCTATAGTTATGGTGAGCAATCCCTTTTTAACGACAGTAGAAAATTAAAAACATCTTCACGTATCAGCTTTAGCTCTCAGCTTTAGCTCTTCACGTATTCTGTATGTGCAGAAGCCCCAAGAGCTTCTCTGGGTACGTGTAGAGAAACGAAAGAGATATCGATGCCGTCGGCAGATTGTACTTTTCCAACTCTGCTAAAGTTGTGCATCTTAGCTGATGTCCTCGGAGTTTAGAGACTGTGAGTGCCAGCCTGCTCACCGGTGAAATCGCTATCGTGAGTGAATCTTCTCTGAAACTTACTATCGATAGCCCGAAGTCCCACCTCGATTGCAAATTTTTAAAAGAAGTGCTTGCTTGAAAAAGTAGGAATGCTTTGTTCAAAACTTAAGTGGAGGCGAATTTTCTTTAACGACTGCGTGACTATTATAAAAAAAAAATTTATATTCAACAACATTCTTGTCAAAAAACAAAAGCTTTTGTATAAAAACAGCGATGTTCATGTCAGATGTTTAATGCGTCTTTAGGGATATGTGATCGTGAATGGGTGGAACGTTCATGTTCCAATATTTTACGCCCTCTGATTTATTTTGAACAAAGAAAGGATCAGCACCAATTAGCGAGCTTAGTGGAAGCACTATAGAATAAAAGTATGCTTTGTATATAGAATTTGAGCAATTCGAGGAAGAGAGTCGGTTTTGTCTCCGACTCTCTTCATCATTTTCATAAACGATCTCTTGTCTGCTACCACTGATCTAACTAACTCCTTTGCCGATGACAGCACTCTCAGTTTTACATATTCATTCTTGGTTCCTCGCCCCCTGTTCTTCGGACGTAGAACTGGAACGGCAGAGTATGTCTAACTCATTAAACTTCGACCTTAATAGCATTGTATCATAAAACTCCTTAAACTCCTCTTAACAACAAAAGATCCTTAAACTCCTCTTGACATAGGGATCTCTCCAGAAGAACAGAAGTTTAATGCTTCAAAAACTCAATGCTGTCCCCTGTCATTGAAGTAAAACCGTATCACCCAGCCATTATCCATGATTAGCACTTGCATCGCTGGAACCGAAAGGCCTTCCATCCTTGGTATGTGTGTCAATAAAAGCTTAAGTTGGAATGAACACATATTTGAGACTGCAAACAACGCCGCGAAATGCCTTGGTTTTTCAAGCGATGCAACGAATATTTTACCCCTTCTATATTTTATATAAAGCATGCATTCGCCCTGAGCTGGAATATAACTCTCATGTCTGAGCAGGTGCCTCAAAAACTGCACTTTACCTGTTGGGCAGGTTAAAACCTATTGGTGACAGAATTATAGAAAAGTCAATTGATAACTTGAACACTGACAAAATGTCTCTTGCCTGCCACTGTTTTATAGTTTTTATCATGAACAGTGTTCCAGGGAAATAGCCATCTGCATTCCTCCCCTCAAGATATTTAACCGTAACACTCGTCAATGATCGAATGCGCATCAGTTCACCCTCGAGCCCACTTTCGGATGCACAGTGAAGTTCATAGGTTCTTTTATAAGCCGTACGACGCGAATGTGGATGTCCTTCCACAATCGGTCTTTCCTATTCATTACAACTTAGAACTCTTCAAAACAAGAGTGCACCGGTACCTCTCCTCCTTTTCCTCTTCATCTGTTCCTTTCCACTCGTGAGTTGCCTTACATTATTCGCGAGTGAATAAAAAAAAAAAAAAACAAAAAAAAATAGAAAGCCGCAGAGACCATGAACAATTTGGTTCAGAGCAAGAACAATGTCTTAGGCCCAAAGGTTTTTAAATCCTTTTAATGTACCGTACCTCTGCGGTAAGAGTCACGGAAAATTTCCACTCTAGGTGCCCATCTTCTATTTGCTCTATTTTTTATTTTCCCTATTGTACTTTACCGCTTGTTTTTACATTGCATTTTTTTAAAGAAGTCCATCGAAACCGCTAAGCTTGCATCAGACCTTCAAGGTTTTCCCAGCTTTTATACATCGGGTCTTCATCGTTTTTTTTTTTTAAACGAAGTCTCGTCATTCTTTTTCAAAAGATCGCATCAAGCAGTTGCTAATAACGGTCTTTAGACAACTGGAAGCAACCGTCCCATGAATGGAAAGCAGCACTGTCTCACGCAGGGATTCCTTATGGGTTGGAAGCCCGCAAAGTAAAAAAGTAAGGCATACATCCGTTGAATTCAAGCCAAAGGGAAAATGCAACAGAGGGCGACAATGTCTTCGCTTGGACTGTAAAGTATAGATAAATATATTTTTCTTATCTGCCTCTTGAGATATTTTAACTTATCTACTACGTGCGTGGGTTTATGTAGAGCCCTAGAGATTCTACGTTTTAAGATTGTGCACCCTAATTAGTCTTAGGGGAACTCCCAATATACCAGTCTTATAAATCGAAGTAGATGTGATTACATCAAAAAATCGGCGTTGGGTGTTTGCTCTTTCACCAGTATTATTTTATTCTCGCGTAAATGTACAGAAGTACATATAAAGCACCTACACACTTCACCCACCATTCACCCGTGAAAACAACTCTATTTCTCCTATAACCTCCCTTTAGGCCCTCTTATTTCAATCACCTCTTTCAATTCACTCTTAAAGGCTAAAGAATCGCTCTCTACGTACCTATGTTCAAATAAAATTGAAAAAAAAAATGGAAGTTAATCTCACCATTTTTAATATAATGTTCTGTATGATAAAAAAAATATATAGGTACCTATCAATAAATCGAATAACATTACTTGCTCGACCCACAGGCCACAACTATTATTAAACCGAAAACTTTTACCAAATAGGCAGCTACACTTATCTTCAATGTATCAAAAATGAACCTTATCTACCTATACCCATAATTCTTCTCAAAAAATGTTACTATGCCTAACCACATCGCATCACACCACCCAATTTCCTGGTAAATGTCCGGATTTTTTTTTTTGTCCTGGAACAAACACGCGACCACAAAAAAAATCGCAAACTCTCAAAAAACCGACAAACAAATATGCCATTCAATAGCGCGAAACGACTCCACTTTATAACCTTGACCCGTAACTATTTACGACCGCTTTGACCTTGCGAAAGGGAAACATAAAATGAAGTAGGTAAACATTATACGCCAAAGGAACGAAAAAAAAACAATCGCAACAAGTTTTATAGCAACAACAAGGCGAAAGGGTAAAAGAGTTAATGCTGGCTTCCTTCCGAGATTGTCTTGGCAGGAAGATTGCGCTGCCGAAACTTGAGTTTGAAATACTACAACACAAAATCGCTTCGGGTTGAGGATAGGAATTTCTTTGAAATGAGATTCAACGAAACTCAAAAGAAAGTTCGATGCTCCACTTGGCAACTTAAAAACATAAAAGAAAAAGAATGACATGGTGATGTGATTACCTTCATTTTGTTGCTGTTGATATTATGTTACAGATAAATTTTAAAAAAGATTACCACTTAAATGCACATGGCTGATAAATTTTAGTCGTTAACTCATTGTCATTACCTTTATTTTGCTATAAAAGCGGATAAAAACGGATACATTTTAATAGATTGAAGGCTTGCCAAACTTTCAAGGTGTTCTGTCAGGTACTTTAATTAAAAATTTAAGTCCTGAACAGAAGAAGTCTGGCATAAAAACTATTTTTTAATGGCAAACCAGCCGGCTTGCCAAATTACATTTGGGACAGAAGCCTACAAAGGTGTCCTGTTAGATAGTTTCATTAAAATTTTATGTCAATTAAAGTTGAGGCGGACCATAGTAAAAAACATTTCTTTAAAGCAGACCAATATTTTTTAAATGATGGTATAAATTTCTCTCAATTTTGTAAATTTAACAAAAATGTCCTTATTACGTAGTAAGTTCGTTTTTATACCCTTCTCAGGGTATATTAAGTTTGATGTATAGTTTGTAACGCAGTGAAATAATCAGCATAGACCCCTAAGAACTTTTAGAGATATGAGGACAGGAAAATCGATTAAGCCATGTCCGTCCGTCCGTATGTAAAAAACTTTTTGGCCTTAAATATTAAGCTAAATTTGGTGAGTGAGCTGAAAGTCCAGACCTTCAGATCAAGTTTGAAAATAAGTTGAATCCGCCCACTACAGGATGTATGTGCGACCATCTCAAATTTTTCCCGACCCAGGGTATATTAATTTTAATGCATAGTTTGTAACAGAGTAAAATAATTATCGTAGACCCCTAAGACCTTTTAGAGATATGAACGATACCGACAATTGAATAGATTGAGCCATGTCCGTCCGTCTGTATGTGTGAAGGTTTTAGGTCTTCAAAATCTAGCTAGAGACGGAAAATCGGTACACGGCTTGCCTCTTCTGTTGCACAGGCGTCATCATCATTTTCGGTCAACGTTTATCCTTAGAAGGGTCGTGGAGCAAGGGCGGCTAAATGGTCCTTCCATCGTTCCCGATTCTCCGTTACCAACTCAAGAGACACAGGCGCGATCCCCAGACAGGTCTCGGAGATGTTCTTTACCTAATCCCACCACCTCTTTCTTGTCCTACCAGGTCGGCGACGCGCTCATATCTCGGCTAACATAACCTATTTAGGAAGTCGGGGGGCATGCGAACAACGTGTCCAAACCATCGAAGAATTGATCGTTCCACTCGGAGAAGTAGCTGCTCAACATTAAGATGCCACTCTGTCTCACTCTCACTGTCTCACCACACTGTTTCTCACTCTGTCCTGAAGGGTAAGGGTCTAATCATAGCTATCATTGGATTGCATTATTGAAAAATTTGTTTTCATGTTTTTAGACGTTTGGAAAACAATTTGGCTGTTATTGGTATCAAAATGAAGCTTATGAGTTGAAGAATTTTTTCCGTAACAAAAATACATAAATTGTGTCAAAACTTTTATGTAAACTCGCTTTTACTATTACACTGACAGAAATCGATTTCAAGTAACAACTGATAACGCCTGTAGCTGTTTGTTGGTACTGACAGAAATTTTCAATGATTGCTATGAATGACTTGTCAGAAAACCGAAGACATTGTTTCACTGATTCCAACGATGATAGCTATGATTAGACCCTAACACCAGCAACGCACCTCAGAAATCTCATTTCGGCAGCTTGTACCCGCGATCTAATTCTTTCGGTCATTACCCAAATCTCATGACGATAGATGAGGGTTGGAACGAACACTGAATTAAAAACTGAGATACTTGCTTTCACTCCAAGCTAGCTTTTCTGAGACCGGCTGGTGGAGTTCCTTTGCTATTTGTTTTTATAGTATGCTCGTGATCAAGGAGATATGATTACCCTTAAAATGCGAAAGAATTTGGGGATAAAAAAGAAAGAAGAAGAAAGTAATTCTCGATCCAACACAAACGGAGATCAGCAAAACAGGAAACCTCTGCACAGAAACACCAAAGCTTACCCCCGCAAGTGTTATGCCTTTATGGAGAAAAGCAATTGTATAACAAGCAGAATATTTTATTAAAACATCTGGCATGTATCTTTGTTTGGTTTGGTTTGGCATGGTTTGCACTCATACTTTGTTTTTAACGCGGTATATCCCAAAACCTTTAAAATTATGTATCTAATTGTTGTCCATTCTTTTTGCATATAGGAAGAGAAAAAGGTGTTTTGTATTCGGCCGAACCTAACCTGGCTAACAGACGCCGACCAGGAAGCCGCTCATTTTGAGGCAGACGCTTCTGGATTTTTCGTTTGTTACTGGTTTTAGTCCGCCCTAGATATTTTCTATACCGGTACCCACCATATCTGGTGAGCATTCCCCTATCCGCCACCTGGGGAGGCGCTCAATTGAGGACCAGCAACCCCAGAAGGCGAGCTATTGCTATTCTAGTTTGTGCCTTACGTATGCTATATTCGTTGCTATTCAACTCAGCTCTACGACTAAACGTTAGAATAGAGGGGCCTGTACGGTTAGTTGTCATTGTTATAATTTATTTAACAAAATATGTTAGCAAAAATAAAAATAAAAAGATGCTTGGTTGGACCTGGAACCAAACCCAGGACCTTCCAATCTTCGCTCATAGGTGCTAACATCTGCAGCACAGCCCAGTTCCATCTCAGGTGTCCAAATAGCCTACATGTTTTCTCTGCATAAATAATGTACATAAACCAACATGTATAAATTGTATATCAACCAACATGTATATAAATTATAGATAAATATCTACCTATATTTTTTTTATCTGCCTCTTAACATATTTTAACTTATCTGCTACGTGCGTTTATGTAGAGCCGTAGAGATTTTGCATTTTAAGATTGTGCACCCTAAGTAGTGTTAGGGGAACTCCCAATATACCAGTCTTATGGGTCGAAGTAGTGATTACATTACAAATTCGGCGTTGGGTGTTAACTCTTTCACCCGTTTAATTTTATTCTAGCGTTAAGATTTCCTAAGTTTTACCGTAGGTTCTTCCTTTTAAATGTTCAGAAGTATATATGAAGTACCTACATACCTTACCTACCATTCACCTGTGAAGACAACTCTGTCTCTCCTTTAACCTCCCCTTAGGCCCTCTTAGTGCAATCACCTCTTTCAATTCTCTGTTTAAGGCCAAGGAATCATTCTCTATGCAGGTACCTATGTTATAAACTGAAGAAAGGGAATTTAATCTCTTGTTCGATTTAAAAACTAATTCTAAAATAATGTTCTGTACTTTCTCGACCGAAAAGTACCGTAATTAAACCGAAATTTTTTGCCAATAGGCAGCTACACTTATCTTCAAATCATGTCAAAAATTAACCTTATCTACCTGGGTACCATATTTCTTTTAAAAAAAATGTATCTACATATTCCTAACCACTTCTCATCACACCACCCAGTTTCCTTGTAAATGTCCAGATATTTTTTTGTCCTGGAACAAACACGCGGTCACAAAAAAAAATTCGCAAACTCTCAAAAAAACCGACAAACAAATATGCCATTCAATAGCGCGAAACGACTCCACTTTATAACCTTGACCCGTAACTATTTACGACCGCTTTGACCTTGCGAAAGGGAAACATAAAATGAAGTAGGTAAACATTATATCTATACGCCAGAGGAACGAAAAAAAAAAACGATCGCAACAAGTTTTACAGCAACAACAGGCGAAAGGCTAAGAGAGTTAATGCTGGGGCTTCCTTGGAGATTGTCTTGGCAGGTAGATTGCGCTGCCGAAACTTGAGTTTGAGATACTACAACACAAAATCGCTTCGGGTTGAGAATAGGAATTTCTTTGAAATGAGATTCAACGAAACTCAAAAGAAAGTTCGATGCTCTACTTGGTAAGATACTTTGAAGTTTGAAAGCATATAAAACAAAAAGGAAGACATAGGGTGTGATGTGATGACCTTCAATTTTGTGTTACTGATTTTATGTTACACATAAAAACTAAGTTTTATAAGAGATTAGGCTTTAACTTAAATGCATATGGCTGATATATTTTAATAATTCATTAGCTTCATTTCGCGATAAAAACGGATCAATTTTAATAGATTAAAGTCATGCCAAAACTTCATTTAGGACAGCAGCCTAAAATGGTGTTCTGTCAGGTAGTTTCATTAAAATCTTATGTCAATAAGAGTTGAGGCAGAAGAAACATTTTTTTAGGCAGACCAATATTTTTTGAAACCTGGTATGATTTGCTTTCAATTTTGAGAATCTTGCAAAGGTGTTCTTATGACGTAGTATCGGTTAGGTTAGGTAAGGTTGCTAGCCTTCAAAGCCACCAGCTCGCATAAGCCTACGAGGGCCCTTAGCGTCACCCTTTGGGGACAACCTGTAAGGAATAAAAAACAACCGTCAAGTATGAAGACATACGCGGAGCGGTCCGTCGGCTTTTGTTGTAGGTTATGGTCATCTATATTGCACAGTTTGTGGAACATTCTATTTATTTATTAAAATTATTTCTGGATATATTTTACAGTCTGTAATAGACTTTTTTCATAGTGCTGTCTACTGTTCTTATATTGGGTTTCGTTACTCTAAAAAAGGCTGGCAGTTACGAAAATAGAGGGAAGGACATACTCTTTCTTGGCCTTTTTTAGGATCTTTATAATTTTAAACCCATAAAACAGAAATTATTTTAAATTACCGTTAGACTTTTTGATCTATTTTACAACCACCTGTGCTAACATTTGCCACTTTTCTCAAATTCTGTGGACATGGATTTCTGAGAAAACAGTAAGAATATGCTGTTTTTTATTTCGCTTGTTTGAATGGGCTTAAAAACTTAGGGTCGAAAACGGCAATTTTGAAACGTTTTTGAAGCAGTTCGCTTGCCTTTTAAACGTTACATACTTTAGCAAAATTTAAACAAGGTGGTCATAACCGTTAAGGAAATAGAGATCCTCAAAAAATAGTTTTCGAAAATGTTTTCACGTTTTTCAGTTAAATCTTCGAAGGTTTTGAATATTCGAAGCCTGTTACAGTTTTGTATAAAATTTAAGAAGATGGACTTTGCCCGGTGTTAATTTAAAAATTATACTTTATACCGTTTGGGGGACAGAGGGGGAGACATGCGTTCGTTTGACCTTTTTTTAATTTTCAAATCCATAAAACAAATATTTTGAAGTTTTTTCCAGTTCCCGTTAGACTTTTTTCCAATAGCACAACCACCAGCACTAGCCTTGGATGTTTTTTTTTTAATTCTATGGCCACCGGTTTATGCGTAAATGGTAAAAAAAGCTCCTTTTTATTTCGTTTTCTAAATATGCTTCTAAAAACTTCGGTTTAAAAGGGCAATATAAGAAAATTTTAACGCAGCCTTCCTTCTTTTTGCAAGCTTTGTACTTGAACCGAATTTGAAAAAGATCTGAATTTGAAAAGGACTTTAAAAGTTTGTTTTCGAAAATGCTTTTATATTTTTGAGTTAAATCTCAGAAGATTTTGAAATTTTAAAATTTCAAATCTTAAAATTTTGAATTATTTCTGATACGTGTGATTTTTTTCATAGAATTCCACCAAACAGCACCGGAGATAATGTCCATAAATGTCCAGATATTTTTTTGTCCTGGAACAAACACGCGGTCACAAAAAAAAATTCGCAAACTCTCAAAAAAACCGACAAACAAATATGCCATTCAATAGCGCGAAACGACTCCACTTTATAACCTTGACCCGTAACTATTTACGACCGCTTTGACCTTGCGAAAGGGAAACATAAAATGAAGTAGGTAAACATTATATCTATACGCCAGAGGAACGAAAAAAAAAAAACGATCGCAACAAGTTTTATAGCAACAACAGGCGAAAGGCTAAGAGAGTTAATGCTGGGGCTTCCTTGGAGGTTGTCTTGGCAGGTAGATTGCGCTGCCGAAACTTGAGTTTGAGATACTACAACACAAAATCGCTTCGGGTTGAGAATAGGAATTTCTTTGAAATGAGATTCATATTTATATTTTTGAGTTAAATCTCAGAAGACTTTGAAATTTTAAAATTTCAAATCTTAAAATTTTGAATTATTTCTGATACGTGTGATTTTTTTCATAGAATTCCACCAAACAGCACCGGAGATAAGGGGGACACACACGTTTTTTCATGCATTTTTGCGATTTTTTTTTCGAAAATGCGTCAAAACTGCAGTACTCAAACTTTTTTTTGAAAAATATGACCTAAGCACTTGGCTTACTTTGCTTTTTACGTGTGTTCAATATTGATTTTGAGCAATAAGCCGTTCAAAAGTTATGGCCTCCAAAACTCTAAAAACGTTATGCATTTTTGACTCTTTATTTCTTAAAAACGTTCTGACATTTTCGAAAAATTTTATTTTTTCATTAAAGCTTAGTATTTCTTAAACCCACGTTTCGTTTTTCTAGTCCTTGCCTACTAAACTTCTTAAAAAACGAAGAAAAACATTAAGTCCATTTTCACATGAAATTTCAAACTGTAATTAAACCAAATAACGGTGCCTAAACAAAATTGCCCTCTTTGGATTCTCGGACTATTTCCGCAGTTTATACGCACACCAAATTTTGCCTTTCTACGACTTACCGTTCAGAAGTTATAAAGCGATTGGACGGACGGACGGACAACGTAGTGATACCATAAGAGGTCCTTTTTCCATTTTTGGACGGACCGCTAAAAAATGTTAGTATATATATGATACTTAGTTAATTGAAGTATCCTGAGCTTCGGCAGAGGAGGTGTTTCACATCTTCTTCCGCTTCGGGATCATGACAGCCCCTGCAAATGTCGTTGGTGTTAATGAGGCCTGTTATTACTCTGGCCAGTGATGGCCTTTTGTGGTGGCTATGGCCAGTGATGGCCTCTTTAGCTATAAGCTTTTTTGACTTGTTGCTATGGTCTATGGATTTTCTACTTGTTACTTGGTCTATGGATGGCCATAACGCCTTTAAATGGCCACAACTCTACAGACTATTCCACCTATTTTGGGTTATATTTTGAATAGTTGTAGATATTTTGTCTGTTTCATAAGAGAGCGGAGAGTGAGCCCTTTTGTCCGCTGTAGTGATACATAGATGTGAGTCATGTTTCGCTAGCTCATCGGCCTTTTCATTTCCCATGAAGTCACTATGGCCTGGTACCCAAACAATGCGGACATTATTCCGTCTGCTTAGAGCCCTTAGTTCTGAGCGACAGAGTCCTACTACGAGAGATTTTTCTGTTGGTTTTGCCAGGGCCTTAATGGCTGCTTGGCTATCTACGTAAATGGAAATATCCTCCTGTGATTGTTCCAATACTCTGGCCTTTTCGGCGGCTTTAAGTATTGCCAGAATTTCTGCTTTGAAGATACTTCAGGAGCACAGTAGTCTTCTGCTTGTTAGGATACCGAGTTTCTCACAGCATACACCTGCTCCAGTACCCTCACTTGATTTAGAGCCATCTATGTAGATTGCTATCTCGGAGTGGATTACAACGTTATCCAGCCTCCAGTCTTCTCTGCTCGGAATGTGAATGGTGTAGTGTTGATTGAAGTCAAGATAAGGAGTTATGTGGCCTGTTGTACCTCCACAGCAACCCAGTGTGTGTATGAATGAACAGTGCCCTGTGGATGTTGTACTCCAGTTGCCTGTCCCTTGAAGTCTTATTGCGCTTTTTGCAGCGATTTCTTAAACAAACAGATCTATAGGCGTTAGGTTTAGAATTGTCTCTAACCCTAGGGTAGGACTGGATCTCAGAGCACCTGTGGTGACGAGACAAGCCATTCTTTGGGCCTTAGTTAAGACTTTTAGATTTTCCTGTTTGGTTATTGCTGGCTGACAGACAGCATCCATACGTGAGTATGGCTCTTACTATAGCTGTTTGTTATTCTAGGCTCTAGGGGAAGGGCCCAATTTTTTCCCGCAGATTCTGTTGGATGTATATAGGGCTGTATATGCTTTTTCAACTCTTTCTTCTATGTTAAGGTTCCAGCTGAGCTTACTGTGTAGGATTATACCCAGATATTAAGCGCTTTTAGATAATTGGAGACCTCCTGTTTGTAAAGAGGACAAGTTTTTGACGGGTTGACGCTAAGGCCGCATGATCTGGTCCACCGGCTGAGGCCGTTTAGTGCATTTTGCATTAAGTCAACAAGTGTTGGCAAGAATTTGCCACGTATACTATGAGCACAAGATCGTCAGCGTAAGCTATGGGCTTCACCGGTGAGTGGTTGAGCTTTGTAAGATATTGTTCATAACAAGAAGTCATATGAGAGGTGAGAGCATTTCATCTTGCGGGGTTCCTCTGCTGGTGGACATCCTTTTTATACTGTCACCTAGTTTAAATAATATTATTCGGTCTTTTAGCATTGTGACTATAAAGTCACAAACCCCTTTAATGGCTCCAGTATCTTAAAGCGCAGTTTCAATAGCTTCGGTTACATTGTTAAAGCCATCTTCTATATCAAGAAATGTGGCAAGGGTGTATTCTTTAACTTGCAGTGACGTTTCTTTATTAAGATCTACGTCGTGTAACGCTGTCTCTACCGACCTGCCTTTCAGGTAGGCGCGCTGGTTGGAGGACATGTTAATTGGATTAAGTTTGCTTCGTATGTGTATATCGAAGAGTTTCTGAAGAGTTTTTAGCAGAAAGGATGACAGACTTATAGGTCTGTAGTCTTTTGCCTGATTATGGCCGCTCTTACCAGCCTTAGGGATGAAGATTACATTATCTTCCCGCCATGCGCTTTGGGGAAGTATCCATGTATGAGACATCCACAGGAAATGTGTGTTAGCCTCGAGCTTATTAATGTTTTTGTCGTTTGCAGCATAATTGAAATTATGCCGTTAGGTCCAGCTGATTTATATGGTTCAATAGCCCATTCGACATTTCTCACACAGATAATGTTTTCATTGTTTCAACGTTCGTCGCTGGAGCGGATTGATTTGTTCGGATATTTTCGTTTTCCCCTAAATCAATCCAAAGCAGTTGGGAAAATGTGTACACAGTAGTATTTCCAGTGTTTCCGTGGTGGATTCTGTCCAGATTTCATTCATGTTTTTTGATAAAGCTTAATTAAGTCCTTTTAAGACATAATTTTCATTAGTCTTGCTGCACCATTAATGTTTTCCATGTAACTACAGACGTTCTTTTAGCCGTTCGAATTTCTTTCTTACATTTCTTTAGTCTAGCCTTGTAAGCCTCCCAGTCAATATCTGCGTTGGATCTTTTGTCTCTACTGCATTTTTGTTTGGCTATTTTTCTTAGCTCGTTTAGTCTAGAAGACCACCAATGGTTCTTAAGACCAGGTTTACTGCGACTAATGGGCCAAGTTCCTTTAAATGCTTTTATAAGAGTAGAGGTTATATCTTCTAAGCCCTTATCGATGTCGGTGACACTATTGAAAGGCTTTTAAAATTGTGGTTTCTAACCTTGTTGTAGAATATGACGTAGTATAAGTTCGTGTTTTTTTTTTGTGTTTTTAAAAATGCATAAAAAATTGAAATACACAAAAATTCACCAGCCTGCCATTTTTATTTTGTCCAAACATTACCGACATGTTTTGCTACCGTTTCCATCTATTTAAATAAAATGTACATAGGCGTTCTCTGACGTATTATCCAGTGCTATGAGAGCTCGCACTATTTCTCTCGCAAGTGTTATGCCTTTGCGGGCCAGACGAATGGTAGAGGGTAAGAGGGAAGCTCGAGTTTTTTAATCAAAAACGCTAGGCTTAATCGGTGGACTCTAACCTGTGCCACAAACGCCAACCAGGAAGCCGCTCATTCTGAAACAAGCGTTCCTGTATTTTTCTCTTGATGATTTTGATTCGCCGCTGATTATTTTCACCATATCTAGTGAGCGTACCCCTATCAATTGGGGACAGCTAACCCTAAAGGCTTCTTATACCACTTGGTTTCGAACTCAGGTTTCACTTAACTCAGGCCTCACTAGTTTGCCCTTCCCGAGCGTCCAAAAGTCCTGACTTAAGTGGTATTGGTCCTTGAAAAACTCTTCGTTTTATGTGTTTTGTTCATTCACTCTTTAAAAGTTAATCCCACGGATAAACTGATAAAGGAAGCTTATAGCTCTGGCTAAATAATAAAAAAGCTATGAGTCCTTTTTAAATCACTTTTCGGATCTCGCAGCCGGCTTACCCTGCAATTTTTTATATTCTTTATATTCTTGAGCAAAGTATGCGAATGCTCTTATCTTTTTGTCATTTCCTATCCTAAAGGCTTGGGAGTATATTAAGTTTGATTCATAATTTATGGCACACATAATTGTACACCCCCAAAACATTAAGCCCATTCGATCGAGACTGGATTGTAATTATCGAGACCGAAAATTTAGAAGATTGTTGCTTTCTTGTTCAAGCTATTCTGTCGAGTAAGGTGAAGGTATATATTAGCAGCCGATAAAGGAGCATTACCGAACTACTGATACAGGTCCTTGATTTTTTTTTACTTGAACTCACTTGAACCCACAAGTGAGTTTAGCATGATGAGCCATCCCTAGTGACGCCAGACTCAAATGATGGGAACCGAAATGTGAATTGAAAAAAAACATGTCCGCCGTCTAATTTTTTATACCCGACCCAGGGTATATTAAGTTTGATGTATAGTTGGGTGTATAGTTTGGTGTATAGAATGGGACCGACAGGAGAATCGATTAAGCCATGTCCGTCCGTCCGTATGTAAACAACTTTTAGGCCTTAAATTTTAAGGCAGAGAGCTGAAATTTTGCGGGTCGGTTGGAAGTCCAGTCCTTCAGATCAAGTTTGAAAATAAGCTGAATCCGCCCACAGACACGCCCACTACAGGCCTGTATGTGCGACCATCTCTAATTTAAAAAAATACATTTTGCAAATTTTAGCTATGTTACAATGGCGCTAGCGCATCCATTTTTGGTACGTAACATTGCATTGTAATTGTCTTTAAGGTATTTTTTATTGGCCACGCCCACTTTTTAAGGGATTTTAACTTAAAATAACTGTTTTTCAATAAATATATATGAAATTTGACAAAAAATTTTATGACAAAAGCTGTAGATATTAGCATTTTCTAACTTTTATGTATATATTGTATGTGCCTCCGCCCACTTTTGTGGGCGTGGCGTTAAAAAAGTGATTTTTTTAGTTAAAAAGGCGGAGTTTTATGCCGAAATGTATGCAACCACCTAGTATAAAGCATTCAACAGTTATATTTTTATGTCCCGCCCACTTTTTGGAGGCGTGGCAGTTTTCTTTTTGGTATGGTCGGGTATTTTGCAATCCGCCGTAGATGGATTGAAGCTTTTGCATACCCACTGTTGCACTTTCCCACTTGTTTTTTTTTTCGAATTTAGTTACTTGTACTTTCATTAATATAAATGGGAACAAGTTTACCGTATGTCCAAGTGCAATTTCTTTGTTGTTTTTATGCTTTTTAAATCTTATTAAGCGTGATTAAAAGTTGTCGGTCTCACTCAGTTTTAAAGTTATAGCTATAAAAAGCTTTCAATATTTCCATACAAACTGCCTCATCTTAGAATTTCCGCCTAAAAGTATGCAATAGAAATTTGATAAGTTGCTCTGTAAAAAATTACTTTTTGGACAGCAGTGTTTGGGTAGCCTGCTTCGCAGGTTAAAGGATATCACCTCTCTTTTTCGCAAAGTCTGGTAGCTGCCTGTGGTTATTTACGAGTATGTTAAAGTTGCACTCTTTTTGAACTTTTTGGCATTTAACTTCTAAACTAATTGAGGCCAACAATTTCCAATCCAATATTAGATAGAATAAAAATCCAATATATTCCACTTCGACCTACGGTTTCCTAATGCCTATAAATGAGTGTAATATAAAATTTAAAAGGCATAAGTTTACCGCAGGTCCAAGTGAATTTTTGTATTGGATTTATATTATATATGGATTTGGGTGTCCTGATTCCGAATATGCCATCAAAAATTGTCGGTCTCGATTAGTTTAGAAGTTATTTGCCAAAGAAGTTCAAAAAGAGTGCAACTTTAACATACCCGTAAATGGCCACAGGCGCCTGCCAGACAACTGGCACCTATCTTTAGCGGAGCGACGAAGTCGCGTGAGCGGCTAAACCCTGCGAAAAAGGGAGTTGAAATCCTTTAAACCCGCGAAGCGGGCCACTTGAACACTGTTGTCTCCAGAATCAAATTTATTTTACAGCGAATCTTGTCAGTTCAAAAAGAGTGCAACTTTAACATACCCGTAAATGGCCACAGGCGCCTGCCAGACAACTGGCACCTATCTTTAGCGGAGCGACGAAGTCGCGTGAGCGGCTAAACCCTGCGAAAAAGGGAGTTGAAATCCTTTAAACCCGCGAAGCGGGCCACTTGAACACTGTTGTCTCCAGAATCAAATTTATTTTACAGCGAATCTTGTCAGATTTCTATAGCATACTCTAAGGCACAAATTAAAAGTCTAAGATGAGTTACTTTGTATGAAAAAATTGAAACTTTGAATAGCTATAACTTTTAAACCAAATGAGACCGACAATTTTTAATAACATATTCGTATTCAGGACACTGAAATACATATATAAGCGTAAAAATAACAACTAAATTCCCTTGGACCTACGGTAAACTTGTTTCATTTAAAACGTGTCCAACAAAAAACCAAAAAAAAAATTGATAATTCTTAAGACGTAAGCGAACTTACTATGCATGTAGGTACCATAATAATATATGTAGATATATATATATATATGTAGCATAGAATGATTAGGTAGTTAGGTACCTACCCAACCCATTTAATTAATATTGATAAAACTGGGAGTGAGTGGTGGCGTACGTGAACTTCTTCAAGTCGCCCTGTAGTGAATTTACTGCAGCATGGACTGAAACCACGTTTGGAGAACGAACATAGTTAAAACTATCTAAAAGTTGGCATACCATTCAGGCGGTTGTGAAAATACTTAATCTTACTATCTTAAATGTAGGCAAAGTTTTTTTTTTCAAAGCGGAAAAGGAAATCGGTGTAAAACTTGGCCCAACGAACTATTTTATTTAAATATTGTTTTAAAAATTGTATGTTTTACAAATATACAAGCATAATAAATATGTAATTAATTTGGAGAGTTTATCCAATAAGACTTCAATTTAATTTTCAAAAGAAAAGTTGCACCAATTGGTTGACTGGTTTGATCCAGTTGATTGGTATTCTGATGATATAAAAATTTTAAAAAGAAAAAGACTAACGTTTTTTTCAATTTTTGTTTTTGAGTTTAAATATGTAATGGTTTACTTAAATCAAAAAACCAAGAATGAAAACATTAATTTAATATTTTGTTAATATTGGTAATAATAAAAATATTAATTAATGATATAAATATAAAATTAAATTACAACAATTTACAATTCTACAAACATTATAATAATGGCTAATTCTATGATCATTTCAAACGCTGCCAGGCGAACATCGTTAGGATACTATAAATATTATATATACTTATATTATTATATTAATATGGGCTTGAATATGACAATTGATTTTTAATAGCAACATTTTTTTTCACTTTTGTGGATTTATCGAAAAGGGAAAACTGAAACGAGGGCGATGACAAGACGATGACGAGAGTTTTCTGTGAAGCAAACTTTTGTCGATATCGTTCAAGTCAATCGTGTGGTCGACAATCGTCTCAATATTTACGCGATGAGGGCCCAGTTTCTTTTGAAAAAATTCTAATAACCTCATGTACAAGAGATTTAAAAAACATCTCATCTTTTATTTGAGGTATGAAAACTTAGATAGTTTTCAGTTTCATTAAACTTCAATTGTATTTAGAATTTCTCAGTTAAGAATCTTCTCAATAAGATAGGGGCGTGACATCCACCCCTTCTCAATAACATCGTATTTTTGTTTATATATTTTATCAGAAGTGGTATTCGCGTGTTGATTGCACGCTTTTCATATTAAAAATTTGGTTTATACTTAAAAACACCCCCAAAAGTGGGCGTGGCGAAAATTTATTCACTTGAGTTGATAGCTTACGCTTGGAAAGAAAAGCTATGACTAATGGGTGTTTACAAACAGACGCGTCAGCGTTTAACCTGAGCGGCAGCGAAAACTCGAGACTTAAAAAGGTCCGCGCGACTGTCTGCGAAGTGATAAACGTGGCATACATATTTGAAAAAATTGTCGACTTTATTACACACGTACGGTTTATTCTTTACAACAAGTATCATAGCTGCCAAAAAACAACGTCTATTTCTGCGTCTCACAATTTTCACAACTGTCGACCTCGGCGAGAGTTTTTCGTTTTTTTTTTCAAAGGGCCGGTGTGCGAGACAGCGATAACGCCCAAATTCTGAATAAACCCAAAAGTTGCCATTGATTGAAATTCATTTGACAATTTCATTTCTCTCTCGCGCCTGTTGTGATACAGCTATGAACGTCAAGGCTCTCTTTCTTAGTCATTTATACCAGCAGCTCCGAATCTAAGTGCTTGTGTAACACTTTTGTCTCTCTTCTGATCCTTACCAAGGGTAAATCTGAGCATACATAAATCCTTCACCAGAATTATGTTTAAGAATAACTTAAGGGACATCAAAATAGTAAAATACTTTTATTAATTTTTATTTTATAAATCTTGCTCAAATTGAGACCCTGATTTCTAAGACAGGTTCGCATTCTGGGAAGCAATTTAATTTTAGTAATTTTAGTGGAAAGATTTCTTTTAATTGAAAAAAAAAATAATATTAACAACTCGACAGCGGATTTTTACTAAAATTGAAATAGCATTACCGGAAAGGGGGCAGATTGGCATTTTTAATTGCAAAGGAGTCCCTTAAATTTTGTAAATGCCAATGAGGCGTTTATTATTATCCAATAAAAATAAACCAATAAAGTTTTGCACGCAAAGTCTGCTAACGTTCACTTGCAGGCACCACCTCAGTCCCGGAGCTACTGCGCCTTCCCTGCGGGGTGGATTCGAAAATGTTCCAGGCCTGAGCGTTAGTGTCCATCCGCTCTAAATGACCCTACCATCACAGTCATTGCATTCTGACTCTTCTTGATGGATCTGTCTTGCTGTACAGTACGTAAAGTTCCTTGTCATACTTTCTCCTCCACTCTTCGCCTATGCAGACGGTTTTAGGCCTACCAGGCGGGCGACGCGCTTGCATCTCGGCTATCTAATATTACCTTACTAGGAAGTCTATCGGGGGGCATGCGAATAACGTGTCCAAACCATCGAAGAATTGATCGTTGCACTCGGACAAGCAGCTGCTCAACACCAAGATTCCTACGAATACTGACGTTTCTTACTCTATCCCTAAGAGTAACACCAGCAACGCACCTCAGAAATCTCACTTCAGCAGCTTGTACCCGCGATCTAATTCTTTCAATCATTACCAAAATTTCATGACCATAAATGAGGGTTGAAACGAACACTGAATCAAAAACTGAGATCTTTGCTTTCACTCCCAGCTCCGCTTTCCGGATAACCGGCTGGCGCAGTTCTTTTACTATTGCTCCAGCTTGGCCAATCCTACAGGATAACTCAGTATCACTCCTTCTATCTTTCATGAAAAAGTCTTCGAGATTTTTAAACCTCTCTACCTGTTTCAATAGGACTCCATTAATGTGCAGAGTACACTGCACAGAAGTTCGGGAAACAATCATAACTTTGGATTTGCTCACGTTTACCTTCATCGCAGCTTCACCACATATGGCCGCAAACCTATCCAGTGCTCGCTGAAGTTCCTCCTTGGACGATGCCAGGATAGCTAAATCATCTACGAAAAGCAGATGGATTATCCTGACGCCAGCCATTTCGAAAGATTCCTCACCAAGACTGCGGTTCACCATATCCAGTCCATATATGATATGAAAAGGATTTTACGCCATTTATCCGAACACAGCTTCTGCAGTTTCCATACAAAGACTGAATGGCGCTCAGAAGAAGCCCACTCAGTGCATAGTCCTGAAAAACTCTCCAGAGTTTAACCCTAGGTACCCGGTCATAGGACTTTTCCAAATCTACAAAACACGCGTAGACCGGTTTGGCATATCTACGCGTGTTTCGTAGACTTCATGGTGCAAACCCAACTATGAAGAGAAAAAAGAAGAAACCTCGGATATATGCTGGCCTTGAACACCCAGGGTACCCATTGGAACTAGGCCTGAGGGGTCTCAGCATGCGAGCGCTTGGTGGTCGAAATGGTCCGCTCGGCATCCGACCGGGTTCAACGCGACGAAGTTACGAGAAGCCCGGCAATGTTCACGCTATCCATTACGGGGGCGGAGCAGGTCTCCATCAATCACCGGCATAATCAATTCGGAACAATAATTTTGTGATCACCCTACGCAGATTGAGCATTTTGTTTGATCACATTGACTGGCACTAAATTTGAAAATCAAAGATCACCTTGGTCCATTCCACGCCTGGTTAACCTCGATGGCTCGATCCATTGTAGCAAAGTTTAATTTTGCTCATGTTGCTACGATTGGAGAAATTGGGAATTTTTTAAGTATAGAGCTAGACGAAAAAACTTCTGTGTTAAAAGCAAAATATTCCCTTTGTTCCATGTGTTCCAAATGTTTCACAAAAAATCAGGATTCTCCCAACAAAAAAAAAATCAATTAAACGTTAAATGTCCCAAGTGTAAAAAAAATTTCTTGCCTCACCCAGTTTTTCCTTAATATGAAAGAGTTGTGTGTGCTCTAAGTGTGTAAGAGGAAATCCTACGACCTAAAATAGTTCAAACAGAGAACACACCAGAAAACCCCCGAATTTTATAAATATACTTCACCTACATACCACACGGAATTCATTTAAACGAAGATTAATAAGTTTCTCTTTGGGTGCAATGTCCTGTCGCCTTATATGAACGAGGATGACAATGGCTTCGCTGTGTCATTGTTTATTCGCGAATCGTCTTCGAATCTAAGTTTTTTTGTTTAGTAATTTCTGCAAGGTAGTTTTACTTCACTTTTGCATCTCACAATATAGTAGTATAGAGGTAAAGTAGTAAAACCTTTTGTATGCCGCGAAGCAGGAATAAGGTCATTGTACCCAAACTAGAGGTAAAGTAACCTTAAAACCAACATGTGGTAAATTCCTTTTTATGTCACCCCAATATCCTATCATATCGCGCGCCAGCTCAACTAACGTAACGAGATCTTCAAATAGAAGACTTCCTTATAACACACCATACCCATAGGATACCTAGCTAGCTACTAGACTTGCATCGGAATGGCATTGCACCCGTGAGTCGTTCGAATTTGTTGAAAATTATTTTTAGAATTTGACACTTTCTTCTATCTTCCCATCGTGTGTCGTGGCCGCCGTGGCAGGAATTCACTTTGTGTTTCATGATGCCAAGACGGCATCCCCACCAGTTAGGGGATGATGCCGCAGAAGTAGCATCTTCGCTCGGATTTGGAGGAGCTCTCTCACTCTCTGTACGCAGTTGCCGGTGATTTACTTGAGACTTAGTGCAATATCGGAGCACGTCGACTAAGGTTGTTACAATTTTTGTTTGTAGTGCCAGTGCAATTACCATAATTCTTGTGATATCAAAGTGAGAAAACAGAAGTCCAGGGATGTGATTTGAAAAAAAAACCCCTTTTACGAATGTGTGTCAATTGTTTTTTGAAACTTTAGTGAACCGTTAAAAAAAAGAGTTTGTTTGCAATTGAAACGTAAAACTGACGCTGACTTTTGGATAGAGCCCTAAAAAGGTAAATTAGTTTACGTGGTGAAAAAGTTCACTTCCCAAATGTTTAAACCCGTTATCGACAACTCTATTTGAAAGTGAATTTAATTGGAATCTGTTCCGCTCCTTTTTTGGCTATTACCTTGACATTATACTTAAACGACTAAATACCACTCTGCTTATCATTCGTTCGGGTTACCATCCAGAGTGCCTAATTCCCACAATGATCCACTTCCGCTCTTAAATCGCTTAAGTGTTGCGATAGAAGGAACATAAAAACTTAATAAAAACGTGCTTAAAACGAACTTTCAAGTGAAACCCTTTAGTATTCACCTCGAGAGTGGTGGTGTTGACTTTGACGCCGATTAGACAATTTAGACGGAATAAATTTCCCAAAAATCAATGACAGCTGAAGCTGTCTGTCTAACTACCGTAGCCAACTTAATTGTGTTTCACCCAACAACACCCATTCGAAAGTGATAAAATTTTATGTGTCGCAGCATCCCGATATCTATCAGCACTAATCAATTGAAAACGTCCCATTTAATGCGTGATGCCTATGCGATGAGGGTCATTGGACCAACTTTGGTCGTGAGTCACTTTACCTCTCGATGGCCATTACCCGGCGGTAAGTGCGAGTTCCGCTCAAAAGGACCCCTCATTCGGTGCATTACATAAACTATTTCCATATAACGTGCGTCTAAGATGAATTCGCTCTAAAAATAGTCAACTGTCTGAGGATGCATCACCGATCATCAGACATGGGGCACGCGTTCTCACTCTCACTATCGGGCGCGCGCGGAATCGTATATACACGAAAATAGTTGCGCCACGATACTAATACCAAATAAACAAAAAACTAGTTCAGTTTGCTGGGGATCCTTCGTTCGTGTCCTGTGTCGTGCCGTCGACGACTATACGTTCTATTTTCAAACTCCAGCATTTGTCTAAATAGAGGACTAATGCCGATGGGTGCGCTTTGAGTTTCCCCCATGGAGCTGGATATGAATTTTCCCGTGTACATTTTTCACTTGGTCCCGTTTCCCGCCATCCCGTCACAATATTAAAAATAGAATAATTTTCCTTTTGATGAAATATTATTCTCCAACTGATTGTGTTGTCTTTTTTTTTTTTTTTTGTGTTTTTGTGGCAATACGATGACTGGGGATAATGGAATCCCTATAGGATTCCTAATATCATGTACGCGTGCACATCCGAACTGCAGGCGCAATGCGTCCAAGGAAAGAGGAACAACAAAATTGAACACGAAAATATTCTACCTTAAAATATAAGACATTCGCGCGAGTATGAAGTAATTGGGAATAGGCGGTTGTTGGTACTGTTGGGGGTCTAAGACCAGTGACTTCCTCAACTGAATCTGGTGTGCACATGACGTGTGGAAAAATAGAATGTGTATACCATACATATAGACGACAGGGGATATTGAACTTGAAGATGTGAAATGTGGCGTTACTGAGATAGCTGTACAAAACATAAGCATAATATAAACATGAGTTTTGTAGAAGATAAGTACCTTTCAAATCAAGGACTTGGGTGCGCAGTGCGCACGCATTTTGTTCAAAGAAACCTTTTTCTTGAGGACATTGAACTTTGTGAGCGCTACGCTCCCCGCCTAATTTGTAGGAACAGATTTTAAAGTAATAGGACCGGTAAGTTGCCTAAGCCACTTTTTTTATGGAGTCTTAAACTTGGATGGGAGACATTGACCACCGTACTTGTCTGCTTATCATTGGGTTAGCTTCAAAAACTTACCGGTACAGTTTCTGTTGCTCGTAAAGATTGGGCCATTATTGTGAGGCATTTGCCGGCTTCGGTGCAATCTGAGGGACGGGCATGCTTCGAGAGGCTGAGCTAACCATGTCGGTTAAAAAAATACCTCGCTGGAGGTAAGGCTCAAAATCGAACCCGCAATTAAACCGTAAACCAAAATTAAGTAAGCTCTACACAATTTCCGTAGTACCTCCACTGTGAAACAAGTCTTATTTAAAAAAAAAAATATAGAAAAGTTTTTGAGAAATGAAGAGTTTAAAATGAATGACGTTGTTTGAAAAAGTGTTTTGAAGTTTTGAAGTTATAACTTTTGAACCGTTAAGTACACGAAGCTGATTTTGAACAAACGTATAAAGCAACAAAACCAAGTGCTTGGGTCATATTTTTCTGAAAAAGTTTTAATACTGCCGTTTTGACGAATCTTTGAAAAAAAATCGCTCCTTACGTCCGGTGTTATTACTTATTACTGTTCAAAATTCTTAAGGAAAACTATACGGAATTTTATATTTTCTAAAACTTCGGATATTCCTTTTTATTTCTTATATATAGAAATACATATATTTCTTTTAAGCTCTCAAAAACATAAAAGCATTTTCGAAGAAATATTTTAAGATCTTTAAGTATCTTAACGGCAACCGATTTTGTTCAGATTTCTGTTAAGTATAAAGCGTAAAAAACGAAATCAAACTGCGCTTAAAAGTTTTCAAAATAATTAAAAATAGAAATAAAAAAAGGAGCATGTTTTACCGTAGCGGGGTTGTGCTATCAGAATAAAGTATGTTTTTTTATATATATAACGGAAAAAGTCCCTCTTCTGAAATTTTATACACAACCAGCAAACTGCGAATATTCAAAAACTTCGAATATTTGACTCAAAAACGTAAAAATATTTTCGAAATCAATTTTATGAAGACTATCATGATTAAATTTGTCTGAAGTATGTAACGTGCCTTGTCTTTTGCCTTTTTTTACAAGGCAATTTAAGTGAAATAAGCGTTTGAAAACTGCCGTTTCCAACCTCAACAAGTCCATTTAAACAAACGAAATTCTACTGTTGAATGGTGTTTTTTCTAATTTTTTGTTTTTTAGTTTCAAATGTGGACACCCTTACCCACTCGTTTGACGGTAGAAAAACTAGCACTAACTTTGACTTTTCCGCTGGTTTTTGCAGCTGAACAAGCCGATTTAAACGCTTCTCTTAAGACTCTTTAACAGTTAGTACTCCCCGCTTAAGTCCTTAAATGTTTTTGCCATAATTTCTTTTGGTCTTTTAAGAACTCATAAACATCCGATTTGCCTAATCAAATTTCCCGGCTATTTGACGTACACTGTGACCCCCCTTTTCGAAAGTGTTAATTTTTGCAGTCTCCACTACATGTAATGGCTTTCCTCCACCCATATTCAAAAAAACTTTAATATTAATGTTAATGTTAAAACACAATCTTATATCACACTGGCAAATTTACAAAAATAAAGCTGTGGTTTGGTTTCCTCATACCACTTGAAGAACTATAGCGACCGAATTGCAACTGTCCCAATTCTATTGACCAACTTTTTTCAGTACCTACTGTTTAAAGATCATCAAATTAAAGTATGCGAAAAGATTGTTAAATATTTCGAAAGCTTAATATAACTTTTCTGGTGGGCCAATGAAGTAACCTTTTAAACTCTTTAACAATTTTTGCCGTAAAGAATTAGGTTCCAAACATAACCTCGGATTAATCGCCTCGATTATCTGGAGGATTTCTTTACAGGCATTGAGCTCAACGTGATTCAGATCCGCAGTGGAGTATAGTCTGTATGCTCCTGTGCCCTTTGAATATTTGTACAGAGCGCAGAAGAAAAAACCTTTGCCCGGAAGTCGGAACCATCGACAGACCTCCGGTTCGAGTTCACTAAACCTGCTTCACGATCCGCTGCGAGGGAGTGCGAAAGCGAGGGATTGTCTGCCTCGCCTGGGAGAGAATGTGCGAACTAGGAGCTGGGCGAATCACAGACGAAAACAATGAGGGAACACTTCCAGGCAGTACGGAAAGGTCTAGTAGTTTAAGGGACATTGGACGCTTTAACCGAAAAGGCTATACGTTCCAGACGATTTCGACGCCTAGGTATACGAGTACGGGTGGGTTACGAATACTAAGATCACAACACAAAAGCGGCGTCTTCTGCGGTCAAGAAACTCTGGGAAACTAATCTTAATATCTGCGGGCAATATGAACAAGCCCAATAAACAACCCCGCCCTTTAGGGCTGGTCTGCACAGTTCCGCCTTATAGCATGCCGATTCCAAGAATTGAAAGGTGGATGGATGCCACTGTGACAATAGTCACGGCTGTTGTGTCCATTTGGAACACAACAAAAATAAACCACTGTCAAAAGCTCAAAGCGTCCCTCTCTTGGAACCATCCGGATGTGTATGAAATTTTTAGGAGGTCCACATTGCTTAGATCTTCGAGCACATTGAAATGTAACTACCGAGGGTACGATGGGTGCCTAATGCTGTTTAGCGCTGGGCATTCACATATAGCATCAAGTGACGAACAGATTCCATTTCTTCAACGTCCATGCAACTTGTGTGATGATTGGTGTGCAGTATTCGTAGCCGCTTTGCGTGTGCTCCAACAATAGAATTCCCCGTAAGGATTTCCGTGACTACTCGGGTATTCCTGCGGGCTATTTCGATCAGAAACAGTGATCTATTTTTGTTTACCGCTCGCCATAGCCTTGTGTGTGTGTTCGTACCAAGTTCCGTCCAGCGTAGGTTAGTTCTACTCAAGGATTCTGTTTCTATCTTACCTGCTATTGAACCTAGCGAAGTTCTTGTATATTTGAGGGCTAGAGATGCATTCATCGCTGACATGCGCAAGCTTATCCGCTTCTTCGTTTCGTTCTATTTGGTCTTGAATTTTATGGCATATGGCATTGAGGTACTCCACTAAGTTTTCACAAAGGTGGGTGCTTAAGATCTAGAGAACCCCAGTTCGGTTTCCCTTAAGATTCCCTCCTAGAAGAAAATACCTGAGAAAATTTGGTTTTGATTTGAATGTTGCCATTTAAGTCTCATTTTGGGCGGCAACAAACAGAAAATGTGGCCGAAATGCATGACAGTCCCGAACAGGAAAGCCTCCTGAGACAAACTCCCTTGGATGTTTCCTTTTATACTTTTGTGGTTGCATTAAGTCCACCCCAAATATTTTTTACGAGGGTGCTTACCATATCTCGCCCTTTTCGCTACCTTTGGTGGCGCCCAATCGGAGACCATCAACCCAAGAAGGGTAAGAAGATGTCAAAGATTAGATTTGAGACTTCTCCCTGCGGGGTTAGCTGGACTTTGTCAATAACTCACCGACAGTCTACGGTATTAAATCAACCCAGTTATTGTTCAAAAAGTATTCGTTGATTTTTAGTTTCGGATGGTCGCTTGTAAGAGAAGTCGTGGTGGTCACATGCACAATGTTGCGTTCCATTGCAAAAATTGCCATTGAGACCTTACCTTATCAGTCAATAAAGTTCTACATTGATTTCACAATTAATGTGTTTGTATAGTTTAATGAAAACTTTTAACTAGCAGTTGGCTCACCCTATAGCTGACGCGTTGATCAAACCTTAACTACGTTCAGCAAAGCACGTGAACTGGAGGTTTATTTGAATTCCACGTCCCAACTCTGCAGCAATAAAATAATAGCTGAATGTCTGGGTTTCCCATTGTACAACTATCATGTCAGGTGAACACGGACACTCTTTCTTGCTCAGAGCGACTTATGGTGGCTCTATAAAACTCAACTTTTCTACAGGACGAAAA